>OZ018379.1:60595209-61053358 GCA_963969555.1 Polydrusus pterygomalis
GCGCAAATATATGCCTTGTTTGCCTTTAAAATATGCAATTATTTGCATTTTTTACCAAATATGCATATAAAATATTTCTTAATTTATTATAGTAAAATGGAGTAATGAAACACATTGGGTTCTAAAAAAAAATGCAAAAAGAAACAAAGAAAAATAAAAGTAACTTTATAACCTAAAATTGTATAAAAGAAATATTTTTCAAAATTTTTAACTAAAAATGATTGTCTTCTATTAGTAAAAATATGTTTATAGAAAGAGAAGCTTCTGTCAACATCTACTGATGTAATCGGACAATACTGCAACTTAGATAGCAAAATATAAGGCCAAGATACAACTTCATTGGACGGTTTACTCTCATAAATGCGTTTTACTGCAGTTAAGTATTTAAATTCTTCATTCTTTTTTACAGTTACATCCAATTTGTTCCTTACTTGACCTCCTACTTGTTTCCTCAAAAAATAAAATACGGTGTGCAGAAAAAATATTTAATATTTTCATGTTTATATTTTGAAAGGGCATAATATTCTTAAAGCAATCTAATCTGACATATTATTTATCTCTAACTAAGTTCGCAGGAAATACTATTTAAGTACTGAATGTTTGTGATTTACTTTTCATACAGGGTAATTAAGGAAAAACGATTAAATCATTTTATTTTGTTCGAAATTTGGTAGGTATTTGGGTACATTTTTAAAATTAAAACAATAATTCTTAATAAAAAAAAATCCAAAATGAAAAATTTTTGATCCTCTCTTTTTTGATGGATGTTATTTTGGTTTGAGATAATGCAGAACTTTTCTAAAATAAAATAAATTTACGAAAATTAAATGTTGCGCAATTTCTGCCGGTCACTGTATATTCGCGACTTTCCGCTCTTCCCTTAGAAAAAAACAGGTGAAAGAATTGGGTTGTTGCCCGAGTTGTTTATAACAAAAAGTGGACAGAGATCACGTATGTTTATTCTATCTTTCGTTGGGGTCTTGAGAAATGCACTTTATTTTATGTGTAGTGATTTCAGACAATGAACCTAATGAATAAAAATTAAGCAAGTACTTGAAGCAATTACTTTTTAGTAAATGCAATTGCTTGACTAGCAAATAATGCTATAAGTAAAAGCAATTGCTAGATCTGGATATGAATAAAATTTTGAAGCAATTGCTGTTTTTCTTACACTTCTGTAGCAAATGCTTATTCAACACAAGTTCAGACGTGGCTTATCCACTTGTTTAGATTATAGATTTCATGTTCAGTTTGGTGCCTAATTTGCAAAAGAGTTGCCGCAAATACAACAACGTTGGTCTATTTATTTAGTACAATAGTAATATGTTACTGTTTTGTGGAAAATAGGAAACTTATATTTGTGATATGGTAGATTTCAGTAAAAATGAGGAAAGGATCGTAGTGATGAAGTGAAGAAATTAAAGACAAGCAATTGATATTTGTTCACAAATTAAAGGAACATAAATAAATCTCTCTGACCTCAACCGTTTAGCTTCCACAACAGCTTCAGCACTTGTAGGAAATTTAATAAAAATATTGGCCTTCTCCAAAACTGCATCCATTACAGAAGTGTATGTCTTACAGATAGTAGTTTGTTGAACACCGAGTTCTTCACCTACATAATTTTGAAAGCCCGGATCCGACCATTTCTGCAGAAAGACTTTAATCTTATTTAAGGAAGACAGTGCACCCCTCCCCTCCGCCTTTTACCAGCACCAGTCAAAAAATAATTTGCCAACCACTCAGCATTTTCGCAGTCAAATCGATATAACTTTCTGCAATTATCATATCTGCAATTTTTACGTACAATGTAGATTTTTCTTTTACGGACGTTCATATATTCAACCATAATTGAAGACACAAATTAAGATTAACGCACGTGTATGCCGCGGAGAACTAAAGTTGACTGCTACCAAGCAAATGATGCAGGGGTCGACCTACCTTAAAAAGTTGAAAGCAGATGCTACACTAGAAAAAGCAATTCCTTAATTTATTCATCACATTTTAAGCAATCGATAGCGATCGCTTCTATTTTTTAAGAAAAAGCATTGACTAGAAGCAATTCCTGCACTTTTAAGCGATTGCTAGACGCAAAAGCAATTACTTGAGGCAACTACTTTTTAGTAAAAGCAAATGCTATAAGTAAAAACAATTGCTAGATCTGGATATGAATAAAATTTAGAAGCAATTATTGCTGTTTTTCTTACACCTCGGTAGCAAATGCTTATTCAACACAAGTTTAGACGGAGCTTATCCACTTGTTCAGATTATAGATTTCATGTTCAGTTTGGTGCCTAATTTGCAAAAGAGTTAACGTAAATAAAACAACGATTTATTTAGTACAATAGTAATCTGTTACGTTTTTTTGGAAAATAGGAAACTTATATTTGTAATATGGCAGATTTCAGTGAAAATGAGGAAAGTGATAGTAGTGATAAAGAAATTAAAGACAAGCAATTGTTATTTGTTCACAAATTGAAGGAACATAAATAAATCTCTCTGACCACAACCTTTTAGCTTCCTCAACAGCTTCAGCACGTGTGGGAAATTTAATAAAAATATTGGCCTTCTCCAATACTACATTCATTACAGAAGTGTATGTCTTACAGACAGTAGTTTGGTGAACACCGAGTTCTTCACCTACAGAATTTTGAAGCCCGGATCCGACAATTCCGCAGAAATAATATATATATTTAAAGGCGACAGTGCACCCTCTTGCCTTTTACCAGTCAAAAAATAATTTGACAACCACTCAACGTATTCGCAGTCAAATCGATATAACTTTCTGAAATCATCATATCTGCAATTTTTACGTACACTGTAGATTTTTCTTTTACGGACACACGTTCATATATTCAACCGTAATTGAAGACACAAATTATGATCAACGCACGTGTAGGTATGCCGCGGAGAACTAAAGTTGACTGCTACCAAGCAAATGATGCAGGGGTCGACCTACCTTAAAAAGTTAAAAGCAAATGCTACACTAGAAAAAGCAATTCCTTAAGCAAACGATAGCAATCGCTTCTATTTTTTAAGAAAAATCATTGACTAGAAGCAATTCCTGCACTTTTAAGCAATTGCTGGACGCAAAAGCAATTACTTTAGTTTTTATTCATTGGCATTCAAGATATTACGTCGATTTTATAAGAAAAAGCAATTGCTACATTTTTATTCATTAGGCTAATTGTCCTTTATGAAGCTGCATTTAATTATTCGTTATTTCCGTTTTTTTGTATAGATTTTTTCGTTTGATATTTTGGTGCTCCTGTTTCAACTATCACCAGACGCCACTGGTTCAGCGTAAAGCTAAACTGAAACTTGACTGATTTCATATAAACGTGTCTTGCATTATTGCTCAATTATAGCGTCAAGATCTCTAATAAGGTATACTTACTGCATATATCGTAAATTAAAGATATACGATACAACTACTGTGCAAGCATGCCAGCTCCTGTACAACTTGGTATTGCCTGCTCGGCATTCCTGCATAAATCGAATAATGCAACAAAGTATCTTGGCGACACTTCTTTTGCTGCCCAGATAGAATCTCGTCCAACAAATTTGCTGTAAAATTTTATTGTCGCGTATAAAAGATTAGTTTCATTTCGAAAACCATTTTACTATCTTCGTCGTAAAAACGAGTGTACACTACGATAGGCCAGCCCCTGAACACATTAAATTGATTTAATAACTTTTCAGCTTAATTTCTACAGTGGCGTAGCTAGAGAGTCCGTCTGGGGGGTAGAAGGAACTATCTCCTTAGGCAGTGGTGGGTTTAGGGGGGTGGGGCCTTCCATTCCCGACAGTTTTGCATAAACGATTTAAAAATAATAATTGTACAGTGCGAGCAAAAATTATTTGCATCAAAGAGGGCTTGGATTAAAAAACGTGGGGATTGGTTTAGATCGCAATGATATGGGGACGATAAGTATATCTAACCAAATCTAGGTTAAAATTTTGTCAAATTCATATTATGACATGATATTCCAAACTAATGAGTAATAAAATAAGTAGACAAATACAAATTTATTTTTGTTGTTTACAAAATTAACAAAGTAGGAATATACAGAAAGAAAATGAAAAATAATTACATAAATTGCTGAAATTGGCCACCGCCCCACCGGAAGAAATGTTTTAATTTATTACCTTTCCGGTATATTTGAATCAGCTGCCGTCAATATTGACATTGACGTTGTAATGACATGAATAAAAAATAGTTATTTTATCATTTCTTGTCTTATTTTACCTGTAAAAGGTAGAGGTAATTAGAGAATCTTTAATATCCCAAGGGAGTTATAACCCTCTTTATTGATAGCGTAACTATGATGTTATAAACTTATAATATCCCGGTTAGAAATAAAATATTGTATGTACCGCGGGCATTACTTGATGTCTATACCCTCGGGCAACTTACAAACCCTCGGGCCAAAAGCCCTTGGCTTTGTGAGATTGATGCCCACGGAGGCATAAACATCATTATAATGCCCTTATTACATAATAAATAACTATTAAACACACAGTTATTGGCACCCCAATAAATTTGCATAGGTGTCAATAACTGGTGGAGTGCCAAAAACTGTGCTATTTACCCTATTTATAATTGTTTGATTTGGTGGTGAACTATAGGAGGTGAGGTAGGTACGTTGTTCTTTCTGTATTTCGTCTGGGGTTGGTAATTTTTGTAGCAGTATATTTCTTCAGTAATTAAGTTGTGTTTGAGTGTGAGTTTTTTTTTATAAATTCTTGGTTGTTTTATTTCGTTTCTCTGTGTATTCTGTTCCATTAAGGAGTTTGCTTGTTATGTGGTCTATTGTTTCCGAGAACGGCTTGCATTTTCCGCATTTATCATTAGGTACTGTTGGTTCTTTGATTAATTATGTTTCTTGTAGTTGTAGCTACCTTGACTTGTAAATTGTATGGCCACTCCTTCTGTTTCCGGTTGTACATCTTTAGTGAGCTAATTTTATGAATATTGTTTATTAATTATTTATGTGTGGTGGGTGTATTGCTTTGTAATATTTGCCGACATGCCGTATGTAACTTATTCGGACCACCGGCACCGGTTTAGTTTTTCAGTTGTCTGTGTGTTGTTGTAATTATTGTTGTATATTCAATTGGTTGACTTATATTGCAGTATAATCATGATTCTGCGATTCTGCGTTTAATAGTACCGTGCGAGCAAAACTTATTTGCATCAAAAAGGGCTTGGATTAAAAAACGTAAGGCTTGGTTTAGATCACAACGATATGGGGACGATATATCTAACCAAATCTAGGTTAAAATTTTGTCCAAATCATATTATGACATGATATGCCAAACTAATGAGTAATAAAATAATTAGACAAATACAAATTTGTTTTTGTTGTTTACAAAATTAACAAAGTAAGAATATACAGAAAGAAAAAGAAAAATAATTACATAAATTGCTGAAATTGGCCACCGCCATGCTCCAAGCATAAATTTGTACGTCTCTTCATATTTTCGAAAATGTTTACCAGCATCTCTGGAGAAATGTTACCACATTCTTGGATAATAATTTCTTGTAATTGTTCTAAATTTGCAACTGGTATTTTAAAAATAGTGTTCTTTAAATGAGGAAAAACGAAGTAATCCATAACCGTTAAACAAGGTGATCTAGGTGGGAATTCAATGTCTGATTGAAAACTGATCAATCTATCGTCGAAAAAATTGCGTAAGTAGTTAATAGTTTCGGCACCGTCCTGCTGAAAATATTCAAAACGTAGTTCGTCATTAAGTTATTGCTCCACACATGAATTCAAAATAGTGACTCTATACCGCTGTGCTGTAACTGTGTCATGGAAAAAAATAGGACCAACAATTCTTCTTCGGGAAACAGCTAACCAGACACACATTTTTTGAGGGTGCAATGTGGACTCTACAAAAAAATGGGGATTTTCACTACTTCACATGCGTGTATTGTGAGAATTCACATAACCGGAGAGGTGGAACCAGGCTTCATCCGAAAAAATGTCGGGTCTAATAAATCATTTATTTCCAATACATTTTGGGTAAACCATTGAGAGTAATTCCTGCGTCTTTCAAAATCTGCGGCTTGTATTTCTTGGAATATTTGCACTTTATAAGGAAATTATCTTACCGGCTTCATAAGAATAGTCCTGCATGTTTCATAAGATCTTCTCACTTTTTGAGACAGGCGTCTTATACAATTTGTTGGCGTATTTTGCATTATTTTATGAACGTTTGCAACAAGTTCTTCTGTTCCTACAGGTCTGCCTGCTCCTTTTTTGTATTGTATAGAACCTATTTCCCTAAACACAGCCACGGTTCTTTTCAGGCTATGATAAAAATCCCCAGCAATAAAAGCAACGTTAGGAAAATGTTCGTAAAAATCGTCCATGCACAAACCCGGATTGTATTACCACTTACCATTTACTTTAACCCCGTTTCGAAAATACGCTTCAACCATGAGTGCTTTGTGCTGTTTCGTAAAGCCCATTGTGTGAATTGTTCAAGAAATTGGAAAAATTAGGGATGAATCAAATTACTTGTAACGATTGTCAAAGATGACGGAATAACTGATTGATTGTCAATTTAGGTAGTTACTGACACCCAACAGGTATTAAGCTCTACGGCTAAGCTACGTCCTTAGATGCAAGGCCCTCTTTGATGCAAATAATTTTTGCTCGCACGGTATAGAGCTGAATGGCCACAATGACATGCTAATCAAATTATTCAAATTATTTCAAACCAATTTTTAAAACATAATTAAGTACCATGTTCTTTTCTTGCCGGCACTTTATGGTGTAAAGCAGTGGCGCAGCGAGGGGGGGGTTTTAGGGGTTAAACCCCCCCCCCTAGACGCCCAAACTAAGATGGTTTTTTACGGTTTAGACCAGGGCTGAAGCCTTTGAAAATGGTAAAAAGTGAAAAAAATAATAGTAGGATGGAACCCATTGGAAAAGGAAGAGAATATAACAAAAATGAAAGGAAAAATAATTTACGGGTGATCCGAGGTCGGAAAGTGGAAAGGCGTGAGTTATTAAGGGTATAAAACGATTTATCTCGATTTCCGGCAAAACTACAAGTTCTATGGAAAAACGTTAAATGGCAAATTATAATAAAAAGATCTACAACTTTTGTATTTACACTTTTTTCGCATAACCTCAAAATTTATGTGAAAAATTCAAATAACCAAGTTTTTGGTTCTTTATTTTTATCTTTTACAAGAAAATTTTTTTCCACGAAATTTGGTGAAAACTTACCTTTTTATATCCCAAACACATGGTAATTTTTTTGATTTAAAATATTTATTTTTTCACCTTATTTTGACTTAATATCGAAAAAGCACCCTAATTTTAAATCGAAAATTCGCACGTCAAAATATCTGCTTTTTTAAAAAAGTCGGTGGGCCTTTTGTTCAAATCTCTACTTTCTGATGGTGTAAAAAAAATGTACATTACTATGGTAAATGTGATGAAATCCCCTTTAATTATATTTAGAACAACTATTTTCGCATATTTTTTGTGATCTTTATGTTTTATAGATTTGTATTTTTTTTGTTTATCAATGTAACATGGAATCTTACGTTTTTCGAGTAATTAAAGTATAAATTTTAATAAATAGCTCTAAATTGTACATAATAATTTAAAAAAAAATTCGGATTCAAGTTTTTTTCGTTTCTTTGCATTTTTTGAGAACATTTACCATAGTAATGTATATTTTTTTACACCATCAGAAAGTAGAGATTTCAACGAACAAAAAGCCCACGACTTTTTTAAAAAAGCAGATATTTTGATATGAGAATTTTCGATTGAAAATTAGGGTGCTTTTTCGATATTAAGTCAAAATAAGGTGAAAAAATAAATATTTTAAGTCAAAAAAATTACAGTGTGTTTGGGACATAAAAAGGTAAGTTTTCACCAAATTTATTTTTATTGTAAAAGATAAAAATAAAAAACCAAAAACTTGGTTATTTGAATTCTTCACATAAATTTTGAGGTTAGGATGTAAAAAAAGTGTAAATACAAAAGTTCTAGATCTTTTTATTACCTACAACATTGCCATTTAACGTTTTTCCATAGGACTTGTAGTTTTGCCGGAAATCGAGATAAATCGTTTTCTACCCTTAAAAACTCACCCTCTTCCACTTTTTGACCTCGGATCGCCCGTAAATTATTTTTCCTTTCATTTTTGTTATATTCTCTTCCTTTTCCAATGGGTTTCATCCTACTATTATTTTTTTGGTTTCAAAAATTATCGACCCTGGTCTAGTTTTAGTTTTTTAAATTTTGAAATCCTGTTCTTTTTTTTTTGAAAACCCCCCCTAATACAAAATTCTGGCTGCGCCACTGGTGTAAAGGACCTCACGTTCCTTCCCCATTCGGCGCAGGATTTTTTCATTGGTCACCCTCTGCATCCAGGACACTTTCAGCATCCTTCGATACAGCCACATTTTGAAGGCTTCCAGCCTCCTCTCAGTAGCAGCAGTCAGTGTCCAAGCTTCCACTCCGTAGTACAACACAGAAAAGACATAGCATCTTAACAACCTGATCTTGAGGTTTATTTTCAAGTCATGGCTCTTGAAGCACTTTGCAATCTTATTAAACACTGCTCTGGCCTTCTATTTCCTGCATCTGTATAAGTGATAGTACGGTATAATAATCGATATATGTACTCTCGTGATAGTACTAGGTATTGCATAGGTATTAACTGTTATTTCGTAGGTATTATCAGGTATTTCGTAGGCATTATCAGGTATTCCGTAGGTATTACTAGATATTACCAGGTATTCTGTAGTAAATATTTGGTACATTTTAGTAATACATGGTATTCCTAAGGTAATATTTCTAAAAATGTTAGTATTCCTTGGTCAAGATGGTATTTTAGTGTACAAATTTTTGGGGGTGGTTTCCCCCTCGACCGCAACAGACTGCCAAAGTTCAAAAAGGTATTTTTTTTTCAAATGCCAATATATTTCGTAAACTATATCGTTTATTTTTTTTATTAAACAGACTGCAATTTGAGTGGTATTTTTACCTTTTTCATATTTGATATTTGGTTTAAATCACGAGAGACGAGACGAGAGAAAGTGTTTTCTCCAGCGAGAAAAGCGCCCTCTCGTCGAGACGTGAGACCCATTTTATCTCATCTGACAAGACGAGAAAAGCCTTCTCTCGTCTCGTCTCGCGGCAACACTAAAAAGCATTAGTGTACGGTTTACTCCTCGCAAACGCCACTACGCCGGTTAGACTCGCCTATTCGGGATTTGCAATATAAAAAATATAAATTCAGACGCTGATTAAAATTATGGCACACAATCACATAAACCTGACCGGCTTTTTTATTTCTTAATTTGTTTATTAAGAACTCTTATAAACCAACGATTTTAACGACGTAACAACTGAAGAATTGCCCATAAATAAGTTTAAAAAATTATGAACATCACCAACGTGTCCAGGTAGCCGACATTCTTGCATTAATTACACTCAATCAACTGCAAAGTTATTGTAGGTTTTCTTTAAAAAGCCATTATATTTACCATAAAAATATCACCTGTCTGCACACTTAAAACTTGATACCTTCCTATATTTAGCAGGTGGAAACTCAGGGTGGACTTAAAGTGTATTTTTATTGTTAATAAATATAAAAAAAATAATAAATTTTTAAATTATAAATTATTAAATAAAAAATTAAATATAAAAATATTAATACAAATGGGAGCAAATTTTAATTTTTTACCCCACAAAATCCTCTCCACCCGCATAGTGTGACCATACACCAATTACTAAAAAAATTATTGATGAAAAACTAAACCCACATTGAACTTTTAACAGTCTGTATCTCCGAAATCATCCACTTCGGGACTGATGTAAGTTGGGCTAGCTAGATCGTCATATTTCAGCCTCAGGAATTGGTGGTAGTATTTATTCCGCACCTTTTAGAGACACCTTGTATAAGGTATTCCATTAAAAAAGTGACTTTGTTTTTCTACGACTTTTTAGCTCACAGTGTATGCTTAATTTTTATTATGAAACCTTTATATTTAGCATTTTTCGCTAACTATCTTATTTTAAGAGTGCATATAAAACAAACAACAAACCCAATTTTCATGTCAATCAAGCCTGCACAAAGAATTTTTGCAGTTTTTTTCCTGCGATATTTTTTGGCTATTTAATCGCTAATTTATTACCTACCCTATTTTGGATTTTATTGCTCTCCGTTTTCTTTAAAAACACCATGTCTCTGCTAGCTTGATCTCAAGTTAGCAGACACACTTCGTCTTTCTTGTTTTTCTTTTTTGCTATTTTATTGCTAATTTGGTACCTATAATTTGTGTTATTATAAATGGGCCAACTTTAAAGACAATTTTTTTCAAATTAAAAATTTGTTACAAGACTAAGAACTCCTAAACCTTTAGCTATCCAGTATCCAGTGATAAGAAATGTATACCTGTTTAATTAAATTTTACTAGTGATATTTGGTGACAGCCGAACTCCTGCAACCATTTTTAATAGTTAATAAGATGGAAATCAAATGTACAAACATTACTTTATTATTTCTAAATATGCAAATTAATTTGCACTATGGACATTTACCTTTAAATAAGCCAACAATAATCAGGAAAGTGGCAAATTTATGTCCTTGCGCATGTAAACAAAACCACACAGGAATAGAAATGCGCACTGCAAAATTATCATTTGACGAATTGGGAAAATAGACAGGTCCGGGCTTGTGGGATAGGCCTAGTTAGATGTGTTTAAAGTGATCATAATAAAATAAAATTACATATCAAGAACTATCACTACTTCATACTTACTGAAAATACGAAATACCCGGTATTTTACCCCTATTTGGGCATAATAAAAGCATATCGTCGTAATTATAACTAAACCACGTATCTCAACTTTTTTCATTTTTGAGATACTTGGTATAGTTTTAGTATATTAGTGCTTCCGGGTTAAATACTAAAGCGCGTAACTCAATATAAATTCAAATTTCCCGCTTAAAATGTTTCTTTCTTAACCACCTAGCTTTTCGCAATGATTTATAACATGTTAAAACTCGTAACTACAGCGCTGCTGTAGTGTGCTATTTTTTGACACATAATGTACGATTTCGTTATACATAGTTTTATCACATGCCTAAAAAGGTTACATTACATTGAGATACGTGGTACATATAGACAATTTACCTTTAGATACCTACAGCTTATCTCCTGCGCAAACAAAAGTTACGTTTTATGGGTGAAAAAATACGTCCGAGCGCATGACTCGTCTGTCAGCTGTCTTCATTCGGGGAACCTTCGTGCATGCGCACAAACCTCGTGTTATCGGCCGTCCTACTTTATCGACAATAATCGACGCGCTCAAGAATACTCTCCAGAACCGGCTCGGCCGCCATTTTTGTTGTTGTGTTTTAAGGTTTCTCTGCGGATTCCTTGTAGTTTTCTAAAGTTTTCAGCTATCGGATCGGCTATCGTGGGACTGGTGTTTAATATTTATGGATTTCTGGTTTTTGTGTAGTTTAGTTAGTGAATTGTATTTGTGCTTTTAGTGACTCGGATTGTAATATAAACAATGACTAGTATTAGTTGCAGCCGTTGTATAATTCTATTATGCCCAAATAGGGGTAAAATAAACCCTCGATGGTGGCATATGAGCAAGAATTTAAATTTTAAAGCCCGGACCTGTCTATTTTCCCATTCGTCAAACGATAATGTTGCAGTGCGCATGTCTAATAGTTCCCAGTTTTGTTTACATGCGCGAGGCCATAAAACTGCCACATTCGTGATTATTGTTTGTTTATCTAAAGGTAAATTGTCTATGGGTACAGCTATACTTGGGTATAAAGGAGAGTGTATTTATTTTAAGATGAGTTACGAGGTGAAGTTTTTTTTCTTTTCTGAGAAATGCTTATATTGGAGATACGCGGTTTTGCAATAATCGCGACGATATAATGATCTTTAATAATCAGTGTATCCGAGTTACTATAAAGGCGCAAACACAATTCATTAAACTACATAAAAACTAGAAATCCATAAATATTAAAGATCCACAATAACAAAGAAAACAACAAAAAATCATATGGGTGAAGTTAGCAACGTTTATTAGGGTCGTTTATGAAGCAACGAAATTTTTTTGGGATACGTGTCAATTACGCCTGTTGCGTTTAAAAACGAATTTTAATTTTTTTAGTGGTGAAGATTGCAATTCTACGATTTGGCTTTATCGTCATTAGTAACCTTTTCAAAAACCTGGAGAAAAAAGTTACAGAACAAAAACTTTGAAAAGTACACTAAAAAAATTCAAATCCGTTAACAAACGCTACTTTTTGAAGTTTTTATCCTATAACTATTTTCCTCCGGGTCTTGGGAAACTCGTATATAGCAGGAAATTTAACACTTAGGAGGCAGTTTACTATTGATGATAAATCCAAATGGTAGAATTTCAATTTTCGCCACTAAAAAAATTAAAAGTCGTTACAGGCGGAATTAACACGTACCCCAAAAGAAAAATTTCTTTGCTGCATAAACATCGCTGTACGGATCTAAAGGTAAATGTATATACGCTATAGTCAGAAACCAGTAAGGTAAACTAATTTTAATGAAAATTTATTGTAATATCCCTAAAATTATATTATTTTATATTTTTTAGAGCGCATTAAGAGTAGGTATTATTCTTTTTCGCAAGCATATTATGCTATGTATTATGGAACGCTATAAAGTAAGATTTTATGAAATCGTATTCATATAGAGCTAGCTATAGTGATGATAAAATTAGACTTTTTATTACAAATTTACATTTACCCCCATTGCGAAAATAACATCGTACAAAGACATTGCGTTCATGCATAAATTATATTTCAATTATACCTATTTTATGGATCCTGTCTCCTTGCGTATATCCTGTAGTGTATCCCGTATTTTACAACACAAAAACAACAATTTTTTTTTGGTCTTAATGATCCCGAACAAACCGGGAACCGACTGCGATAAAAGAAAAACACCTGTACCTACAAAAAAATAAGCCGCTTACTAGGGACTGCTCGATCGAGTCGGTCGTGAACGTAATCCGGGACTGCTCGACGGGCGATTGCTGTGTTGCTGGAGAAACATGGGGGTGGGTTGCGACGTTGCCGGGTTTCGCGCCGGGAATTCTGTAGGATCTGCAGTCACGTTCGTAGGGTTTCGCTAACTCGTATAATGAGAGGATGGATCGCGAGTAGTACGAGCGCAAATGTTTTTAATTCGACCTACTTACATAATACAGATATCCCCGAAATAAACAGTACTGAAACTAAGTTGGCGGTGTTTTTATGCGTGCGCTGTCACACTCAAGTTAGCTAGTATAGACCTGTCAAGTAAACCTCAAACAAGTAATTAGTAGGGCCTAATTGTTAAAAATGGTGTTAAGTACAGAGGAGAAAGTGTTTCTGGTAGAGCATTATTTTCGCTCATACGGAATGGGCCGACATAATGGTGCAAGTTTGCTATACGTGTCTGATCAATTCACACAACGGTTTAATAAACGTTCTCCAAGTAATGCTGTAATTTTGAAGGTTATTGAAAAGTTCAGAAATACGGGTAGTGTATTGTGCCAACGAAAAGGAAACTCGGGGCGTCCCAGGACAGTTAACAACAACAATAACCATGAACGTGTTTTTGAGCAAATCTTACAAAATCCGAAAGCCAGCCAGGCAAGGACAGCGTTACAACTTGATTTAAAAAGAACTTCCTTTCAAAGAATCCTGAAGGAGCTGGGTGCATTTTCGTATGTGATTCAGGTACATCAACAACTACATCCTCGGGATTATCGCAGTAGAGTGGAATATTGCGCCAGAATTCTCGCGTTACAGTATGAAAATCCTGAATTTTTGAAAAATGTTTGGTTTTCAGACGAAGCACACTTTCACTTGTCAGGCTATGTGAATCGTCGCACAAATCGATTTCTGGGCTTTGCCAGACCCGATGAGGTTCAAGAGGTTCCTTTACATATTGCAAAAGTGAGTGTCTGGTGTGCTGTGTCCGGACACGGAACAGTGGCGGCTCGTCAGGTGAAGTAGGTGAAGGGGCCCTTCACCAATAAAAATAAAACCAGGAGGAAGTTTTTTTCGACAATATTAAATATTAAATGTACCAATACAGCTACCTTAAAAAATAATTATGTTCGAATTAATAATATTAATTTAATCCAAATGTAGCTATGCATAATAGGACCACGGTTAACTCCGATGGACAATAATTCTATTATAAACACTCGTGCATTTTGGCGCGCCCCAGCCGACCGCGTCCGTCGCCGTCGCATCGAAAGGTCAAAGCAGCAAGTGAAGAGCGGCGAAAACCCAACATACTGAACGTACAGTCAAGTGGCTTTGATTTCCACCGTCGCTATGGTTACGTGACGTCAGGTACGCGACAGCATGTGAGACGTGATTGAAGTGCATCTAAAAATAGATCAGTCATATGCACTATTGTTTTAAGTATTGGTTCGGGTATTTATTTTGAGGCTTCGCGAAACTTACGGCTATAGATATCCTTTTTACGTTATTTATTGTGTGATTAGAAAGTTTTGTTTTTATTTTTCAGTTAATTCAGTAGACCTAAGTACTAATTTTTATTGTACGTTTTAAAAATAAACCCAATTAATGACATAGTTTGTAATTTGTTAGAAACTCCATTCAGTCGTGGGACAGATGAGGATAAGATACGTTTTAGTACACGGGCGACCTACTGGAATCTTAAACATAGATTTAAAAAAAGAATCGAAAAAAAGTGGCAGATCCTATAAGATTATAATTTTAAGTGTTCCTGGTTTTTAGAGTATAATTGGCTATGTATTAGTAGTGCCGCCTTACAAAAATTGTTTTGTAGGTCTAAAAAATTATATTAATTATTATTGTGGTCATTTTTTTTCGTTTATAAGTAATAAAATATTGACCAAATTTGGGCGTGGTCCAAAAAAAATTTCACCTGCCGCGGGCTTTATGCCTCTGAGCACAAACTGCTACTAAGCTCTTCACCATTTTTTACAACCGCGAGCCGCCACTGACACGGAATCATTGGTCCGTACTTCATCGAAGAGAATGGTAGAGGCAAGTCACACTTAATCAACAGAGGTACAGACACATTTTAACACGATTTATCCCTGATCTACGTCAATTCTGTCGTGCACGTAACTTGGCATTTCGAAACCAATTTTTTCAGCAGGACGGGGCAACTTGCCATACTGCTGCCGCAATTCGTCAATTTCTTCAAGAACATTTTCCAAGCAAATTCATTTCACGATTTACTGACTTCCCTTATCCTTCACATTCTCCAGACCTCACACCTCCAGACGCATACATTTGGGGCATGGCTAAAAATGCCGTTTTCAAACAGGCACCACAAACCATCGATGAATTAAAGGATGCCGTTAGAGTCTTCTTCGCAGCTCTGAGACAACCCTTATTCAATAACATGACCAGAAACTTAGAACATCGTTATAAAGTCTGTCTTGAACGAGGAGGTGCACATTTAGAACATATAATAAAGTGTCAATAATATGTATTTTTTAAATATATAATACGATTACAAGTTCAGTGCTGTTTATTTCGGAAATACTGTATATTGGATCATTTTAAGGATTTCGAATAATGATATTTATTTTTTTCGATCAGATGATCGTCGCGTCGTCTGGACAGTCGTCTGTACGCTGGAATATTTTAAACCTAAAATTTGGCATATACGTAATGCTATGGTGAAACAAACATTTTAAAAATCTGTATGTATAACCATTAATTAATACCGAAGATGGCCTTGCATCTAAGGACGTAATGCTTAGCCGTGGAGCTTAATACCTGTTGGGTGTCATCAGCAACTACCTGAATTAACAATCAATCAGTTATTCCATCATCTTTGTTTGACAGTCGTTACAAGTAATTTGATTCATCGCTAATTTTTCCAATTTCTTGAACAATTCACACAATGGGCTTTGCAGAACAGCACAAAACATTCATGGTTGAAGCGTATGTTCGAAACGGAGTTAGAGTAAATTGTGAGTGACAATACAATCCGGGTTTGTGCATGGACGATTTTCACGAACATTTTCCTAACGTTGCTTTTATTGCTGGGGATTTTTATCATTGCCTAAAAAAAACCGTGCCTGTGTTTAGAGAAACAGGTTCTATACAACCCAAAAAAGGAACAGGAAGACCATCTGTAAGAACAGAAGAACTTGTTGCAAACGTTCGTGAAATAATGCAAAATACGCCAACAAATTGTATTAGACGGCTGTCCCAAGTAGTGGGAAGATCTTATGGAACATGCAGGACTATTCTTAAGAAGCAGCTAAATTTATTTCCTTATGAAGTGCAAGTATTCCAAGAAATACATGGTACAATGGTTTACCCAAAATTTATTGGAAAGAAATGATTTATTAGACCTGACATTTTTTTCGGATGATGCCTGGTTCCACCTCTCCGGTTATGTGAATTCTCAGAATACACGCATGTGGAGTAGTGAAAATCCCCATTTTTTTGTAGAGTCCACATTGCACCCTCAAAAAATTGGTGTCTGGTTAGCTGTTTCCCGGAGAAGAATTGTTGGTCCTATTTTTTTCCATGACACAGTTACAGCACAGCGGTATAGAGACACTATTTTGAATTCATGTGTGGAGCAATAACTAAATGACGAACTACGTTTTGGATATTTTCATCAGGACGGTGCCGAAACTATTAACTACTTACGCAATTTTTTCGACGATAGATTGATCAGTTTTCAATCAGACATTGAATTCCCACCTAGATCACCTTGTTTAACGGTTTTGGATTACTTCGTTTTTCCTCATTTAAAGAACACTATTTTTAAAACACCAGTTGCAAATTTAGAACAATTACAAGAAATGATTATCTAAGAAGGTGGTAACATTTCTCCAGAGATGCTGGTAAACATTTTCGAAAATATGAAGCGACGTACAAATTTATGCTTGGAGCATGGCGGTGGCCAATTTCAGCAATTTATGTAATTATTTTTCTATTTCTTTCTGTATATTCTTACTTTATTCATTTTGTAAACAACAAAAACAAATTTGTATTTGTCTAATTATTTTATTACTCATTAGTTTGGCATATCATGTCATAATATGATTTGGACAAAATTTTAACCTATATTTGGTTAGATATATCGTCCCCATATCGTTGTGATCTAAACCAAGCCCTACGTTTTTTAATCCAAGCCCTTTTTGATGCAAATAAGTTTTGCTCGCACGCGGTACTATTAAACGCAGAATCGCAGAATCATGATTATACTGCAATATAAGTCAACCAATTGAATATACAACAATAATAATTACAACAACATACAGACAACTGAAAAACTAAACCGTTGCCGGTGGTCCGAATAAGTTACATACGGCATGTCGGCAAATATTACAAAGCAATACACCCACCACACATAAATAATTAATAAACAATATTCATAAAATTAGCTCACTAAAGATGTACAACCGGAAACAGAAGGATTGGCCATACAATTGACAAGTCAAGGTAGCTACAACTACAAGAAACATAATTAATCAAAGAACCAACAGTACCTAATGATAAATGCGGAAAATACAAGCCGTTCTCGGAAACAATAGACCACATAACAAGCAAACTCCTTAATGGAACAGAATACACAGAGAAACGAAATAAAACAACAAAGAATTAAAAAAAAAACTCACACCCAAACACAACTTAATTACTGAAGAAATATACTGCTACAAAAATTACCAACCCCAGACGAAATACAGAAAGAACAACGTACCTACCTCCTAGTTCACCACCAAATCAAACAATTATGAATAGGGTAAATAGCACAGTTTTTGGCACTCCGCCAGTTATTGACACCTATGCAAATTTATTGGGGTGCCAATAACTGTGTGTTTAATAGTTATTTATTATGTAATAAGGGCATTATAATGATGTTTATGCCTCCGCGGGCATCAATCTCACAAAGCCAAGGGCTTTGGGCCCGAGGGTTTGTAAGTTGCCCGAGGGTATAGACATCAAGTAATGCCCGCGGTACACACAATATTTTATTTCTGACCGGGATATTATAAGTTTATAACATCATAGTTACGCTATCAATAAAGAGGGTTATAACTCCCTTGGGATATTAAAGATTCTCTAATAACTTCTACCTTTTACAGATAAAATAAGACAAGAAATGATAAAATAACTATTTTTTATTCATGTCATTACAACGTCAATGTCATTATTGACGGCACCTGATTCAAATATACCGGAAAGGTAATAAATTGAAACATTTCTTCCGGTTTAAAAATGAACAAAAATTTTAATCGGTCAGAAATAAAATTATCTATGTACAACGGGAATTATAAGAGTCTCAATTACCTCGGTCAATTGCTGTCCCTCGGACCAAGGGCCCTCGGAAAGTAAACTTTGCCCTCGGTAATTAAGATCCTTATAATTCCCTTGATACATAAATAACTATTATGTCCTACTTAAGATTAGGTTTTTTACCTATAAAGTTGCTAAATAAACAAAGGTAATAAGTGTTCATTGTTGTGCTGTGTCAAAGTTAAAATTCATATAAAATAATGGATTTTCCATTGATTCCGGATAGAATTGCTGTGAATGCGGCCAAAGCTTTGGATAATCTTGTCCCCAAAGAAGTCTAAAGACGCCTATGATAAGGAATGTTAAAGGTTTGGGGATTGGATGAAAAATAATGATGTAAAAGTTATCAACGAGACGGTGCTACTCGGATATTTCCAGGAATTGGTATGTTAAAATTGCTGTTGTAAATTGAAATATTAATTATGTATATCGATTATAGTATGGATAGTTCGGATATATACTTATATCCAATGTGTTTTCTTCTAGAAAATGTGTTGTTATATTCCGCATTATGAATATACAGGCTTAAAGACCTTTTTATTGACCCTTGAGAAAGTTTTTATTAAAAATGAAACGTTGGGATAAATACAATTGTGTCATTTCGTTGCCTGCCCTCATTCCCGCTATACTTATTCGAATAGTCTGGAACATTCACTCCTAATTCCCTATGGACGAAATATCCAATGTTAAAGAAGACATTGTTAATAAAAATATAGACATTGCAAAATATTGCAATTGCAAGTTAAGCCAGTATCTAAAGCAAGCATCCAAAGGATATGAAGCGAAGAAATCGAAAATTTTGATTCGAGAAGATGTGCTGAAATTCATCCGTGAAGCTCCCAATGAAACTTTTTTGATTTACAAAGGGGTTCTGTTATTTGGCGTATTTGGTGGGTGCCGCCGCCAAGAGCTACTTAATATGTTGGTTGAACATATAGAGGATGGAGGATCCGTAGTAATAGTTAATATTCCCGATACAAAGACCGATAAAAAGCGTGTCTTCACAATTATTGATGAGAAGAAGACGGGTTGTTTAAAGCTACTGAGAACTTATTGGTCTCTATACGCCCGACGAACTGCGACATCAATAGATTCTTTTTGTGTTACCGTAACGGTCGTTGTTTTTCACAGCCAGTTGGGAAGAACACCATAGGCAAGATTCCTTCCATTATTGTAAAATACCTGGGTCTAAGCGATGCGGACAAATATTATTATACTGGTCATTGTTTGCGCAGAACCTCTGTAACTTTGTTGGCGGACGCGGGGGCAAACTTGACCACATTGAAAAGATATGGCGGTTGGAAAACTTCAGCTGTGGTTGAGGGATATTTGGAAGACAGTGTGTCTTATAAAAATAAAATTTCGGATAGCTGGAGTACCATCAACGAGACCATCAACATTAAAAAACGTTCAATCATCTTCAGTTTCTGCTAGTGAAAATCACGAAATAATAGAAAACATTGACGACAAAAGTCGGTAAATTCGTTTTTACTGGGTCTTTTCATAACTGTTCATTTATTAATAATAATAAATAAGTTTTTCCTCAATAAAAAGTTGTTACTTTGATTTTTCCAATTTATTTCTTTTAATCTACGTTAATGCCCTAGGGTATTATATATCGTTTAAAGTGTCTGGTAACTATGGTATTTTATTATACAATAATATTCGAGTAGGACATAACATATTTAATTTCAGTTATTGACACCTAGGGGCCAATAATCCTATTGTATTATTTATTAATTTTTTATCACTTTTAAAGTAAGTTGACATTTTTGGTAAAATCGTTACTTTATATTCTATATAAAATATTATAAAAAAATACATATGCAGTTGTTAGCACTATGCCAATAACTAAAAAATATATATGCCAATTACTATATCAGAAATGACAAATTAATAAATTATCATTTATGTATTTTTTCTAAATCAAGTTTTTTCAGCTTTAAAAAACGATCTTTATGTATTTGATTTATTTTTGTATGCCTAAAACATTAGTTCATGAGAAGTAGATTAAAAAATACAGTAAAGAAAAATTTATAAAATGTTTCAAAACAACAGAGATGAAGAAAAAAACTCAAGAAAAATATAAAAGTAAATTAGAGAAAGATATAAATTTACTACAATATGTTGCAGATAATTTCAATTTTTTAAATTTTGAAGAAATTCCAATGATTTTTGTTCCCCTCGAGTCACATACCATAAATGAGAAAATAATAAAAGAAGAGGTAAGTAAAAAATTAAAAAAAAGAGGAGAAAGAAACAGGGAAAAAATATAAGAAAAGTGATACGAAAGGAACCAAAATAAAAGGCCAGTCATCAGATATGAAATAAAAAACGAAAGTAACAAATGTGACATAAAAGAAGACACAAAGCACAATGAAAAAGAAAACAATACAGAAAATGGGAAGGAAAATATGAAAGAAATGTGGAACTTAAAAATAAATGAACGAGGTTCATTGGAAAATTTGTTAGATTACCCAGATGATACCATAAAGAAAAAAATAAAAGACAATCAAATCGAGTATCATTCGTTTTAACTGCTTAACTTCAAAAATAAAAACTTGAAAACCAAAAGGAAGAAAGGAAGCAAAAGCGAATGGAAAAACTTGAATTAAGATCTAATCAACCAAAAATTAAAGAGTAATGAGGAACTCATGAAGCAAAATATTGTAGAATTCGGGGTTTTCCGTATTGCACTTTTCGAATTATGATTGATACGTATTTATATTAATTTACAAACACTAAATGCACTTACCGTGAATACTATATCTTGAAGGAAATGAGATTAAATGAATGTTATTTTGAATAAAACGCGACGCTAACCACGCACGCCGTTTTGTCTTGAGTACCGACTTACTTCCATCGCGTTCGGACGCGTCTCTTTTTTCTTCTTCTTTTATAGTTTTTTGTTTTAGGATGATGCGAGGTTGGCGACGTTGCCAAAATATTTGCGGGAATTTTAAATTTACATAGAGTCTGAACATACCGGCCCCCTTGAAAGTCTTGAGTTTCAACACTATAAACACATGATAGGAGGCGGGTTAGTTAAAGAATAGGAATACTTAAATGTCTGCTTCACTTGGCAGTATACAGACCTTCGTCACAGGCCTTTTATATACGCCATCAATAGTTTTCACGTTAACCACGCGGACGATATCGTCGGTCCCGGGGAACACTTCGATGATGCGACCTACTTTCCAGTGCAAGGGCGCAGCATTATCGTCCTGTAGTAACACCATTGAATCTATTTTCAAATTGGTAGATTGCTTGTTCCATTTTTGACGTTCTTGCAACTGACATAAGTATTCTTGAGACCATCGCTGCCAAAAGTGTTGAACTTGCTGTTGCAAACGATGATATAACTTGAGTCGATTTGGATTGATTTCCTTTACGTCGTCTTGAGGTAATGCAGTAAGGGATTGACCAATGAGGAAATGTGCGGGTGTGAGGACGTAAAGATCGTTGGGATCGTTGGATAATGGAAAGAGTGGTCTAGAATTTAGAACAGCTTCAATTTGTACAAATATGGTATTTAAACTTTCGTAAGTCAAATGAGCGTCGCCTATAATTCGTTTGAGATGGTATTTGGCTGATTTTACACACGCCTCCCAGAGACCGCCAAAGTTGGGGCCATAGGGTGGTGAAAAATGCCATGAGATTTTATTTATAGATAAAAATTCATTGAATATAGAATCTTTTTTAATTTGAGTGAGAACATTGCGGATTTCCTTTTCACCAGAGACAAAATTAGAACCATTGTCCGTATAAATATCGCTACTAATGCCTCTACGCGATATAAATCTTTTAAGACTATTTAAAAATGAATCGGTAGATAAATCTCCAACTAATTCCAAATGTACGGCCTTAGTTGCGAAGCATACATAAATACATAAATAACATTTTACTAGAATACGATTTCTAGTTTTTCCGTCCTTCACCAAAAATGGCCCAGCAAAGTCAATCCCGGTCGTCTGAAAGGGACGTTGAGGTGTAATACGTGCTTTAGGTAAATCACCCATTTGATAATGTGTATTAGCAGGTTTTACCTTAAAGCAGGTTATGCAAGAGCGTAAGATCTTTTGAGTAATATTGCGACCATTAATTGGCCAAAATGCCATGCGTACCACTGACAATGTCATATGCGCACCGGCATGTAAATGACGTATATGCTCATACAGAATAATTAATTTAGTAAAATTTCCAGAACTGGGGAGTAAAATTGGATGTTTTTGATTAAAGCTGAAATTTGAGTGCTTTAATCTGCCACCTACTCGAATTAACCCATCCTCATCCAAAAAAGGATTTAATTTTATAATCTTACTTTTGGAGGGTAAGGCCTTTGATTGTTTAAGTATATTTTGCTCTTCAATAAAATAATGAGCTTGAACTATTTTGCATAATATAATTACAGACTTGGTAAGTTCCTGGTTTGAGAGAGGGCCAGTTTGACGTATGGCACCTACTTTTAAGTTTGCTATAAATCGTAGGCAATAAGCCGTAACTCGCTGCAAACGAGTGAATGATGAAAATTTATCTGTTATTGAAATATCAGATGCAGTTTGAATTGTCATGAGGGTAGTATTTTGTTTTAACTCTGGAAGTTCTACATTTGTAGATGGGTTATTATATAACTGAATTTTTTCATTCATTAAAAATGAAGGTCCATGCCACCAGAGTGGTGTGGACTTTAACTCTTGGGGATCTAAACCCCTAGATATGATATCGGCTGGATTATTTTCGCCAGCAATATGCGACCATTGATTTATATCGGAGAGTTGCTGAATCTCGGATATACGATTTGCAACGAAGGTTTGAAGTTGATTGGCTGGCAAAGCGAGCCATGAGAGTACTATTGTAGAATCAGTATAATAAAAAACAATATTTGTTTCTAATTGAAGAGTTTTAATGAGTTTCTGAGTTAATTGAACAAGCAACAGTGCTCCGCACAATTCCAATCGTGGAAGGCTGATAGTTTTGACAGGTGCGACACGAGATTTGGCACAAATGAGTTGTACACTTATCTCTCCTGAGATGTCTACGCTGCGTAAATAACAACAACACCCAAAGGCCTTTTGTGAGGCATCGCTGAAGCAATGAAGTTCAATTGACGAGGGGTTTGAACAAAGGATGCGCCTTGGAATGAGAATTTGATTTATTGCTGGAATTTGCTCTACGAAGTGTGTCCAAGATCTATGCAAGTCCATGGGGACGCTTTCATCCCAATCTAAACCTAGCTGCCAAAGCTGTTGCAGAATAAGTTTAGCCTTGACAATACAGGGACCGACAAGTCCTAGGGGATCAAAGATTTGAGCTGTTATTGACAGAATTGTCCTTTTGGACACACGAGCGAATGGGGTTATATTAACCGTGTACTGAAGTGTATCTTGAATGGAATTCCAAGTTAGACCCAATGTTTTGGTTGTTTTATCATCTGAGATTATTTTATAATTTGACTCTGATTTGTTTTGAACAAGGTGAGTTAATGCTAAATCATTATTTGTGACAAATTTACGTAAGTGGAATCCGTAGGATTGCAAAATATGAGTGAGATCAGAAATGAGTGTTTGCGCTTGCTCAACAGAGCCAGCTTCAGATAACAGATCATCCACATAAAAGCTGGATAAAATGACATCGGCAGCGTGAGGATGGGTATTTGCGTTGTCAATAGCAACTTGACGTAAGGACCTGATGGCTAGATAAGCTGCACAAGAGGTTCCGTAAGTAATGGTATTTAATTTGTAATGACTGGCTTCGTCTGATGGATTAAAGCGAAATAAGATGCGCTGTAGATCTCGATATTCATCATTAACCATGATGCACCTATACATTTTCTCAATGTCGGCAGTGAATGCAATTTTGTGAGTTCTGAAACGAATAATAATATCTATAAGGTCGTCTTGAAGTTTAGGTCCGACCTTGAGACAATCGTTGAGTGATATTCCACTAGTGGTTTTGGATGAGCCATCAAAAACTACTCGTAGCTTGGTAGTAGTACTAGATTCTTTTACTACTCCATGATGAGGTAAGTAATAATTGGTATTATTTGAAGGTGTAGAATGTACTTTGGACATGTGTCCCAAGTTTTCATATTCTGCCATAAAATTTGTATATTGCTCTTTTAATGTAGGATTATTATGCAACCGTTTTTCAATAGCATAAAATCGTTTTAATGCAGTTTCATATGAATTGCCAAGATTTTCTAAGTTATCTTTGACAGGTAAATTGACGACAAATCTACCCGATGTGTCGCGAGTTGTGGTTGTGACAAATTGTTTTTCACATTCAGTTTCTTCCTGTGAAAGTTTAGAATGAGACGACACCTCTTCGATTCGCCAAAATCGTTCCAGCTGCTCTTGAATAGTTTGATTTTGAGGTAGATTAACCGATAGGTTGCAAATTGAATTGTTTGAAAGATTAGAAGGCAAGGGACCAGATAATATCCAGCCTAATTTCGTTTTTGTAGTACGGTACTGGTATTTGGTAATACTATTTGACCGATACACAATAAGTTCCAGAATATTGAAGCACCGAGCAGCATATCGATTTGGCATGATTGATTGAAAGTATTGTCCGCCAATACTATGTTTTGTGGCAGCTGTAGATTTGTAATATCAAATGAAAAACTTGGTAAATTGTTACAAATTTTATCAGTGACTAAAAATGAGATATTTTTCAATGAGAATGAATTAATTTGAGATTTGATTGTAATCTGAGTTTTTTCAAGGATGGTAGTTACACCACTACCAAAACCTTCTACTGAATGTGATATTTTAGTTGAAGAGATTCCTAATTTTGTAAACATGTTTTTTGTTATAAAGTTTGATTGCGAGCAGTTGTCCAGTAGGACTCTGCATGAGTGTTGATGTCCATTTTTATCAAAAATTGACACAATTGCAGTAGAAAGTAGAACATAAGGTTCAAATGAGTTGCTCATGACTGAAAGAGCTTGTGACTGAGGATCTGGATTTTGTGGCGAAGGCGCCGGAGTATTATTTGGGATGCTCCTATTGGGATTTGGGTTGCTACCATTTTGGTTAGAACCTTGAGTTTTGTCTAAATGAAGTAAGGTGTTATGTTTATTTAAACATTTTCTACATGTATACTGATTTCGACATTCTGTTGATGAATGTCCTTGACGCAAACAATTGGTGCATGCATTCAATTGTCTGACTTTATTTAACCTTTCCTGCGGGGTTAATTTGAGGAACTTGCCACAAGAAAAAATGTAGTGGTCTTGCTGACAGAACAGACATTTTGCACGAATGGTAGTAGTTACATGCGCGCTACTTGAAGATTGACTGTTGTTTTTTGGTATGACAGGTTTTGTCATTTGTAAATTTTCTAAAAGCTGACAACGCTTATTTAAAAATGATGTAAATTCACTAATCGAAGGTGTATCAGATGAGAGTTTCAGTGAAAACTCTTCCCACTCACGCTTGGTAAGTGGGTCGAGTTTTGCTGAGACCAGAAAAATAAGTAAAGTGTCCCAAGAGTCAACTGGAAGTCCTAACGACCCTAGGGAACGAATGTGTTGACTAAGTTTATCAATTAAAATTCTCAGATGCAAATGTGATTCTTTTGCAATGCTTGGCATTTCAAAAATGGCTTTCAGGTGTGTCTGTATGATCACTTTTTTGTTTTCAAAGCGATCACACAAAAGGCTCCATGCATGTTGATAATTGGCTTCGGAAACCTCCAATGCATTTAGAACATTGGCAGCATCGCCTTTCAAACAAGATTTGAGATACCAAAATTTTTGTATTTTACTTAAATTTACACTATCGTGTATGAGTGACTTAAACGTATTTGAAAATTGTAACCATTTATCATATGATCCAGAAAACTCTGGTAAATTGAGCTTAGGTAGGTTTGCATTGACACTTGGTGGATTTGAATTTGCTGTGCTTAAACTTGGTGAAGGCGTATGTATGCTTACAGTTTGCAATGGTGGTTTAAAATGTCTTTCGATAAAGGATTTTGCCTGCCCCGTGTTCTCAAAAAAGCTATCTTCAAAATCTACACGTTCGATGGTATGATCATTCGAGTCTAATAACTCTAATTCGGATTGTATTAAATCAAAATCATGCCATATGATTTGAGCATTTTCTAGCCGTGATTGCAATTCAAAGATTTTATTTGTATCAGTAAAGTTTTTGACGTAATTGCCAAAACGTGTCAAAGCACCCTTAATTAAGCCGCGTTTTTGAATTAAAACTTTAATTTTATTAGTAGTTTCGTCCTCAGACATTTTGTATTGAAGCTAAAGTACGTAGTTATGAATTAAAACAATGTTTAAAAATGTTGAATGCGTTTAAAATATAAAATATAATGTGAATGAGGAAGAAAGGATCTGCAATTATTTGTAAAGTTTGGATCAGCCGATCTGCTGTCACTTGAATGTAAACAAAACTACCAGCAACACTCTGCCATCAGCTGATTGCGTTGACGGTTGCCGGTTTTGTTGTAACGTGTCGTGGTCGTGACGTAAAAATGACCGTTTCCCGGCGCAAATTCCTACGCCGCAGCGTTGGAAATTTCCAAAGGCTTTGCTGTCTGTTTTCCTATTTAATTTAAGTACTTACAGCTTTTTGATGTCTTATTTTGTATGATTTTCACTTTTGTATGATTTTCGAAGAACCTGAGTGATGATTTGAGTTGATTTCCATAGGTTTGTATCGCTGTCCTATCCGGATCGTAGGTCCATGTAGAATTCGGGGTTTTCCGTATTGCACTTTTCGAATTATGATTGATACGTATTTATATTAATTTACAAACACTAAATGCACTTACCGTGAATACTATATCTTGAAGGAAATGAGATTAAATGAATGTTATTTTGAATAAAACGCGACGCTAACCACGCACGCCGTTTTGTCTTGAGTACCGACTTACTTCCATCGCGTTCGGACGCGTCTCTTTTTTCTTCTTCTTTTATAGTTTTTTGTTTTAGGATGATGCGAGGTTGGCGACGTTGCCAAAATATTTGCGGGAATTTTAAATTTACATAAAGTCTGAACAAATATTAAGAAGAAACCAAAACAAGTTGAAAATGTGTATTTTTCTTCTTAAAAAACATTTTTTAAACAAAAAATTATCCGTTTAAGTACACTTAAGTAGGGACTTATTTCTGACAAATAATGTCAGAATGTATTTAATTGTTAATTCTGATTGTTTGCCCTTCTCCTCCTTCTAATCTTTTCAAAAATCCCCTTAACATAAGGTATTGTAAAAAATGCTTGCTCCTCTTTCGTTTCTGTATTAGTTTTTACGTCGCGATTTTTGAGTTTTGAGATGGTATTAGTTACAAAGGTTTCAGGGTAACCATTCTGTTTTAAATCTTTTTTGATATTTGAAATTTCAATATTAAGGTCCACCGGATCGTTGCAAACGTTAGATGCTCTGTGATAAAGAGTTTGAATTTTGCCCTGTTTTATGGAGTTGAATGAATAATTCGATCCGTGATTAAGATATTTCCCCGGGTGAGTGGGTTTCCTGTACAGGGTCTTCCAACGAGGACTGAACAGGGGCTCATTTTTGAGCTTCCTTGTATTTAAAGAAAAATCCAAAATAGCCAATCGATGTACTTTTTCCTGCAGAATTCAAAAATGAAACCAAAAATTGATTTGAACCAGAAACAAAAGAGTTACGATATGGATAAGGTGTTTTTTAAATGGAACATAGCTTTTTTTATACGATTTTTGGAACGAGTTATTTTTTTTTGTCCGTTCTGATTAAAATATTTAATATTGTGACAGCTATTTTTATTAAATTTTAGTGTTTTATCCAGTATAATTTAACTTTAACCTGTTTAAAACATACACTAGGTAATAAAGGTATAATCACCTTTGAATCCTTCAAAGTCATTTTGGCAATATTATAGTAAATTTGTCAAATTTTTTGACTTTGAAGGATTCAAAGGTGATTATACCTTTATTACCTGGTGTATGTTTCAAACAGGTTAAAGTTAAATTATACTGAATAAAACATTAAAATTTATTAAAAATAGCTGTCACAATATTAAATATTTTAATCAGAACGGACAAAAAAAAAATCACTCGTTCCAAAAATCGTATAAAAAAAGCTATGTTCCATTTAAAAAACACCTTATCCATAGCGTAACTCTTTTGTTTCTGATTCAAATAAATGTTTGGTTTCATTTTTGAATTCTGCAGGAAAAAGTACATCGATTGGCTATTTTGGATTTTTCTTTCAATACAAGGAAGCTCAAAAATGAGCCCCTGTTCAGTCCTCGTTGGAAGACCCTGTACACTAAAGATTTTATGTATTCAGCACTTCGTTTGACGAGAACATCAAGAAACGGTAGAGTGAAATGTTTTTCTGTTTCCATGGTAAATTTAATGAATTTTCTTATATAATATGTTCCAAAAACCGTATCAGCTCTTCGTTGCTGTCTGTCCAGATAATAAAGGTATCAACAAATAATAAATATTATAGTAATATCAAATACATACCACTTACAAAAGACATTAAATAGACATGGAATCATGAAAACATTTTTTAGTTATTGACATATTAGTGCTTTTATTATAAATTTTCAGAAATGTATTATTTAATTTCGCCATTTCGGAAAAATCGTTCTGTTCACGCCACATCTGCTCCTCTACTAAAGGGCTCGCTAGTCCTATGTTATGTGTAAAAGTTAGTTTATAAGGGCGTAAATTGGCTCTTCCTGGACATTATTGGGTTCAAAGTGCGAGCGAGCTTTGCCGATTCAATTGTGAGGGTATTTAGCGACTATGCGCTTATTAATGTGCAACTTCCGGATCACTAAAAGCATTTCGAAATCACTTTGTCAGTTTTAGGTAGTCTGGTTATTTATTATTTCTCGCTAAAACGAAGAAAAGCTAAGAATCATATATAATGTTACATTCAAAATTTTTAATTAATTTTTAACAATTATTATTTAACTTGAAGAAATAGTCCATACTTTATGTGAAGTGTATATTTGAAAGATGAGAAATAAGACACTTTAAGGCCTTCCTTCACTGGTATATTAAAATAAGGTTTTATTAAAGGGTAAATTCTCTACATGTTTCGAATGTATACTCGTATACATTGTACATACAGAAAGGAAGAAAGAGAACAAGTAATAGGACAAGGAACAGAAATGCGGTAATACGGGGTTTAAAGAAGATAAATCTGGAACATTTAAAATCAAAGGGCGAAAACAGAAAAGTAATCAAATTAATAAAAGATGTGATTTGCACTGCAGCATTGTCGAAATTTATTATTACCAGCGTTTCGATTAATAAGTACCTCGAGAGTAATGGATAACGCAGAGAAATACATCTACCCAAAATGCAGTAGCGGTCAATGCGGGAGGACTATGGGGTTCCGACCTCCCTGCCAATTTAAAAAACATAATAATCTGTCATCTCCCAATAACCTAACTTTACGACGCATTCTTAGAAAATAATAAAGAACAAACTGCAATTATTATTCGTAAAAATTTTGAAACGAAAATATGTACTGGCGAAGCGGTCGTCATGGTAACCCTCGAAGGTAGAAATTTGAATAAGGATCGCGTGATCAACTGTGGTGACTGGGGTTCTGATTAGTCAACCGACGCATGCCGCACTTCCATTTCCATTGTCGTTGCATCAATGCCAAGTAAGTGTGCATTTTTGACGCGTGTGTATGTAAATAGTGAAGTTTTACAAATATTTTTACTTGATTATTAGAACTCAGGGTTTAGTTCAAATCTGATACCCTCCCATCTGTCGAACAAATCACCGACTGTACCGGACTAAGGAGTCTGGAGGATAATTATATCGGACATCGTACGCGTCACATTGCCAAGCCAAGCCACAGATGAGTCCGGAAGGGTTGGAACGTCTGGACGGGGAAACGACTAATGAAAAAATGGAACAACGGCTACGTCCAAAATTACTCTGTAGAGCTTGAATGAGTAGGTAATGGTAGAGCAATTCTACGGATCGGTGCCTACCATTGAGAGGTGAGGTATTTTGTGCTTACGGGTTGTTCCCTCTAGCAACTTTACCGACCGTGAGGCTCGAAGACTAATCTTCGGTATGTGATACTCTGTACATTAGCCTCCGCACGAATGCGGAACCATCAACCAAAGTCATTGTCCAGGCGTTTTGTCCTACTGGGACTCATCAGAGACGCGTGACACATGAGGCCACGACTTGCAAAAATTCTGTGCCTATGGCTGTCAATCGTTTGACGTCTGTGGGCTTGTGCGATATCCATTATCGTCGAAGGAAATTCAGTCTCCACTATCACGGACCTCCCTTCCTTCAGGGTCCGGATAGGGGTTGGCTATAGCGTAACAGGTAGGTGGAAGACCAACTAGTAAAGCCAATGGTTGATTTGATTGAGTTTGTTGGTTCAGCAGCAGCTTAGCTTAACTATCGCAAGGACAGAAAACGGTGAGCCAGGTAAAGAACTTGAGGAACTTCGGGCGGGGACTGCAAAGATTACAGTGTCGCACGATCGAGAGTGCGTGGGTGATTCCCCTCTCGACATCGGATGACTTCCTTGGTAATAGACGGCCCAAATACATGAGCTCCATTAAAACCAGCCAATCTATGTTTTTTTTATTATTGTTTAGGTATCTTGCAGTACTTTTACATTTGAAAAATAAAGAAAATCTATCTTGTTACAAGAGAAATAATATTTAAATTAAAATTTTACCCATGTCATTGTGTATAAGAGTACGCACTGATCTCAGGTGTAAGAGTGCGCAATGCAATGTAAATGCAATTACCAACTTGATATAATATATGCAGATGCATGGTGTTATAACACCAAACACTTTAGAACTAGTTGAAGAAGATACTTTAAATTAGTTAGTAAATGCTTCAGGTATCTTATACCATTACCAAAGATAAACGAAACCCCGCACCGTTGTAAATCAAGATCCCATAAATCGGAAATCATCTCTAGTAGTCCATATATTTTAGTTGTGTTCCTATTTTTTCACCATCGCTACGTGCTTACCAAAGATTTGTTCTTGTTAGTTCAATTTTTTTTAATATGTAAAAATTTAGACTATAATTTCTGTTATTTCTTTAAATTACTTTTATTTATTTACAAGCCTTTGAACTGGCAAAACAGAGAGCGTACTCTTAAACACAATGCATGTGTAAAAGAATACGCACTCGTCGAGGTTCCGCTAAAATTAAATAGCTCACGTTTAAGTAATTTGGTGTCGGTCAGCTTGTTAAAAACATATTCTAGAATAGCTAAAGTGAACCTATACGAACTTAGTTGAGACACAAAAAAACTAAAAAAAAAATTGATGACAGACTTGTCAAGTCTACGTGGACTATCTTCGAACATCTGTATAGGGAACGATCAATACTAATTTTGTTATATTTGTATTGTAGTTTCAGTGTGTGATGCAGTAAATTGATCGTACCCCCAATATTTACGTTGTCTCAACTGACTTCGTATGAAGTATACTAGCTAATGAGAAATGACATGCGAAAAGTTAAAAACATATAAAAAATCAAAGATTTACTAGACCTTATTCACTAAGTTTGTACTCCACCCTAGTCCATGATCAACAGTTGATAACAGATTAATTATTTTAGCAGTGGCGTGGTTACAATAGGTTCTTATTGATTTTATTACCTTCATTGGTAATAAAACGGTATTTATATGATAACTAATGATATTTTTATAGCGTAACTTGAAATTTAATACCTACACGTTCTAATTCTAATTTAATAAATAACAATTCCCACAGGTACACCATGTATAACATTTGCGTGACTTCTATTTACCTACTCCAAAATGTGTATGATAAGTATTTTTATCTTGTTGCGTGACAAGCTATCGTGCAAATTTCCGCAAGCAATTGAGCTCAACTGGTAGATATCATAAATTTAATGTTTCTATTAAAGCTTAATTGATTTTAGAAACTAGATGTTTATTTAGAGTGATTTGACCTAATTTAATGCTTATTATAAGAAAATTGTAGTTTTACTTATAGGGTCGAAATGGAACGTGCGCAATTTTTTTTTAATTCCATAAATATGTTCAGCCTCACCGAAAAATAACATATATACAAAATATTATGTCTTAAAGAGCACTCCCTAATTTTTTTAAAATAATTAAAGTTCGTCGTGTGACGTCACGTAGTATGAATAGACCTCTCTTGTGCAATGTATTGTAGTATGCTTTGACGTCACAGCAAACTTTAATGGCTTCTAAAAAAAATTACCTTGTCAGACTTCCATTGTCTTTATTTTGTTACTTAACACAACGTTTCGGTTAGTTAGTATCTCTAACAGTTTTCATGTGTAAACTAAATTATAGCGTAGACCGGGGCAAAAGCCCGCTGCGGGGTAAAAGTCCATTTTTGTATTGGGCAGTTCCTAAAAAAGCAACCGACGTTCTGAGCAGCAGTTCGTATTACCCTTTCGATCGATAAGGTGCTGTGGAAATTGGTTCGCGAATTTCGTTAAACATAACCTTAAAAATGAGGTAAGTTTAAAAATTATCTTTTTACTTTAATTTCTCCAGTGGACCACTTAAGAAATGTAACTTAGATGTAAACATTTAGGCAAATACAATATGGGGCGATTTATTACCGTTTTAGTAGGCTATTTATCCATGTTGTTGATTTTGTCGACGCTGTTGCCGTTTGTGAAATAATAATTTACGATTAAAGTTGTGATAGTTCGGGTTTGTTCGGGTTTGTGTTTTATTTTTTCCAATTAGTTAAAAACTTATGTTGAAGCGTTGGTTCTTCCGAATGGTTTATTATTTTAGTATAAAAATGGAGTTTATGCTTGTTCTAAATAAAAAGATATTTAAAGAAACATTTGTTTCCCATTAGGACTTTTACCCCATGAATAGGATTTTTGCCCCATAGACATCGGACTTTTACCCCAGCCCATGGGGCAAAAGTCCTATTTTACAAAAAAAATTAAACTTAAGAAATAATAAATGTATATAATATTTTTTTTACTGTGACCTATAGTAATATAAATTAACTACAAACACATAAAAAAACATCATTAAATTTTTACAAAATGGCGGTCATTTCGTCATTTTTTCGCTAGGTGCGGGCTCCTGCCCCGGTCTACGCTAATCCTAAGGCTACTGTCTTAAATACTATCCATGTGCAATGAAGCTTGACGACTCCGCCTCCGTGCTTATTGGAGTGTGAAGTTTGAGCTGTTGGTTTTGGACAAGAAGAGGCTTCCAGATATTGGGGATATCTATACTTGGTGTACTAACTTCAGTGTACAGGAAACCCACTCACACAGGGCAATACCCTAATCACGGATCGAATCATTCAAACTCCATAAAACAGGGCATAATTCAAACCCTTTATCACAGAGCATCTAATGTTTGCAACAATCCGGAAGACTTTAATATTGAAATTTCAACCATCAAAAAAAAAACAGAATGGTTACCCTGAAACCTTTGTAACTAATACCATCTCAAAACTTAAAAATCGTGAAGTAAAAACTAATACAGAAACGAAACAGGAGCAAGCATTTCTTACGATACCTTATGTCAAGGGGATTTCTGAAAAGATTAGAAGGATAACCAAAAACTATAATATCAAAACAGCCTTTACATCTGGAAACACGCTTAGAAGCTTTCTTACCAAAGTAAAAAACCCCCGTAATCAAAACACAAAAAATTGTATCTACCAAATCCCTTGCGAGTGTGGCGAATCGTACATTGGAGAAACAAAAAGACCTCTTCCCGTGCGAATTGAAGAACATCTGAAACATACTCAAAAAGGTTAAACTTCGAGATCAGGTATAGCGGAACATGTATGGACCAACCAGCATAATATACAGTGGTCAGAAGCCAAGGTTTTGGACACGGAACAGCACTGGAGAAAACGAAAGTTCAAAGAAGCAGCTTTCATATATTTAGTAAACCAAGTATAGATATCCCCAATATCTGGAAGCCTCTTCTTGTCCAAAACAAACAGCTCAAACTTTACACTCCAATAAGCACGTAGGCGGAGTCATCAAGCTTTATTGGTTATTGCACATGAATAGTATTTAAGTCAGTAGCCTTAGAATTATAATTTAGATTATACTTGAAAACGGTTAGAGATACTAACTAACCGAAACGTTGTGTTAAGTAACAAAATAAAGACAATGGAAGTCCGACAAGGTAAGTTTTTTTGATATTACAACATTTAATAGCTTCTATTTAATCGAAAGGATTAAAAAGACATTTCTTTGTGAACTGTGGGTCTTTTGATGATATTAGCTTACGCTTAAGAGCATTATTTTTCAAATTTAATTTTCCTGCAAGTTCCCTATTACTTATTATTTTTCAACCAGCAAATTCTAATGGAAACAAATTGTTGAAAAATATTTTTAAAAGTCGCTTATTATTACCTACCTATAATAAGCAAAGAACCCATTTATTTGTCTCAAAATTTTATATAAAATTTAGTTTTTTATTTATTGTGAAAGGTTTTCAGTGTGGAAATTCTTTATAGAGAAAAGCACTAGTTTTGCAAGATCGTATCTTACTACGTGACGAAAATATTTCAGAAACAAAACGCTTTTCTATCCGTACTATTCAATTTACAAGTTTTCCCATAAGTGACAGCTGTCAGGAACACCAAAAGGTTTCTGCAATGACTTTCTTAAAAACTTCCTCGAGTTCCGAAAGCCTGTTAACGTTTTCCATCTTTCTTGCACTCGCTGGTATGAGCATCCTATAAAGTAATGGAATTTCATGGCCCGTTGGCAAGTGCAAGGAACGGCGCCTAACAAGGGCCACAAACTATGCCATACCAAGACCTGCAATACGTACTGGGTACTATAAATTCGTGTCTGTACGTGTCTTGAAAATGATACAAGATACGAAGAATTTTAAATTATGCGTATTTTGGTGGTTAATACTGCGGTGAAATTTTTTGTAAAATATTCGGAATATTTATTTATTTATTTATTTATTTATTTACTGCCCAATTTCACAAAAATATAAATAATCTTAATCCTAACGCAGAGTTAATATATTTTAATTAATTTACTAAGAAAAACGTAGCATTCAGCAATGTGATAAAATTAAAGAGATTTCACATTATAGTATGAAGTTTTCGCATAAAGATAGATCTATTTAAAAAGAAATCAAGTGTGGGATGCTCATTGGCCAGTCGTCCTGACCTTGATATAAAACTATTTTGACCATAATTAGTTCTATGAGGAAATATCGAAAATGTATTTCTTAGACGTGTTTCCCTTGCAGGTGCATGTAACCTTATTTTTTCCAGCAAAAGAGGGCAGTTATATTTATTGTGTAATATGTTATATAACATTTTAAGATCTTTTAGATCGCGGCGTTGAGAGAGTGATCTGATCTGAATATTAGATTCCAGCTGAGAATATGTTAGGTGTGGTGCATTAAGTTTAAAAGCTATGTATTTTAAGAATTTATGTTGAACTTTCTCCAACTTCTGAATGTGTACATTATAGCATGGATTCCAGACACATGAAAAGTATTCGAGATGAGTTCTTATTAATGAGCAATTTAGTTGCCTAATAGCTTTTAGTATTCGTGAAGTCAACGGTAACGCGCTTTATAAATCCGAGAAGTTGGATAGATTTAGAGAGGGTGTTCTGGATGTGAGGAATAAAAGTAAGCTTTGAATCCATAATCAAACCTAAATCTTTTATTTCGGGAACATTCGTAACTATATTATTTTCGTTTAAATAAGGCTGTTCAAACGCTGACCTAGTCTTATGAAAGATGATCAAGTGGCACTTTGAAGCATTCAATTCCATACTATTGTTCTTACACCAAGCTACCGATCTGTCCAAGTCGGACTGAAGATTTAAAGTCATCGAGGAAGGAGATTTTCATGTACAATTTTAAATCATCAGCAAAGAGGAGGAATTGACTGTATTTGAATTGCGACCCCAGGTCGTTAATAAACAAATTAAATAAAAGGGGGCCCAGATGAGACCCCTGGGGAACCCCAGATGGAACTTTTATACTTGTGGATTGGAAATTGTTAAATCGGACTATCTGGGAGCACCCAGTCAAGGAACTACGTATCCAGGACAGCAACTGGCCACCAACACCCAGACCCTCCAGCTTAGATAATAGAACCGCATGATTGACCCTGTCAAACGCCTCGGAGAAGTCTGATAGATGCCCGAAAAAGCACTAATGTTTAGGTGGTGATATTCATAATATGCACATAAAAATATGAATTTTTTTAAAATACTTAGGTAGTTAATAGACCAGGGTCGATAATTTTTGAAACAAAAAAATAATAGTAGGATGAAACCCATTGGAAAAGAAAGAGAATATAACAAAAATAAAAGGAAAAATAATTTACGGGCGATCCGAGGACGGGAAGTGGATAGGGGTGAGTTTTTAAGGGTAGAAAACGATTTATCTCGATTTCCGGCAAAACTACAAGTCCTATGAAAAAACGTTAAATAGCAAAGTTGTAGGTAACAAAAAGATCTACAACTTTTATATTTACACTTTTTTCACATAACCTCAAAATTTATGTGAAAAATTCAAATAACCAAGTTTTCGGTTTTTTATTTTTATCTTTTACAATTTTTTTTCACGAAATTTGGTGAAAACTTACCTTTTTATGTCCCAAACACACTGCAATTTTTTTAATTTAAAATATTTATTTTTTCACCTTATTTTGACATAATATCGAAAAAGCACCCTAATTTTCAATCGAAAATTCTTACGTCAAAATATCTGCTTTTTTAAAAAAGTCTTTTTGTTCTTTAAAATCTCTACTTTCTGATGGTGTAAACAAAAATATACATTACTATGTTAAATGTTCTTCAAGACATATTTTTATGCCCTGGTCTATAACTGAAATTATAGAAACTGGTTCTTTTGCCACAACAATTCTGCAAATTATTTTTAGGGAAAATTATTTAAGTTATAATACCTTAATTTTTCTTTTAAGAAATGGTTTATGTTAGATAAATTTCACTTATTAGAACCTTCAAGCTATGTCAGATAATTCACCGTGAAAGCGACCACAGTTCCAAAAATAATTGGGGTACAACGATAACAAGTAAAAAAATATGGCCAACATTTTATTTCTTAGCAGTTTATTTGTATAAAAAATAATTAATAATGAAACCTTTTTTAGGCATTAAATTAATAAAACGTAATTTAAAGATGCAATTTTCTATAGCCAAGGGAATCAGAAAGGTAAAAATATCTTTTATCAAGTAGGCTAGGTGGCAGTGGCGGATCCAGGGGGAAGGGGCGCGCCTCCCTGAGATTATAAAAACCCTCAAAGTAAAACCAAAACTTTCCATAAGAAAAAAAGGACACATCTTGCAACAATTTAAAAAATGTAACAATAATAAAAGGTTTAAAATGATAGATTAAATTGCCATTGCCGCCGCCCCGCCCCGCCCCCCCCCCTGATGAAAATTCTGGCTCCGCGCCAGCTAGGTAGGATTACGGTTTACTTTATTTGTATATATTCCATAAAGTGTCAATATTACTCCTCTCTTTTAAAAAAGTTATTGAGAACTATTTTAAAGTTATACTTAGGCCAAAATTGAGAAAGTATAATAATATGAAAATGAGAGGGAAAATTCGGATATTGAAGAGGCTTGGAACATCGGAACTATTATACCAGATAGATCGAAGGTAAAATCGTTCATTTTTGTAAAGGTTCTGTTTTTTTTTTGTTGGATTGTTTCACATAAATTTCCCAGTATTATGTCTAATTTTCCTTACCGTTGTCTAAGCCTTAGCAACCAGTAAATACCGTGCGAACAAAAATTATTTGCATTGCCTTGCATTTAAGGACGTAATGTTTAGCCGTAGAGCTTAATACCTGTTGGGTGTCAGTAACTACCTGAATTAACAATCAATCAGTTATTCCGTCATCTTTGACAGTCGTTACAAGTAATTTGATTCATCGCTAATTTTTCCAATTTCTTGAACAATTCACACAATGGGCTTTACGGAACAGCACAAAACATTCATGGTTGAAGCGTATTATCAAAACGGGGATAGAGTAAATGGCGAATGGCAAAACAATCCGGGTTTGTACATGGACGATTTTCACGAACATTTTCCTAACGTTTGCTTTTATTGCTGGGGATTTTTAATCATTGCCTGAAAAGAACCGTGGCTGTGTATGGGGAAACATGTTCTATTCAAAACCAAAAAGGAGCAGGAAGACCATCTGTAAGAACAGAAGAACTTGTTGCAAACGTTCATGAAATAATGCAAAATACGCCAACAAATTGTATAAGACGCCTGTCCCAAGAAGTACGGGAAGATCTTATGGAACACGCAGGACTATTCTTCAGAAGCAGCTAAATTTATTTCCTTATAAAGTGCAAGTGTTCCAAGAAATACAAGTCGCAGATTTTGAAAGGTGCAGGAATTACTGTCAATGGTTTACCCAAAATTTATTGGAAAGAAATGATTTATTAGACCTGACCTTTTTTCAGATGAAGCCTGGTTCCACCTCCCCGATTATGTGAATTCTCAGAAAACACGCATGTGGAGTAGTGAAAATCCCCATTTTTTTGTAGAGTCCACATTGCACCCTCAAAAAATTGGTGTCTGGTTGGCTGTTTCCCGAAGAAGAATTGTTGGTCCTATTTTTTTCCGTTGACACAGTTACAGCACAGCGGTATAGAGACAATATTTTGAATCCATTAGTGGAGCAATTACTTGACGACGAACTACGTTTTGGATATTTTCAACAGGACGGTGCAACCGCCCATACAGCATACAGCCGCCGAAACTATTAACTACTTGCGTAATTTTATTGACGACAGATTGATCAGTTTTCGATCAGACATTGAATTCCCACCTAGATCACCTTGTTTAACGGTTATGCTGGTCAACACTTTCGAAAATATGAAGAGATATGTGAATTTATGCTGGGAGCATGGCGGTGCATGGCCAATTCCAGCAATTTATGTACTCATTATTCTTTTTCTTTCGGTATATTCTTACTTTGTTAATTTTGTAAACAACAAAAATAAATTTGTATTTCTCCACTTATTTTATTACTCATTAGTTTAGTATGTCATGTCATAATATGAATTTGACAAAATTGTAACCTAGATTTGGTTAGATATATCGCCCCCATATCATTGTGATCTAAACCAAGCCCTACATTTTTTATTCCAAGCCCTCTTTGATGCAAATAATTTTTGCTCGCTCGGAACAATATACCGACGTAAAACCGGACTAAAAAACAATAAAAAATATACAAGTTGTACAATACGTTTATTAACAATAACCAATTGCTTAGTTACAATAAATGTCTATGGTGCTATGCGTCTATACGAGGGTTGAAAGACGCTTGCGCTCGTTTTGAGGTTTTTACCCTATACGATACGCTGTTGCCATATATTCAAAATTATATGGAGTGATTTATGTGTGGCTTTAAACAGATAGTAACTCCGAGGAAATAATATGGGGTCTGATAATTTTAAAGTTTTTGCTGTAATAAATTGAGGTGTATGTCATCGTGCCCGCTTGTGGTCTAATGTATAAAGTTTTACGCTAATAAAGTCAGGAAAATAATAATAAATGAGATCGTGGAAAAATAGAAGTTTAAAATAGTATATTACTTAATAAGTGTTGAAAGGGGTACTTTTTGAACGAGAAGATATTTTGCACGTGGAGTAAACCAAGTGCTGAAATTCTCCGAATTTGGGAAGATCACACGAGTAATGTACAAAATTTTTCCTACGACCATAAAATACCGTGCGAGCAAAAATTATTTGCATCAAAAAGGGCTTGAATTAAAAAACGTAGGGCTTGGTTTAGATCACAATGATATGGGGACGATATATCTATAACCAAATTTAGGTTAAAATTTTGTCAAATTCATATTATGACATGATATGCCAAACTAATGAGTAACAAAATAAGTAGACAAATACAAATTTATTTTTGTTGCTTACAAAATTAACAAAGTAAGAATATACAGAAAGAAAAATTAAAAATAATTACATAAATTGCTGAAATTGGCCAACGCCATACTCCAAGCATAAATTCACACGTCTCTTCATATTTTGGAAAGTGTTGACCAGCATCTCTGGAGAAATGTTACCACATTCTTGGATAGTCCTTTCTTGTAACTGTTCTAAATTTGCAACTGGTGTTTTAAAAATAGTGTTCTTTAAATGAGGAAAAACGAAGTAAACCAACAATTCTTTTTTGGGAAACCAATTTTTTGATGGTGTAATGTGGACTCGTCGTCAAGTAAATGCTCCACAAATGGATTCAAAATATTGTCTCTATACCGCTGTGCTGTAACTGTGTCATGGAAAAAAATAGGATCAACAATTCTTCTTCGGGAAACAGCTAACCAGACACCAATTTTTTGAGGGTACTACGTGGACTCTACAAAAAAATGGGGATTTTCACTACTCCACATGCGGGTATTCTGAGAATTCACATAACCGGAGAGGTGGAATCAGGCTTCATACGAAAAAAATGTCAGGTCTAATAAATCATTTATTTCCAATAAATTTTGGGTAAACCATTGAGAGTAATTCCTGCGTCTTTCAAAATCTGCGGCTTGTATTTCTTGGAATACTTGCACTTTATAAGGAAATAAATTTAGCTGCTTCTTAAGAATAGTCCTGCATGTTCCATAAGATCTTCCCACTTCTTGGGACAGGCGTCTTCTTCAATTTGTTGGCGTATTTTGCATTATTTCACGAACGTTTGCAACAAGTTTTTCTGTTCTTACAGATGGTCTTCCTGCTCCTTTTTTGTTTTGTATAGAACCTGTTTCCCTAAAAGAACTTAGTCCGGTTCTGTTTCGGTAGCCAACCGCTTAACGTAAAATATACCAGACTTCAACAGGGTGCCATTAATTACAGGTGATGCGGCGAATTCTTACATTAATTTGACTTGACATAGTGCAAGTAATAGACTTTTTATTAGGTGTATATGTCCAGTTTTAAATAAAAACAATAACTTTTTCTCTTATTTGCTTATGCTCATTTTACTATCTATGTACAGTGAATAAATTTCGTTGCTGATTTTTTAGTTCTTTGCATCCTTTCAATAAAAGAATATCTAAGTATACAGGGTGATTCACGGTGGATGGAACGTTTCTGACGAACCAGTAAAGGAATCGTTCTGAAAATTTGGTCTCGTAAATATACGGACATGCTCTACCAACCTAAAATATTTTTAACAATACATTGTTGCCGCTTCCACACAAAAATAATGGTAAGTTTAATTTTTAAATGCAACACCATATATTTTATTTTATTTTCGAATCCCCCATTACTTTCCTTACAATTTTTATTAACTCTACTATATACTTATCTCTTACCGTTTCTAAGATATAAATTAATTTCCGTTTTTTGTCCGAAAACGTCACTTTTAAAAATGCTGATAATTCTAAACTCTAAAACACTGAAACCCTGAAATTTGGTAAGTAGTTAACTAATACCATAGGGCTCTTTGCCCTAGTCCCAAATCTCAGTTGCAATATACAGGGTGGTTGAAAAATACATTTATTCTGGTAACTTGAAAAAGTGACCATAAGTCCTTTTTTTCAAATGTAACACCCTGTATATTATTACGGATTTGAAAAGCTGCTAAAATTTCACTTCATTCTTGTATATCATACCTGTACTTAACTAACTGGTTTAACCATGTTTTGACGTATTAAGCATAATTTGTTAAATTTTCTATACAATTCAATTTTTATTCGGTTATTAGTAAGTTAGCCATGACAAAACTGATGTTTACGTATGTTACTATGGTTATCGTTTTGACATTTCATTAAGTTTAGATACAAGATAGAAATACACTTTAAAGTTATGGAAGAAAAATATACAAATGCAGTTCTTATGAATTTATTTATTTTATTTGGACAACGTGTGTTTGCATTAACATGATGCAAAAAACATTTAAACTAAATTTTTCTTGAAATCCATGCAGTCAACACCCGCATATTAAAGTGTTTGGATGTAAACGGCCAGCGTTTTGAATATCTGTTAAAATAGCATTTTATTAGTTATAATTTTAGTAGTCTTTTATTATTTGACTACCTAGTTAATATTTAATAAAATTGTTCTGGATCCTTATGTATTTTTTAAGATTCATTGGCGGTAAATTGGAGTACATTTCGTTAAACTTTATACATATCCTGGCGATAAATTTATCACATTGTCCAAATAAAATAAATAAATTCATAAAAACTGCATTTGTATAGTTTTCTTCCATGACTTTAAACTGTATTTCTATCTTGTATCTAAATTTAATAAAATGTCAAAACGATAACCATAGTAACATACGTAAACATTAGTTTTTGTCATGGCTAACTTACTAATAACCGAATAAAAATTGAATTGTATAGAAAATTTTACAAATCATGCTTAATACGTCAAAAAAATGGTTAAACTAGTTAGTTAGGTACAGGCATGATATACAAGAATGAAGTGAAATTTTAGCAGCTTTTCAAATCCGTAATAATATACAGGGTGTTACATTTGAAAAAAAGGACTTATGGTCACTTTTTCAAATTACCAGAATAAGTGTATTTTTCAATCACCCTGTATATTGCAACTAAGATTTGGGACAAGGGCAAAGAGCCCTATGGTATTAGTTAACTACTTACCAAATTTCAGGGTTTCAGTGTTTTAGAGTTCAGAATTATCAGCATTTTTAAAAGTGACGTTTTCGGACAAAAAAAACGGAAATTAATTTATATCTTAGAAACAGTAAGAGATAAGTATAGAGTAAAGTTAATAAAAATTGTAAGGAAAGTAATGGGGGATTCGAAAATAAAATAAATCATATGGTGTTGCATTTAAAAAATAGAAGTTACTATTATTTTATGTGGAAGCGGCAACACTGTATTGTTAAAAATATTTTAGGTTGGTAGAGCATGTCCGCCTATGTACGCGACCAAATTTTCAGAACGATTCCTTTACTGGTTCGTCAGAAACGTCTAACGTTCCATCCACCGTGAATCACCCTGTATGAATGTACGTACAAAATACTACAAAAACAACAAAACTAAACAATACATACTCATCTTCTAAGAAGTCCTAACCTCAATGTCCTCAATAGATAGAGATGGAGTTAAATATCGATCGCTTGTTAATTCTGAAAGTTCTATATTCGATTTCTTTTGAATAATGCTCATATTATTAATAAAATAAATTTACTTACTTAAAGCACATTTAGTCGTATCCCTAATAATTGTACGGATATTATATCCTAGATAATTGTAAAAATCAAACCCACCCTATTTAAGAACCCGTAACGACATCGTTACTTATCGTTACTACACGAGAGTTGAAAAAATCAGGTTGTACAAAACAAAATTCTTATAGAATAATTAGGCCAAGCGATGGGTACAAAATAAGGGGTTCTACTCGCAAGAGGTCGGAGAGAAATAAAATTTGGTAGGATGGTAGAGATAGGTTCCCTGATAGTCCACCTGAGTTTGCAACCTCGGGGGCTACCGCTCGAGGGGTGAGGGGATGAAAACTCTGACTCGCGGCGCTTGGTGCAAAATAGCACCCTTGGGGTAGGTGCTATTGAAAAAAAGGTCAAATAGAATATGTAGAGAATAAAATTGTGCACAACCTGGATTCTTTGCATTTTTTGGCTCCGACCAATAGTTTTCGCTCCACGGTGCGCCAAAGTTGGGGGGTAGTTTGCAATTTTTAACAAAATCATTATTTAATCGCGGATTAAAACAAAGATGGCTACCAAACAATTATCGTATATTTTTTTACTATAAGAGTAAGGTTATCTAAGTAAGCATATGCCCGATTCGATACATTTGATCTTATATAAAAAAAAATATGATAATGAGAAGTGCGCCTTACATACTTCGATATGGGCATTTTTTTAATTATCATGATCTACGGTCAATATTTTCTTATTATTGCTGACCTACACTAACTTTTTTATTTTTGTGCAAACATGATACCAGAAAATATAATTTTCAACCCGTTTCCACACCAGCCTTGAGGTAGAGTTGATCGGCGCGTTTTTTTAACGTGGTATCCCTAAGAGGCCTATTCACCGATCGATATGGATTTCACTTTGTGTCCGGCGCCATATTCGGCAAGCTCGGCGTTGTCTGTTTGGTCCTTATCGTCCTGTATTTTATGTCTGTATGTCTTCTACATTGTCGTCGTCTAGCATAATCTTGTCAAGAATGTTTTCGCAGGACGTCCCAGTACAGTATAAGCATAAAACCGAACATTTTAATCCTGCTTTACGGCAACCACAAGCAGGTCCACAACCTTTCTGGCATCTGCACGAGATACTCTTCGACTAAAACCTCTGGAGCTGGTTCCTTTGAGATGCGTATGGCGTCTAATCCTGTTGTTGTTTTTCGCCATCCATGATCTTCTGGAGGTTTCTGAACTCCCTGCCAGCTCTGGACTTGACAATAAGTTCGCAATGAATAATGATGGCACGCATCGGATGTTGGTGGTAGTGATGCAAGATTAAATGAATTTTTGGAGACGGCCCGTACAAAGTGCGTTTACCGCAGGGAATCCAACGTACGATGTTTGCTGCCTGCGCCATACTGCCTCAGCATAAACCATAAACAGTTCGCTTTTAAGCAGGCGGTCGAAGACGCGGATACATTAATTGTGCAGACTGCTATCGAACTTGCTTCCTCATTTTCTTCCGTATGCGTTATTGGCAAAGACGTAGATTTACTTGTGCTGTTGACTGCTAAACCCAGATAAATCCCCAATGTTTATTTTTGCAAGCCGGGCAGAGGGAATAAGGAGGATGTGTTCTATTCACCTCAAAGCTTCCAATATAACGATTCTATTGCGAAATGTATATTATTTGTGCATGCCTTCAGTGGTTGTGACACTACATCGGCGTTGTTCAATCAAGGCAAGATTCGATTCCTCAAAACTTTGGAAAAAAATCCAACATTAGCAGAGGCGATTCGGGTATTGATGGCCCCAATGCAGAATTAACGAAAGTCGTAGCCGCTGGCGAACTGGTTATGCTGAGGCAGTATGGCGCAGGCAGCAAACATTGTGCGTTGGATTCCCTGCGGTATACGAACTTTGTACTCTCCAAAAATTCATTTAATCTTGCATCACTGCCACCAACATCCGATGCGCGCCATCATTATTCATTGCGAACTTATTGTCAAGTCCAGAGCTGGCAGGGAGTTCAGAAACTTCCAGAAGATCATGGATGGCGAAAAACAACAACAGGATAAGACGCCATACGCATCTCAAAGGAACCAGCTCCAGAGGTTTTACTCGAACAGTATCTCGTGCAGATGCCAGAAAGGTTGTGGACCTGCTTGTGGTTGCCGTAAAGCAGGATTAAAATTTTCGGTTTTATGTTTATACTGTACTGGGACGTCCTGCGAAAGCATTTTTGACCAGATTGTGCTAGACGACGACAATGTAGAAGACATACAAACATAAAATACAGGACGATAAGGACCAAACAGACAACGCCGAGCTTGCCGAATATGGCGCCGGACACAAAGTGAAATCCATATCGACCGTGGAATAGGCCTCTTAGGAATACCACGTTAAAAAAAACGCGCCGATCAACTCTACCTTAAGGGTGGTGTGGAAACGGGTTAAAAATTATATTTTCTGGTATCATGTTTGCACAAAAATAAAAAAGTTAGTGTAGGTCAGCAATTATAATAAGAAAATATTGACCGTAGATCATGATAATTAAAAAATGCCCATATCGAAGTATGTAAGGCGCACTTCTAAAAATCATATATTTTATTATATAAGATCAAATGTATCGAATCGGGCATATGCTTACTTAGAAAACCTTACTCTTATAGTTAAAAAAATATAACAGAATTGTTTGGTAGCCATCTTTGTTTTAATCCGCGATTAAATAATGATTTTGTTAAAAATTGCAAACTACCCCCCAACTTTGGCGCACCGTGGAGCGAAAACTATTGGTCGGAGCCAAAAAATCAAAGTTATGCACAATTTTGTTCTCTACATATTCTATTTGGACTTTTTTTCAATAGCACCTACCCCAAGGGTGCTATTTTACGCCAAGGGCCGCGAGTCAGAGTTTTCATCCCCTCACCCCTCGAGCGGCAGCCCCCCGAGGTCGCAAACTTAGGTGGACTATCAGGAAACCTATCTTTACCATCCCACCAAATTCCATTTTTCTCCGACCTTTTGCGAGTAGAAACTCCCAATCGCTTGGCCAATAGGCAATGCGCCTTGGTATAAAACAAGTAGGTATAGTGTTATTGAAGAAACATGACAAATTTACAAACACACACAAATACCATCACTTAAAATACATGTTATCAAAACCCACATCCAGTGCGCCCACGAGTACGGTATAAAAACCTAACACCAATCACTTAACTTAACATACTGCTAACATTTTCCCCCAATTCTAATAATTTCTCTCATAAAATCCCTATTTTTATCCATTGTCTGGACACGGTGCCTGTCTTTTTCATCTGAAGAGTCTTAGAGTTTTGAAAAGCATTGACACATAAGTATCTGACAATAAGTGAATAATTATAAAAAAATCGCTAATTGGCAATTACGAAATTAATTACTGTAAATATTAAGGATGTTCAGACACAAACTACGTTTTCATAAATACTTATTTTATGAAGTTACCTTATAAAGGGTCAAAAACAAATACACTTTGCATCACTTGCGACCAAATTTTAATAGCCCAATTTTGATTTTGTAGAAAAACACACATTTAATATACAGTGTGTGTATAAAGTCTGGAAACGGCTTAATAACATCACAATTTACTGGCCGATTTAAACCAAATTTGGTACAGTTGTGTAAGAGGATCTAACGCACCGAATGACGATATTGGCGTTGTTGCCAGCTTTTTAGTTTTTCTGGAATTCGAACAAATTTTATATTTTTAAATATAACACCCAGTATATTTTTCATTTGTAGTTTTTACATTAAATTTGTTACACTTTTGGTATAACATACTTTGTTCATAATATCAGTAGTTTTCGAAATAACGACGTGTTTTGAAAATATCAACAAATTGTGTTTTATTTATTAATATATAAAACGCCAGTGTCTTTAACTGAAAGTGAAAGAATTAAAATTCTTATGATGAGAGGATATGGCGATAGGGTCAGATCTTACGAAGAGGTTAAAAATCTATTTAATGACGCAACTGTTCTAAAAACTGTCCGACGGTTCGAAGAAACTGGAAATTGTAGAGATAGGCGACGATCAGGACGACCAGTAGTAGTATATGAAGAGAAAAGTTTAGAAATTTTGCAACATGTTGTTGAAACCCCTGTTTCTTCATTAAGAAAAATTTCTCAAGTAAGTGACGTCTGCTTTAAATCCGTCCATAATGTTTTAATAAAACATAAATATCACCCTTTCAAAATACATGTAGTTCAAGAGTTATCAGAAGATGATTATGAGCGAAGAATTGAATTTTGTGATATTATGATGTCAAGGTTTGACAAAAATAACCAGTTTTTCAAATTTATAGTATTTTCGGATGAAGCAACATTTATGTTTAATGGTAAAGTCAATAGACACAACTGTAGGTTTTGGGCAAATGAAAATCCCCACTGGATGATAGAAGGTCATACACAACGCCCTGGAAAATTGAATGTGTGGGCTGGGCTTCTGGGTAACCACAAGATCGGTCCATTTTTTATTGATGGAAATTTGACATCACAACTTTACCTTGAGCTCTTGGAAACGCAAATAGTGCCTACTATACGAAATGTGATGGGTCCAAATTATGCAAGTACATTCTTCCAACAGGACGGAGCTCCTCCCCATTTTGGTCTAAACGTGCGCGAATTTTTGAACAACACTTTTCCGAATAGGTGGATCGGTAGAGGGGGTACAATCGAGTGGCCACCTAGGTCCCCTGATTTGTCGCCTAACGACTATTTTTTATGGGGACACTTGAAGAACAGAGTTTATAAAACAAAACCTCAAGATTTGACCGATTTGCAGCGTCGAATTTTGGACGAATTTGAATTAATAACGCCAGAACTGATTTACAACACAATTGAAAATTTTTATTTTCAATTAGCAAACTGTTAAGCTGTACAGGGAAAACAGTTTAAACATTTAATACAAAAAATATATTTTTTCTAAATTGTACTAGTTATTTCGAAAACTACTAATATTATGAACAACGTATGTTTTACCAAAAGTGTAACAAATTTAATGTAAAAACTACAAATGAAAAAATATACTGGGTGTTATATTTAAAAATATAAAATTCGTTCGAATTCCAGACAAACTAAAAAGCTGGCAACAACGCCAATATCGTCATTCGGTGCGTTAGATCCTCTTACACAACTATACCAAATTTGGTTTAAATCGGCCAGTAAATTGTGATGTTATTAAGCCGTTTCCAGACTTTATACACACACTGTATATGGCGCTACTTTAAAGAAAATGTATCTAAAATTACATTGTCATTGTCAAAACTAAGAAGTTTTATGTAGGTTGCGTTGAGTCTTATTTTGCAAAACTGGTGCAATTTACAAAATATAGGTAAAAAATCAATATTATCTTATGCAGCTGAAATTTAGCATGTGGGCTAGAAACTGCATTCACAAAAACTTTTTCTAATAACTTTTTTCGATATTTTCAGAAATAACCCCACTTTTGAATTATTTTTTGGAAAAAATTTAAAATTGTACAGATAATGCGAATCACGTGACTATTATTTTTCTGCTAAATTTTCATCTCGATCGAAGCGGAACTTGATGCCAAAGTCAAATTTTGAATAAAGCTATTAATAAAAAAAATCCCATATGATGCGGACTTTACTGGTGACACTGTATGTTTGTTTACATAGTTCGCTTGGCAGTAAAAGGATGGTGAAAGCAGCAGCAAATATTTAGCGATATTTTTTAGACTCGACACTTTAAAAACAACAAACACGATGTTTTAAATATTTACTTACAACGAAAATATAAATATTGACAGCAAATAGTCAGTGCGATTTTTATGACAATGATGCAGATCCAATATTTGAGCAAAGACTTAAGAGCTTACACTATTGACGCTTTTGTCACTTGATTTTTAAATCGATATTCCCTTACTTCTTCGTTTTTTTTCAAATCTGTCAAATATCCCTCCTGGGAGTATAATTAATTACCCACAGTTTAAGATTTAAAAAGGTCAGATTTTTAAATAAATAAAAGCAGAAAAAGAATTATGCGCCCATTTTAAAAAATTTCGTTTTTTTGCTTTTAATAATTTGTGAACTTAAAACTGTAGGTAATTGCTACCCAAGCAGGGGTTTTTGTCCGTATTTTGGAGAAAACGAAATATTGATAACAAAATGGCAAATGCGTTACTAGTGTTTGCAACATAAAAAGGTAACCAAAATGCTATGGTACTAAAATGTTTTTTTTTAATTTTAAACAAAGACAAGGACTATTATAGTGTTTCTTAGGTCAATTTAATGACATAAAACAGTATGAAAGTCCTGACCATAGGCGTCCCAAACAAATAATTAAAATGCGTATACACACTTATGAGTTTGTTTAACATTAGGTGTTTGTACATACTACACTTTATAAACCCACTGTATATATAATAATATTATATTAAAATAATAAATATAAGGTAACTCAAAGATGTTATACACAAAACTAAAACCAGAAAAATAAACCTGACACGGCACGACACTGCTCAGAAAATGCTTTAATTTTTTTACCAGAACTCCATTCTGGGACCATTTCCCGGCCCGTCCATAAGTTCCAAATCACGTATATTTTATCTTCGTCTCTTTCACGCCATCGGCGGTCACTGGCCTATCTCTGTCTGACAGAATCGATCGTTGAACGGGTTGGAGACCGCTTCAGCTTATACCAGCCGCTTTAACTGGCGCATATCACCCCTGATAACGTGCATAAATTGTAAACGGTTGCCAGTTTTACCAAAGTTTCTGGTTTGTTAATATATTATGTATAAGTATACGAGAAACAAGGGTTTGTTAATTAGTTGTTTTCAAACACTGAAAACACTTTTTGTCTTGATTTCAGTTATATTGTTTCTTAAGGACTAAAGAATGTATTATTATAACAATGAATGGCTTGTTATTTTTCTGTCACACTCAAAACTCCTCGGTTTAAAGTATATTTGCAAACTAGCTTTCAAAGAAAGTTACTGACTAACAATTGAATACTGATATAAATGAAACATCTTTAATAAAAAAACTTAAAGAATTGAAGAAGAAAGATCTCACAACCCTGGTTGTAAGGCCGGTCTCTTTGAGACTGTTTACCACCGTATGGAATGATTGGAATGTCCTCAAACTGAGTTTGGATAAATTATACTCTAATAATGTTAACATAGAACCGTATTTAGAAGACAGTTCAATTTCTTTCAATGCTGTTCCAGCCCATAATGACGTATTTGAGGGGGTTCAGGGTTGTTGATCTCTCTCCAACTCCCCTCCCCCCCGGAAAGGCCAGAAAAACTTAACCTAACTTTTTTAATATTAAATATAAATAAATCTTGAAATTAGATAGTACAAGAAAAAGCCTTCTATTCTTTATAAGAATTCGCATACTCTTTATACAACTGTTAAATACTATATGTGACAGCAAGGCGCTTTCCTACAGATTGTAAGACAACGAAAAGAGCTAGACCATTGTGTAGTGATAATATCACGGTAATTTAGCCAATAGGAAATAGGAGTTCATGCTACTATAGAATGGTTTATAGCCATTATTTTTTTGAATACTCACAGTAATTAACAAGTTCTACTAGGGGTGTAATCTGGTCTTACATACTTTATTAATTCCGACTGGCAGTTGTAATGACACTTGACATTAATCATAATAATATTTGCTTGCTGCGGTTAATAACGCACTTATTATACTTGCCACTAAAAATCAGTACTGTAGTTCTCAAAAATTTAAATAGCTTCTAGTGTGATACTGTTGTTCTTGTGGTTTAACATTGAATATGATTATCTATTATGCAATATGGTATACGGTTTACTGAGATCGTAAAATTCGTCCATAGATTATAAAGTCCAATACTAATGATGGGTTCTGCGATATAAGAATCTTCTTTTGCTTTATCAGACATGCAAAATTAAGAAAAACTTAAATACAAAGTAAAAATAAATTAAATAAAACAGGTATTGGTACTATCAATAGAATTCAAATTCAGACATGACAGCTAGAAGACTCTGAACAACGATGTGACCTGCGCAATAAATACGTTAAAACTAATACTACGGCCGATCGCTACGAACCCCCACCAACGTCTTGGTGGATTATAGGCCCTAACGGACACAATTTGTTTTTAGGGCCGCTGCTCTGCTTTCTTAATTGTAGAGAAAGCGCTTTACTGAGACCAAAATGCTTCGCATTGAGAAGATACTATTTATTTCTTAACAAAATTGCTGTATTAAGTAGTTAATTATTCAACAAGTGAAAAATTTTTGCGACCACGCCCAAAGTTTGACAGAGAATGCGCTTTAGGCGAGAAAATTTCCAATGATAAACTTTACATTAAAAAGGATAATATTTATGCATGTAAGTTAATGTTAAAGTGAATTCAAAAAAAGAAAAAATATACAGCTAAAATTAGTATTTTTTTCTTTCCTATAATATGTCTTATCCCAATATTTTGAAAAATTGCCACGTTCGTTATCGATCATACAAAATTAAAATAATACAATAAAGCAATTGGTGCAAAGTGTTTTTATATAGTTATTTATTTATTTTTAAATTCAATCAACAGAAAAAATATAACTAATTTATGTATGGTAATGTTGTCATAAATCTTGTGAAAAAGCTGCAGAGGTAGTCAGAAGAGTAAATCCATTTATTTATATTCTGTTTTGGGGGGGGGTCATGACCGTCATGACCCCCCCCCCCCGGATCCGCCACTGTACAGCAGTTAGTGTAGCAAATTTAGGAGGTTTTAGCTTTCTTAATTTTGTTGTGTAACCAATGTATGTTTTTAGATACTATTGAATATTTGTGTTGTATCTTTTTGTAATAGATAGTTTAATATAATATCTACTACTTTGGTACCTACTTGTATTACCAATGGCTTAAAAATTGAAAGACTATACAGTGAAACAGAAGCGTTGCATTATTACGTTATTATCACTAAATATCCACAAAATATGCCCCACCTTAGGCATATAGGGGGATACAGTTTTGCGGGGAACTAACAGAAAAAAATATAGCATCACAACACAACAGTTATAATACAATTATGGTGAAATTTAGTTAAATAATGTTACTTTGTACAATGTATATTTTACCGATGAAATTTGAAAATTTAGGGGGGGCCCCTATATAGCCTCTCTCCCCTAGCTACGTGTATGTTTCACCTGTAAAAAAGTTCCGCGTCTTCAGTTCAGACGTCTCGATCTCTAAGAGATACTTCGTACTAATTATCCAAAAGAATAAAAGAAAAACATCTTTCATTTAGCACATCGTACTTATTGTTATATTGTTTATATCTGCGTTTAAAAATAACTGCCTTAAAAGCTTTTAAACGGCGAAAAATATTACGTCTAATTTGCAAAACAAATGCACGGTTTTATTTTCTTTTATAGGTTTAAAACGTGTTTACACGCGAAAAATCGTCCAAATTACTAGCATAAGTCGGCTCTGCTTTAATAAACAAAACCTGTATGTAAATACTCTTACTTTTGTTTTATTGGTGTCATGCCTGAGATGAATACTAATAATCTTTGGTTGTGTTGTGATACAAGGTGTCCTTTTTAAGATAGTAAGTAGTAATATAGCTACAATTCTGGCACTCGAGAAGAGTTGATTCTTACAAATTGAGAAGCATTTTATACGAAATATAGTACTTTTCTCGCGTATTTACTTTAAGGGTGCAACTCAAATACAACTAAAGACGTTTTTTATTGATTTCTGTTCCATATGAGTTTTCACACGTGACTTCTTTTAACATGAGGGGTATACCGCTGGGGATTTCTAATGTACAGACTTAAGGATGCCCGGGGATATATGGGGATATAATATTATCATTTTTAATTTCTTACATAAGTTTTTCTTTATATTATTCTTGATATTATTAATTTTGAACAATCTTCAATCAATCAATTTTGATTACTTGATTTAATAAAATATATGGTGTTTTATTTATAATTATTTTTTCGAGTCACCAAGTATATGTTTTTTTATTTTTTTTATAAACCTTTCAATGTCACAAATTGGCGCCCAACATGGGGCCAATTTGCGACGTTAAAAGGCGTATAAAAAATAATTTAGACATGTTGGTATTATTTTTTTTTAAATAGATATTTTATCGCTATTCCTTATCAATACCCTATTTATAACCACGGCTAACAACCGTTTATATTTGCTAGTAAGCTATTGGATTGTGAAGTTCTTTATCAAAAGATTTCCAGGCTTAGATGTTTGCGCCAGTCAACCAAAGAGATTTACAAAGAAAATAGAAAAAAAGGCAATTTATGCTTATACGTGTCCACTATCCAGCCACTTACTTGCTGACTCGAAAAAATAGATATAAATAATACACCATATCTTTTATTAAATCAGGTAATCGAATATATTAATAATATCGAGGAAAATATAAATAGAAAATTATATAAGAAAATTCAAATAAGCGGGGTTGCTCCTCACTTAAAAAAAATTCACGGTCCTTTACAAAGATGCAACCGGGGAGGACATTGAAAATGCCGAAGCAGAGTGCAACGCTTGTGACTATTATTGTGAGATTTGACATCTGCGAAAACTCATAGATTTGAATGTAATATTTAGTTGATCAAAGTTGTATTGATTTATAATATAAAAAATAGTAAAATAGAGGGTATAAAACAGGGTTGGTACATATCATGTTTATATTAATATTCAAATATTCGATATCTATACCTACATATACCGGAAATAAATATATCAAATTTGGATATTTATTTATATTTTTAAACTATTTCATCTATTTTGTACTTAAAAAATTTGATATAATTTTAATATTCAAAATTACTTAATTTAATAAGTTATCAACATTTAAATTTGTATTTTAATTCTATTCTATTTAATGATAGTTGCTATTACAATATTAAGTTCTATTAATACCTTGTATAGGAATGTAAAATGTAGGTAAAAAATACTAGTTTATGAATATGAACACATCATATATTTTTGCATTTAACTATGATTCAACTAAAAATAAAAATTGAGAACGGAACAACAGCCAAAAGAAAACTAAAATATTATTTCTAACATAAAACTATAAAACGCGTAAAAAAGGCTGGCTGGGAACAAGTAAGTTTATCCCAGGTTTTAATCAGTCTGAGTAATGGTTGGTCGGAATATAGATTTGAATGTAATATTTAGTTGATCAAATTTTTATAAATCCAACTTTCAAAATTTAATAAATCGAACCGTTTTCAAATTAGGTTTTTTTTTCGAAAACAAACGTTCACTTTTAACACCCATCACACCATCTAGAACGAGTAACATTTCTAAACAACTTAAATGACGTAGGTAATTGATCTAGTTTGATGTCTAGTATCTCCAGTTACTCTATGGCCCATAAGTTATATGGGACATCCTGTATATCAGGGTATTTATCACTGATATTATACAGAGTGTTAATTAATTAAGTTCGTAAACTTTAAGGAATTAATCCTTGATCGATTCTAAGACCAAAAGTTCATATAATTATAGGTCCGCAAGAGCTCCGTTTTGTAGATACAGAGTGTTTTCTTAACTTTTTTAAAATATTTATTTTTTTCTAAAATATTATTGAATGGTAACAGCTACTTCATTAAAGCTTGTGACACACAAATAGATATTTAAAGGCTACATTTTGCAAGTATTAATATATTTTTAATTCAACCGCGAGCGTAGATATGGGTAACGGTATTAAGACTTTCAAGCAAAAAATGGCACGCCACTGATTGTTTTAAACTTTTAAAGCATTATCTAGTAAGCCAGGCATAAAAAGTGTCTCTTGATAATTTTTGATTGGGCATATCTTTTTCAAGAAAATTTCCTTATTAGATTTTCATGCACGCCTCTGGAGAAATTTAATTGTGAATCAAAATTGCTCAGATCTCAACAAAAATTAAGTACCAGATGCATCTTATAAAAATAAATTTAATAACTTATGAAATCCTTTCGGGAACCGTTTGATTTCCAAAATAAAAGAACATTATTTTCTTTTTTAAATTATTTTATTAATAATTTTAACATATGAAAACTAAAATATTTCTTAAAATTGGCTAGAAACTAAGTATTTTCTTTTTAGTTGATTTCTAAGCAATGATTCGCACTTAAATTTATCCATAGGCGTACATAAAAACCTAATAAGTAAATTTTCTCGAAAAGGGCTAATCTAATCAAAAATTATAAAGATACACTTTTTGTGTACATACTAAGCAAAAGCAAAAATGATTTCTTACATTGGTTTCCGATATACAGGGTGCCAAAGTTTTTTTTTGGTTTGATTATTATTCCTTTAGAATTTTTAGGAATGATTAATTCAAATTTTGCACAAATAATAGATTTACCAGAATCGACGAACTAATGTTTTTAATATTTGAAATAATCTAGAGGTACCTCCTTTTCTTGTGGTCATGACCCCTTTATGCCCCCCCCCCCCCCCAATTTACTTAAAACGACGTCACTGATTAAGTTTAAGAACAAAATCTAATTCATTATTTTATTCTTCAACGTTTACCATTACCTGTCGTAAAGTTTTTCACTATCTTTTACGGCCTAGAAGTGATTTGAAGAACAATTAAATTAAATAACGCATTGTTAGTATGTAGTAGATAATTTGCAAGTGGTAAAAGTATTGTTGGACACAGGGTCCATATGATAAAAATAATCCAATATTAACAATACATTCTTTAATTGTTCTCAAAATAACTTCTGGGCCGTAAGAGATAGGGAAAAACTTCAAGATAAGTAAAAGTTGAAAAATAAATTGATAAATCATATTTTGTTCTTAAACTTAGCCATTGACGTCGTAATAAGTAAATTGTGGGGCGTAAAGGGGTCATGAACCCAAAAAAAACGAGGACTCTGTAGATTATTTTAAATAATAGTTACGTTCGTTCGGAGACAGTCAGTCAAATCTATTATTTGTGCAAAATTTAAATTAATTCATCCTTAAACTTCTTAAGAAATAATAAAATAACAAAAAAAAGGTTTAGCACCCTGTATATCGGAAACCCAAACAAACTCGTTTTTCAAAATTAATAATTCGTTCGTGTGCTTTACCCCACCCAGCACCCCAATTCGCTCCACGGGTACCGAAAGTTTGTTATATTTAATAAATAGTTTTGTTGTCAAATTGACACCTGTTTAAATTAAATATAGTGTGCTTTGTATTTCCACACTCGTGTTGAAATATTTTTTTTCAACACGCGTGTGATATTTAGCACTTTCTAGCCAAGTTAACCGTGCTGTTATTATCATTTTCGTAGGTGGTCGTAGGAAAAAGAAAAATCAAACTTACGTTGGTCGTATTTTACGTGTTTCTGCGGATCGCAAACATAATAATGAACAAAACAATAACAAACAATAAGCAAAACAAAAAAAAAATGGAACATATAGGATTCATCAACTAACGATCGAATATCGAATCATCAACTCAGAATCGCGCATTGCTTCGTCTACGTTAGTGGATTTTCGCTCGATCCTCCTGTCGCGGTCGGACGGCTAGACTCAAGTAATTTTAACTCGGTGTCGTTAGACTGTGGTGTGACGTCAGGGATTAATGTCCCGCAATAATTTCGAATTGTGTACCTCTACTATACATGCTCGTGCGATAATATATACATTTTCAATGTTAATATTGTTTTACAGGAACCACGTCGGAAACCTATTCTACTATTTGTAAGACGAATCATTAAAATTAATTAAACCAAAAACATAAACAATGCAATACAAGTCAAATGGATAACCACCTTCTTTTTTGAAGTCGGTTAAAATTGAACATTTGGAAACGAAAACACGTAACACATTTTTAATGGGAAACTTCATCTCTAATTCTCTAAAAGAGTTTCTACTCGCTTAAATTGAAAACTACAACTACAAAGAAAACTAGCTGAAGGTGTTTTTACAGGGCTTTTCTCTACTGAAATTTAATTTATCTTTCAGCGTTTCATTTATCTTCTTAAAAGAAACCAGTATACATCCAATTGTGCAGCGTTTTTGCGAGTTTCGGCTAATTGCACGTGCAACTAAAGGGTCCCATTCACTGCGCGATTACCGAGTAACCAAGTCGCCCGATCAAATTGCTTAAAAAGTTCCTGGCAGTTTGGTGGCTCAGGAATTTCATTAGGGGACTTTCCAAGCAATTTGGTTGACAACCCATTCATTTCTCTGCAATCAGTTTTTATTTTAAAAATTGTCAAAGCGCTTGTTTATTGATAGTTTCTAATTAAAAACCATGGTTTAACTTACACCTTGGACTTTGGACTACAAGCAGTCACATGTACACACATACTAAAAAAGGAAGTTGAGCGACCTGGTTGCCGATGCCCATTAATACAGCAACTTTCTGGCAATCTTCCTTCCGTATTGTATATCCAAGATTCGATCAAACGATTATTGTCGATCCGGTTACTCAATAATCACCTAGTAAATGAGCATCCTCGTTACAACTGGAAAGTTGCAATATACAAGGTGAGTCGGGAGGAATGGACCAAATTTCAGGAGTGTATTATACACGCGAAAACAATGTAAAAAAACCCATATTATGTTCTTATCCGATATTAATTTGTTTTCAAGTTATAGCGCAATATCAAATTTTTTTCTACGTTCCACTTTTATCAAAATTTTCACCTATGCCATGCTCAAGACTCTAAACTATTTGACATCTATGTTGTCTTGACAATATGTTTGTGTATTGTGGCAGTAATTAAACGTTTATTTTCAAGTTTGAGTGATTAAAGTGTTACAAAATGACAAAAACTTATTCAAATTTAGAATATGCAAATATGGTGTTTATATTTTTAGTATTGAAAATACTATTGGGATCGTGTTTACGCAAACTTTGCATTGCATGTCAATGTCGCTCATGTCGATGTCGCGGCCAACAGCGCAATATCTAGATCGGTCTTGTAACATAATACACTCTGATAAGACTTGGTAGAAATATAAATATAAATCAGCGTAAAGTCGGCAAGTAAATAATGAATAATGTTTAGTTTAGTTTGTGTTTTAAAGAACGCCATAGTAACTTTGTTAAAAAGTGTTTTATTGAGATAAGTTATAACTAAGGTAAGTTCACGTTATTTAAATCGGAATATTATATCGAAAAAAAAAGCGCGAGGCAAAAAGTTGGAGCACAATAATTGCATATTACAGGGTCCGCCCAAATTTGGTTAACAAATGGGATAATTTTTTTATTATTGATTTCTCAGAAAATGTTATTGTACCGTTGGGTAAATAAGTATAATTTAAAAACATAGCATAAGTTGGCTTAGACAATATGACCGATTGAATATAAGGCAATTGTTCACCTTGGTTGGTCTGCTATGTAAATATTATTGTTTATAAACAAATTAATATTAATTATTCTTAGAAATAAAACCATACATTTAATATAATATGTTTTAGTTAATATACAGGGTGTCCCAAACGTAATGGGACACAGAGCAACAGCAGGCTCCTTAAGGCGAAATAATGCGATTTATTTAAACTTGCATTATCCCAAAATTGATAACAACCAAGATAAAGGGTGTCAAATTTTTATTTTTGTTTTCGTTTTTTTGGGATTATTTATAGTTCACCTTGGTTGGTCTGCTATGTGAATATTATTGTTTATAAACAAATTTATATTAATTATTCTTAGAAATAAAACCATACATTTAATATAATATGTTTTAGTGAATATACAGGGTGTCCCAAACGTAATGGGACACAGAGCAACAGCAGGCTCCTTAAGGCGAAATAACGCGATTTATTTAAACTTGCATTATCCCAAAATTGATAACAACCAAGATAAAGGGTGTCAAACTTTTATTTTTGTTTTCGTTTTTTTGGGATTATTTATAATATATTTTAATTAATATACAGGGTGTCCCAAACGTAATGGGACACAGAGCAACAGTGGGCTTCTTAAGGCGAAATAATGCGGTTTATTTTAAAGCTGTGTCAGGTATTTTCAATACATAGGATGCTTGCGTAAGGTGCAAGATCTGTGAATTTTTATTATTTATATGTATCCACATCACAGACATCTGACTAGAAACGTGTTTATCAGAGTTTTTAACAACTTGTGCGAGAATAGTAAGCTTCCCAGATCCAACATTACATCTGAACGAGCTACTCGACAAGGTTTAGGAGAAGTAGAAAATATTCTGGATTTAGTAGAAGAAAATGCAACGACCAGCTCACGAAAAATTGGTACTCAATTGGGCATTCCACAAAAAAGAGTATTAAACATACTGCACGAGCAAGGCTTATAACAATACCATGTACAGAGAGTACAGCACCTAAAACCGGAAAATTATGCTAAACGTATTGAATTTTGTCAGTGGATAAATAATCATCGTGTTGTATCGCGTATACTTTTTACAGATAAAGCAACATTCACCCGGGACGGTATTAATATTACCCGTAACTTTCATGTATGGTCAATCGAAAATCCCCACGCAACAGTTGAAAGTAATTTTCAACATAAGTTTTCGGTTAACGTGTGGTGTGGTATGCTCGATAGCTATTTAATTGGCCCTTTCATTTTGGAGAATCGCCTCACAGGAGACTACCTACATTTTTTACAACATGAGTTACAAGGACTAGGGATGTTACGGAATAGCTATTTCTCGTACCTAGTTGGACCTGTACCTATTCCAATCCCGAACCTATTCCAAATACCTGTTACAGGTCCAAACTATTCCAGGTCAAACTTAAACGCCGCTCCGCCGATTGGCGCTATTCCGGCTGCATAGCCGACACGAGTTTTTAAAGAAGGCCGCTAGAACTCCGGCGTGGCCAGCAGTTTCCGATTGTTCGAATTAAATTTCATTATAAATTTTTGCAACAGAATATTATTTTTCTCACCAGACTTTTTTGGAAGATTTGATTGTAACGGAGGCCTATTATTTAAAGAAACATGAAGAATAGGCATAGGTACATCCACCATATATGTTGCCTTTTTTATTAATTCCTCATTGCTGGTTGCATATCCTACATTAAATACGCTATATTTTGTTGCCCAATAAATTATTACAATATTTTTAGAAATATTTATTATTTATTACATATCGCGCAAACACGCGATATGTTATACGGCGCTTCGGCGCGAAATCACAACAATCCTGACTGCTCTTGATACTCCGCCTATATAGGCGCTTCGGTAAAAATAATGTATGTATGTTGTCGTCGTGGCTTTTGCTATTTTCACATTTGCGATTTTTTTTCTCGGAAACGGTTAGAGTGGGACGATTAAAACTTTTTGGGTTTAGAGAGGAATAGTGGGGGTACGTTGTGTAAAAATTTCGAACATACAGGGTGTACCGGAAAAAAGTTATTAAACGTCAAAGTCGAAAAAAGTCGGGTTTCACGCGGCCCACACCGTGGTCCCAGGAATGAACTTGATCGATTGAAACTTTTTGGACGTGTAGAGGACCGCGAGTTACAGAACCCTATTGTTTGTGAGCACGATCGAGAGATTGGAAGTAATTTTTTTTATTTTTTCAAAGTCAAAATTTGGTCGAAAATGGTACCTCTTGGATCGCTAATAAGTCGAATGGGGTGCATCCAATCGACATTCGGTTTGGATAATCGGTTAGGCCATCTCAAAATCTACCTTTTTCCAATATATCGTTCTATACCTAACTGGAATGGAAATTGCCGAAAATTGTAAGAAAGTGGAAATCATAAAGTTAGGCCTGATTTTTTCACGGTTTTTATTTTTTTTCGTACTGAAAACGACTTTTGATCGAAACGTTGTGAACTTTAGCGGATAGAGCTCGTCAAATTGTATTTAAGAGATATCTTTTCGTTTCTTTATCTTTAATACGGAAAAAACGGCAGCTTTTTTTTTTACTATATCGACTGTAGCTTATTCAATTTTTAACAAAACCGTTTTATTTTTTTCTCAAAAAATGCGCTGATTACTTCGCAACACCTCTACATATTCAAAATCATTAAAATATATTCGCAAAATTGAGAAAAGTCGCTTTTTTGGGTGCGGAAACAGGCACAATTTTCAAATTCTAACACCATTCGATTTAGAAAAAGTTGGCCATGGTTTTACCACGTGCGTTTTCCTGAACTTTAACTTTTATACCATCTGTCAAAAATAGGTGAAAAATGCGATTTCCAAATTGATTTTTTAGAGGAATAAGAACATTTAGACTATGTCTTTTGTGGGAAATACCTACCTTGAACCTTTATCTTTTTCGTTTGACCAAAAATAAGGGGGAAAATATCGCATTTATACGCGTACTTGTAATAATAAAAATAGCTTGCAGGAGGCATATTAACTTCAATTTTTATACTTTTTATAATATTCGGAGAGTATTTAATGTATGAAATACCTGTCTTGGACCTTTTTCTTTGCGGTTGACCAAAAATAATTGAAAAAAGTGTATTATTTGTGTGTATCTTCAATACTCAACGTTCTATGTAATATCGAATACGTCATTAATATCCTATTTACCACAAATCAATCTGCAAGCTTCGGTGGCGTAGTACTAAAGACTGTTGATTTTGGAGACGAAGGTCGAGGGTTCAAGCCCCAGTGTTTTTTTTTCTTTTTTTTTAATTTTTTTTTAATGTCGTTATTTTAGGTACTGAAAATTTTTTAAATTTTGGATTCTTACAGCTATAATAATCTATACGAAAAAGCTAAAAAAAAATTACACTTACCTGTCAAAATCTGACAGCTGTAGTATAGAACTTTGTTATTTAGGTACTGAAATTTTTTTAAATTTCGGATTCTTACAGCTATAATCCTAGATACAAGAAAAGCTTAAAAAAAACTTGATATTTACCTGTCAAAATGACAGCTGTCGTATAGAACTTTGTTATTTAGGAACTGAGAAATTTTTTAATTTAGGATTCTTACAGCTATAACCCTCGTTACAAAAAATCTAAAAAAAAAATTGACACTTACCTGTCAAAATTTGACAGCTATCGTATAAAACTGTGTTATTTAGGTACTGACAAATTTTTAAATTTAGGACTCTTACAGCTATAACCCTCGTTACAAAAAATCAAAAAAAAAAATTGACACTTACCTGTCAAAATTTGACGGCTATCGTATAGAACTTTGTTATTTAGGGACCTGATAATTTTATAATCTCGGACTCTTACAGTTATAACTCTCGCTACGAAAAAGCTAAAAAAAAATTGACACTTTACTGTCAAAATTTGACAGCTATCGTATAGAACTTTGTTATTTAGGTACTGAAAATTTTTTCAATTTGGGATTCTTACAGCTATAATCCTCGTTACGAAAAAACTTTAAAAAAATTGACACTTACCTGTCAAAATTTGACAGCTGTCGTATGGAACTTTGTTATTTAATCACTGAAAAATTTTTAAATTTTGGATTTGTACAGCTATAATCCTCTATATGAAAAAAGATTAAAAAAATTTACACCCGCCTGTCATAATTTGACAGCTGTCGTATAGAACTTTGTTATTTTGGTACTGAAATTTTTTTTAATTTAGGATTATTACAGCTATAACCCTCGCTACGAAAAAGCTAAAAAATAATTGACAATTACCTTTCAAAATTTGACAGCTGTCGTATAAAACTTTGTTATTTAGGTACTGAATTTTTTTTTAATTTAAGATTTTTACATCTATAATGCTAGATACAAGAAAAGCTTTAAAAAAAATTACATTTACCTGTCAAAATGACAGCTGTCCTATAAAACTTTGTTATTTAGGAATTCAAAAATTTTTTTATTTAGGATTCTTACAGCTGTAATCCTAGATACAAGAAAAGGGTTAAAAAAATTGACACTTACCTGTCAAAATTTGACAGCTGTTGTATTCAACTTTGTTATTTAGGTACTGAAAATTTTTTAAATTTTGGGATCTTACAGCTATAATCCTAGATACATGAAACGCTTAAAATAAACTTGACATTTACCTGTCAAAATAACAGCTGTCGTATAGAACTTTGTTATTTACGTACTGAAAATTTTTGAATTTCAGATTCTTACAGCGTCAATCCTCAGTACGAAAAAAACGCACTTGATTAGTGAAAAATTACACATATGTTTTTATTGCCACCTGGGTTGTGAAGAAACCACAAATTTTTTTTATCGCGAATCGAAATTCTTTACAATTAGGGCTTGCTAACAAATGGTTTTGTGAAAAGAATAAAATAAAACGAACGAACTTAAACAGTGCCGTGCCCGAAGGGCTCGGCACAATAATATTTCCACAAATTTATTAGCTGATAATGTGATTATGATAATGAAATATGGAACGTATATCCCACATTGCACAAAGGTGTGTGAGTTTAAAAAGCACCTATAAATGTCAATATCATAATATTAAATATCATATTTTTCCGCAACGAAAGGTCGTAGCGAATCGAGCGAGACGGCATTGGAAATAGGACGTCGGCCACTATACGATGCCGTCTCCAAAAACTACCTATCTATACGAAAAAATGGAAATTTTGCACCATTTTCTGGTTTTGGTCAGTTGTTATAATGACAATTTGGCGATATGTTTCTCCTTCACGTTCCGCAGGAAGGTGAGGCAAAAAAAGCAATAGTAAATAGAGAGAAAGAAAAGAAAAGTATTTTTTTATTGTAAATTTTTTTTTAGTACTAATATTAGATGCACTCTCGGCTGACGATTAGCGATATGTACCCAGTCTAGTTACATATCGCGCAAACACGCGATATGTTATACGGCGCTTCGGCGCGAAATCACAACAATCCTGACTGCTCTTGATACTCCGCCTATATAGGCGCTTCGGTAAAAATAATGTATGTATGTTGTCGTCGTGGCTTTTGCTATTTTCACATTTGCGATTTTTTTTCTCGGAAACGGTTAGAGTGGGACGATTAAAACTTTTTGGGTTTAGAGAGGAATAGTGGGGGTACGTTGTGTAAAAATTTCGAACATACAGGGTGTACCGGAAAAAAGTTATTAAACGTCAAAGTCGAAAAAAGTCGGGTTTCACGCGGCCCACACCGTGGTCCCAGGAATGAACTTGATCGATTGAAACTTTTTGGACGTGTAGAGGACCGCGAGTTACAGAACCCTATTGTTTGTGAGCACGATCGAGAGATTGGAAGTAATTTTTTTTATTTTTTCAAAGTCAAAATTTGGTCGAAAATGGTACCTCTTGGATCGCTAATAAGTCGAATGGGGTGCATCCAATCGACATTCGGTTTGGATAATCGGTTAGGCCATCTCAAAATCTACCTTTTTCCAATATATCGTTCTATACCTAACTGGAATGGAAATTGCCGAAAATTGTAAGAAAGTGGAAATCATAAAGTTAGGCCTGATTTTTTCACGGTTTTTATTTTTTTTCGTACTGAAAACGACTTTTGATCGAAACGTTGTGAACTTTAGCGGATAGAGCTCGTCAAATTGTATTTAAGAGATATCTTTTCGTTTCTTTATCTTTAATACGGAAAAAACGGCAGCTTTTTTTTTTACTATATCGACTGTAGCTTATTCAATTTTTAACAAAACCGTTTTATTTTTTTCTCAAAAAATGCGCTGATTACTTCGCAACACCTCTACATATTCAAAATCATTAAAATATATTCGCAAAATTGAGAAAAGTCGCTTTTTTGGGTGCGGAAACAGGCACAATTTTCAAATTCTAACACCATTCGATTTAGAAAAAGTTGGCCATGGTTTTACCACGTGCGTTTTCCTGAACTTTAACTTTTATACCATCTGTCAAAAATAGGTGAAAAATGCGATTTCCAAATTGATTTTTTAGAGGAATAAGAACATTTAGACTATGTCTTTTGTGGGAAATACCTACCTTGAACCTTTATCTTTTTCGTTTGACCAAAAATAAGGGGGAAAATATCGCATTTATACGCGTACTTGTAATAATAAAAATAGCTTGCAGGAGGCATATTAACTTCAATTTTTATACTTTTTATAATATTCGGAGAGTATTTAATGTATGAAATACCTGTCTTGGACCTTTTTCTTTGCGGTTGACCAAAAATAATTGAAAAAAGTGTATTATTTGTGTGTATCTTCAATACTCAACGTTCTATGTAATATCGAATACGTCATTAATATCCTATTTACCACAAATCAATCTGCAAGCTTCGGTGGCGTAGTACTAAAGACTGTTGATTTTGGAGACGAAGGTCGAGGGTTCAAGCCCCAGTGTTTTTTTTTCTTTTTTTTTAATTTTTTTTTAATGTCGTTATTTTAGGTACTGAAAATTTTTTAAATTTTGGATTCTTACAGCTATAATAATCTATACGAAAAAGCTAAAAAAAAATTACACTTACCTGTCAAAATCTGACAGCTGTAGTATAGAACTTTGTTATTTAGGTACTGAAATTTTTTTAAATTTCGGATTCTTACAGCTATAATCCTAGATACAAGAAAAGCTTAAAAAAAACTTGATATTTACCTGTCAAAATGACAGCTGTCGTATAGAACTTTGTTATTTAGGAACTGAGAAATTTTTTAATTTAGGATTCTTACAGCTATAACCCTCGTTACAAAAAATCTAAAAAAAAATTGACACTTACCTGTCAAAATTTGACAGCTATCGTATAAAACTGTGTTATTTAGGTACTGACAAATTTTTAAATTTAGGACTCTTACAGCTATAACCCTCGTTACAAAAAATCAAAAAAAAAAATTGACACTTACCTGTCAAAATTTGACGGCTATCGTATAGAACTTTGTTATTTAGGGACCTGATAATTTTATAATCTCGGACTCTTACAGTTATAACTCTCGCTACGAAAAAGCTAAAAAAAAATTGACACTTTACTGTCAAAATTTGACAGCTATCGTATAGAACTTTGTTATTTAGGTACTGAAAATTTTTTCAATTTGGGATTCTTACAGCTATAATCCTCGTTACGAAAAAACTTTAAAAAAATTGACACTTACCTGTCAAAATTTGACAGCTGTCGTATGGAACTTTGTTATTTAATCACTGAAAAATTTTTAAATTTTGGATTTGTACAGCTATAATCCTCTATATGAAAAAAGATTAAAAAAATTTACACCCGCCTGTCATAATTTGACAGCTGTCGTATAGAACTTTGTTATTTTGGTACTGAAATTTTTTTTAATTTAGGATTATTACAGCTATAACCCTCGCTACGAAAAAGCTAAAAAATAATTGACAATTACCTTTCAAAATTTGACAGCTGTCGTATAAAACTTTGTTATTTAGGTACTGAATTTTTTTTTAATTTAAGATTTTTACATCTATAATGCTAGATACAAGAAAAGCTTTAAAAAAAATTACATTTACCTGTCAAAATGACAGCTGTCCTATAAAACTTTGTTATTTAGGAATTCAAAAATTTTTTTATTTAGGATTCTTACAGCTGTAATCCTAGATACAAGAAAAGGGTTAAAAAAATTGACACTTACCTGTCAAAATTTGACAGCTGTTGTATTCAACTTTGTTATTTAGGTACTGAAAATTTTTTAAATTTTGGGATCTTACAGCTATAATCCTAGATACATGAAACGCTTAAAATAAACTTGACATTTACCTGTCAAAATAACAGCTGTCGTATAGAACTTTGTTATTTACGTACTGAAAATTTTTGAATTTCAGATTCTTACAGCGTCAATCCTCAGTACGAAAAAAACGCACTTGATTAGTGAAAAATTACACATATGTTTTTATTGCCACCTGGGTTGTGAAGAAACCACAAATTTTTTTTATCGCGAATCGAAATTCTTTACAATTAGGGCTTGCTAACAAATGGTTTTGTGAAAAGAATAAAATAAAACGAACGAACTTAAACAGTGCCGTGCCCGAAGGGCTCGGCACAATAATATTTCCACAAATTTATTAGCTGATAATGTGATTATGATAATGAAATATGGAACGTATATCCCACATTGCACAAAGGTGTGTGAGTTTAAAAAGCACCTATAAATGTCAATATCATAATATTAAATATCATATTTTTCCGCAACGAAAGGTCGTAGCGAATCGAGCGAGACGGCATTGGAAATAGGACGTCGGCCACTATACGATGCCGTCTCCAAAAACTACCTATCTATACGAAAAAATGGAAATTTTGCACCATTTTCTGGTTTTGGTCAGTTGTTATAATGACAATTTGGCGATATGTTTCTCCTTCACGTTCCGCAGGAAGGTGAGGCAAAAAAAGCAATAGTAAATAGAGAGAAAGAAAAGAAAAGTATTTTTTTATTGTAAATTTTTTTTTAGTACTAATATTAGATGCACTCTCGGCTGACGATTAGCGATATGTACCCAGTCTAGTTACTATTTCCCTTTATCTTTATTTAGTGAGATTATTTTAATTATTGCAATGTGCTTGTAACGGCAACGTTTAAAATTCTCAACTGCAAATTCGCCATATTATAAACATATTATATGAATTTAAAGCAAAACCTGTAGCCGTTCCATTCCCTATATCGTACCTGTACCTGACAACTTGAAAAAGGAATAACAATGAAACCAGAGACAGAGAATCAAACATGTGACAGTGCCAACGGACTTGGAATAGGTACCTGGTAATAGGTACGCGGAATAGGCAGATGATACCTATTCCAAAAGAACAGGTCCAGTTCCACTATAACACCCCTAACAAGGACTACTAGAGGATGTTCCTGTAAATATCAGAAGGCAAATGTATTACCAGCCAGATGGAGCTCCTGCACATTTTGATCGTCAGGTCAAGCAACATTTAGACGAAACATTTCCAGGGCGTTGGATTGGTCGCGGTGGTTCTACTAATTGGCCTCCAAGATCTCCAGACCCCGCAGCACTAGATTATTGTTTATGGGGCTAGTTTAAAAATGAAGTGTACAAAGTAAAAATGGACACTCGGGATGCACTAATTCGCCGTATTAGAAATACTGCAGCCAATTTTAAAGAAGAAAGACATGAAGCAATTAGAAGAGCAACTTCGTAGACGAAGCAGAAAATGTTTAGAAGTCAATTTTTGAACAATTATTAAAATAACGCTATGATTAGAAAACCGTTAATATATGAACTTTTCTTTATTTGTTATTACGCTATAACTTGAAAACAAATGATTATCGAATAAGAACATATGGGTTTTTCAAATTGTTTTTGCGTGTATATTACGCTTATAAAGTTTGGTCGGTTCCTCCCGACTCACCCTCTATACAAAGCAGAACTACCGCTTGGGAGGTTTGGGGTTTGTTCAGGATTCACGAAAAGCAATATCATCAAGTAAAATAATCAAGTTCTAAATGTCACAAGAATTCTTGCATAAATATTTCGATTTTGTTCGTCTGTACATATTTTAAACTGTTTCCTTCCGAATCTTCCATTGCAATCCATCCTATTTCCAAAACATTTAATAGTGTTCTGTAATAAAATAGATATATTTTTTAACATGAGGAAGTATACACCGTGAGACTACACGCTGCTGAATGATCACTAGTCACTCATGATGCAAATTTGTAAGATGCTGGTCACTCTGAATATAATTGAAACTAGCTTTTGCCCATCACTTAGTCCTCGTGGAATTCGTAGTACTGCGCAATATAATACATGATACAAATTTTACAACATTTTAAAATAAATGTAGTTTGAGGGAAATTTCCAAGTCTTAGAACATTGGTATCAAACGGGTTTGAGTAGATTGAGATAGATTAGTAGATTATTGTATTGTCACCAGTTCTTCCAGTCTACAAAATTTAAACTAAATCTGACCGTTTAAAGTGGGTCAAAATTGGGTTCAAAGAAGTCGGTTACAAACAAACATACATACAAACCCGAACAAACGACAAAAATTTTGACAAGAGAATTTTTTGCGTATTTTTTTCAACTTTCCACCGTTAATATACATACGACCTTATAGTTTTTTTATAAATATATATTTTTTTTAAACGATTTGACATATTGACAGCTGTCAAATTTTGACAGGAGAATTTTTTGCTTATTTTTCCCGCATCGAATACTATACGACCCCATAATTTGTTTCGTCAAAATCGCTTCTTCGTTTTATATCTGACAGCTGTCAAAATTTGACAGGAGGATATTTTTTGTGTAGATTATTATATTGTCAGCGGTTCTTGATAAGTCTACAAAATTTAAATTAAATCTGACCGTTTAAAGTGGGTCAAAATCGGGTTCAAAGAAGTCGGTTACAAACATACAGGTGAAGCTAATATAAGCGTGTTAAAAAAGGTGTAATTAAAAATTAGTGTCTAGAACAAATACAAGGACATTTGAATTTAGTAGGAGGAGTAGGTATAAAAATGTTTAAAAATATGATTGTTTATAATTGGTTGAAAAAAAAACAATTTTGATTAACATATTAAATTAAAAAAAAATAAAGGATAGGGCAAGAAGAAAATTAATAACCTTTCATTTTAAAAATAACAAGTTTTATTTGCCAAAAAAAGTTAAAAAAAGCGAGGGGGATGAAAGAAAAATGGAAAATTTAAGTACTGTGAAGTATAATTACCAAACACTATACTCAAAACCCAATATTATAGGCAGTGACGTATTATTCGAAACCATGGAAACTAATGCAAACCGCCAATGACCATACAGTATTTTGGTCGTTTTCGTGGTTATGAGAGCTACGTCACCGCCTATATTTTTGGTAATAGACTATAGCAAGAGTTCATGTTATTTACTAGTATTAACAAAAAATCCTAATATTTTATTCAATTTAATTTAATTTATTTTAATTAGTTTCCTGTTATATTAAAATAAACTTTAAATATGCAGGCTATGTTTCCTGATGATTATCCTGCCAGATTAGAATACGCTAATTGATTTCTGCCAAAGAAGCGTGAATATAATAAGTTTGTAAGCATAGTACTTTTTAGTGAAAAATGCGGTTTCTCTATAGGGATGGTATTATTATACAAACTAAAAATCAACATCATTTTTGATAACTATCTGGATAGGTAGGGGAGGGTCTTCCACACAGTGCTGGATTTACCATTAGGCTGAGTAGGCTGGAGCCTAGGGCGGCAGATTTTAGGAGGCGGCAAATTTGGCCCAAATTTTTTTTTTATCTTACAGAAATAAATGGTACAATCTTTATTCATGGTCGATGGGTAGTATTTTTTAAATAAACTTTATTGTTGGCCGTGTCTGTTAATGGGGATAAAAAAAGGTAGTTGGAACTTTACTGGCTTTGCAGAAAGAAATTTCATTTTTAATAAAATAAGTAGGTAATCATAAATTTTAAAAATATTTACTAAAAATTATTGACCAAATTTGGGCGTGGTCTTAAAAAATTTTCGCCTGCAGCGGGCTTTTTCTTTCCCGAACACTTCACCTGTTTCACAACTCACGAGCCGTCACTGGTATAGGGGCGGCAAAAATTGAATAGCCTACTAGCGGCAAATTTGTAAATCCGCCACTGGTTCCACAATGAGAATTCCCAATTAAAACTTACTCTTAGGAGATTTGGCATCGTTTAGTTCAGTAGAGAGTTCTTAAGTTCACGTTGCTTTAAAGCTGGTAAGTTTATAGCTTTTTTAGAAAATTTACAATATTTCTTTAAAAATTGAGACTGTGTATTATATAAAACTAGTTTTTAAAAAAGTTTGTACTGAAAAATTTATCTAATTCTCGCTAAATTTGACTTCATCGTAAGTATTAGTTGGTTGTGGGGTTAGGTTTTACTGGCACGTTTTTAAATATGCGGTGTTGTGACTATTTTTTTTAAAGAAAATTTGTCTACAAAGTACCCTGTTCTACAATGAGACAAACTGCGATGGTCCACAATGAGACAGTCCCATTGTGGAACATTTTGTTCATTTTTAATTTTTTCTAGTTAAATATGGCTCGTGGGCGAAAGAAAAAAATTCACAGATCTTGCACCTTACGCAAGCATCCTATGTATTGAAAATACCTGACACAGCTTTAAAATTTTAATGACCTATGTCATGTAATTAAAGCCCACATTCTAATTTGGATTTTGTAAAACTTTAAAAAATGTTCTTTAATTTTACAGGGTCCGCCCAAATTTGGTTTTAACAAATGAGATAATTTTTTATTATTGATTTCTCAGAAAATTTTATTCTACATAAAAGTTTTGCATCTTGAGTAAATCGTTTTGACGTATTCAAATCTTCTGTGGCATAGACAGGGTGAATATAAAATAGAAAAATATGACGTCAGTGACTCAAAAAATTTTAAAAATTTAAAAACTGAAACAGCCATATTAACAGTTAATGTGGAAAGTTAATATGAAAAGTGTAAAAATTCAATAAGGGCAAACCGCATTATTTCGCCTTAAGAAGCCTACTGTTGCTCTGTGTCCCATTACGTTTGGGACACCCTGTATATTAATTAAAACATATTATAAATAATCCCAAAAAAACGAAAACAAAAATAAAAGTTTGACACCCTTTATCTTGGTTGTTATCAATTTTGGGCTAATGCAAGTTTAAATAAATTGCGTTATTTCGCCTTAAGGAGCCTGCTGTTGCTCTGTGTCCCATTACGTTTGGGACACCCTGTATATTCACTAAAACATATTATATTAAATGTATGGTTTTATTTCTAAGAATAATTAATATAAATTTGTTTATAAACAATAATATTCACATAGCAGACCAACCAAGGTGAACTATAAATAATCCCAAAAAAACGAAAACAAAAATAAAAGTTTGACACCCTTTATCTTGGTTGTTATCAATTTTGGAATAATGCAAGTTTAAATAAATCGCATTATTTCGCCTTAAGGAGCCTGCTGTTGCTCTGTGTCCCATTACGTTTGGGACACCCTGTATATTAACTAAAACATATTATATTAAATGTATGGTTTTATTTCTAAGAATAATTAATATTAATTTGTTTATAAACAATAATATTCACATAGCAGACCAACCAAGGTGAACAATTGCCTTATATTCAATCGGTCATATTGTCTAAGCCTACTTATGCTATGTTTTTAAATTATACTTATTTACCCAAGCGTTCAAAATAGACCATGAAGATTTTCATGAGATAGGTAGGGGTGCAAAATATAACCAATCACCCGGTACAATAACATTTTCTGAGAAATCAATAATAAAAAAATTATCCCATTTGTTAACCAAATTTGAGCGGACCCTGTAATATGCAATTATTGTGCTCCAACTTTTTGCCTCCAGCTTTTTTTTTTCGATATAATATTCCGATTTGAATAACGTGAACTTACCTTAGTTATAACTTATCTCAATAAAACACTTTTTAACAAAGTTACTATGGCGTTCTTTAAAACACAAACTAAACTAAACATTATTCATTATTTACTTGTCGACTTTACGCTGATTCATATTTATATTTCTACCAAGTATTATCAGAGTATTATGTTACAAGACCGATCTAGATATTGCGCTGTTGGCCGCGACAGACGGCAGAGCGACATCGACATGAGCGACATCGACATGCAATGCAAAGTTTGCGTAAACACGATCCTAATAGTATTTTCAATACTAAAAGTGATAAAGGTAACTTTACAGATGAGCAAATGAGAAATGCTGTGGCCGCCGTGATAACAGGCGGTCTTAAACTTAGAGCAGCGGCTAAAAACTTTGGTGTTGAGTTTCAAACTTTGGACAGATATGTTAGAATGCGAAGAGAAGCGGAACCAGATGATTATGTTAGAATGACTCCCAATGTTCATGTCGCCAAATTTTTAATAATAAACAAGAGAATTCGTTAAAGAATAATTACATTTTAAAATGTAGCAAAATGTGCTAATATTTCTATCGTAAGCAATTCGGATGTTGCACTGTTACACACCTTCTTCCTAAGCCACAATTATCAGGAACAAAAAGGCAACAGAATTTTTTACCATTTGACGTTCAATTTGGTGAACTCGATATTCGTTAGAGACGTTAGAAAATTTTCTTTTGTTTTTAGAACGTTTAGTTTTATTTTTTGCCAAAAGTTTGGCTACGTATCAAAGATGCCACAGATTCACATTTGTATTCGTTTCCAGTTGATGTATTATATAATAAAGGTTATACTTTTATACATTATTCTCCTTATTACAATCAACCCAAACAAACAACAAACTTGTCCCATTGTGAAAATTCATAGTCTCAATGTGAAACATGCTTTGGTCCACAATGAGACAATGCAAGGATTTAAAAAAATTAACTAAATATAAAATTCTTTATTATGCTTCATCAGTACTTGAACCACTTATCAAACTAACATATAGGCATATAGATCGCGTTTAAATATAAAATCATTTTAAACTATTGGTCATTTAACAAAAAGCGTCTCATTGTGGACCACCCTCCCTATTATTGGAAACAATTAATCGGACCATTAAATGGGGGAAAATATTTTGTATTCCTCCAAAATCGTTTAAATAATTTGCTAGAAGATGTTCCTTTAGAAGTGCGGAACAATATTTGGTTTATGCACGACGATCCACATTTTAGCAACGTCGTAAGAAACTATGTAGTTAAATAACCGGTTTCCCAATCAATGGATAGGTCGGGATGGTCCACATTTTTGGTCACCTCGCTTCCCAGACCTATTTTTCCTTAAAAGTCTCGTTTATTTAACTCCTGTGACAACAAGAGAATAATTGTTAGATTGAATATTCTTTCACTCCGCTGCAATAAGAAATAATCCTGGGATGCTTTTTGAAGTTCGCGGTGTGCGCATATTGAACACATTCCATAGCAGAAATACTATTTTTTTTCGCCGTTTCATTTTGAAGCCCTTATAATTAAATGACTGGTAAAATTAATTATTTAGATTTTAATTTGTTATGTTAACTGAAACTAGTTTTTATACGTGCAAGATTTATGTATGAAATTCATTTGTTCAATAAAACATACAAGATAATTACCTTAAAACGATTCAACGTTACATAAAATGCTTTTAAATAAAATATCAATAACCCATTAATACGTATGCTATCGTAAAGTAACGCAAAGTGATTTTTAAATAAATTTATCTAGAAATGAATCATGTCTTACCTCTAGTAGGGGAGAGCCACCAACAGTGGCCATGGCAGGTACAGTGGCCGCCAGTGACTATTCTCTTACAAAACGTACACCGCTAGCGCCCTCTCGTGAATCCGTGCCTAAGTATGTTTCCAGCACGTGGCGCGCCGAATACTTTCAGTTAAATGGCCGGCTTCGTCGTAATAAGTGCGACATTGAAATTCGGTGTGGAAAGTTTTTTATTAGAGTGACTTTTCGTTTTAATCATTCAAAGCTGATAAGTGTTTCAGTCACTTTATTGCGTGCTTCTTAAGGATGTGCTATTGCAGTACGAAGTTCAGTGGTAAAAGGCTAAAGAATCTGCATTGTTTTTCTGTTAAGTTAGGTTTTATTTTTTATGTTCCCTTTCTTACAGTGGCTACCTTAACGGAGGGTACATTGGCCACTACTCTCATATATTATAAAGTGGTGGCCACTGTTTCTTAAATTATTTGAATAAAAAAATTTGCATTTATATGATACATGTTTCTTTTGTTTTTCGATGTGTATACTTATAAATTTCCTAATTAAAGGATTTTGTATGAAGTCTTATTACTTATTACAAACTTAAAAACAGTCTTTACTATGCCTTTTCACTATGGCCACTGTACCACTATGTGGTTCGGTACAGTGGCCATAGTGGTATGTTTTTAAAAACATATTGAGGAGAAGATCATATACTTTTTAAAATTAAATAGAGTCATATTTGTACAGCCTTATCGTATATGTAGTCAAAAATAATGGAAAAAGCATAAATTTCTTAAACGTTTTTGAAATACGTGGAAATAAAAAAAAGGATGGCCACTGTTGGTGGCTCTCCCCTTTTTTCGAAAAATATATCAGGTTTTTCTAATTTGACATAAAAAAGTATAAAATGTTAGCGTAAAAAAGTTATGTCTATTTTTACCCCACTATCCCCTATTTCTGGCCACATTTATTAAATATCGGCATTTTTAAGACCACAGTTCTATTCAGCGTACAAAGTTTACCAAAATATCTAAATTTTAAATTTCTATCTACAAAAGTTTCGAAAATATTTAGGAAAAACAATCTTCATAGAGGGGAGAGTTTGACGAAACCGGGTACCGCCTAGTTCTGCCAAATATCTGTTGCCATCTATCGGACAATGCTAAAATTAGTGTTCTTAAATCACCAACAGTCGCGTGTATTCATTTCTACATCATTTGAGTAATATGAGCCGGAGCAGTAAAATCTGAAGTGTTTTTCGGTGCACCAAACTCGATTTTTAGTGTAAGTTTATAGTTTTTTTTCCTCTACTGAATAACTATAATGACCTTTTTAAAATTTATAACGTCTAACCAAGTATATTACCTCTAATTAGGTCAAAAATTTTGAATATTATATTATCATAACCAACAAATTTTACATAATACTTATTTAATGTCTTGTTGACGAGTTCTACAAAACCGGGTAGTCCAGGTTATTACAAAACCCGGTACCCGATTTTATCAGACCTGTTGTTTTTCCAGTTATTGCAGCGTTTTTTTTGCTTTAAGTTAACTTCAACATGTAGCATTATAAAATAAAAACTAATTGTCAGTCATGGGATCAAAAAAGCATCCAAAATGAAATAATTGAATTATTAAAATATAGGATGGGATATATAAAAGCCTCTTAAAGTTTTACTGTTCAATAAACTTTAGAAGACCGTGTGAAAAAAGCAAGAAATATTGAATTACTGATTGCAGATTCTGTTTTTCAGAGGAAGAAGGTGATAATGACGATGCGTTTCTGTATTGCCACGAACAATGTTTAAACGCTAAGTCGGACGAAGGCTAGATAAAATGTGGATCTTGCAACAAATGGGCTCATGAGGCCTGTAGTGCCTATGATGTTGTAGATGAAGTTTTATGCCACTGCTCTTCATAGATGTTTAATTTTTTTTCACATATTTTAAATAAATATTTTATTTTCTCCCTATTAGCGTTTTTACATGGTATTTAAGTTAGTACTCGGTTTTATCATACCGGTAGGACAAAATCGGATATTTTGCAATATTTTCATAAAAGATTAAAAAAAAATTAGGATAATATATTAAAAATTATATTGGTATCTATATCAAACTTAAGTCTTTTGGGAATTTTTCAATCTACAACAAACGTTTGCTACCCTAAAACCGCACAAGTAATAGTCAGTTTTTGGACTGACACCCGATTTCATCCAATTCTCCCCTACCCCCTTTTGGGGGCTGTACCTTCGTAGTAGGTGGACATAGGACACATTTTTATAAGAAGTTCTTACCTCGTTTTTAACCGAACTACTCAACCCCAAATTATTGATAATACCTTTTAGGACACCCTATATATAATGTTAAAGATATTACAAGACTTTCAATACTAATTCTACTGCTTAAAAAGTTGGGTAAGGATCCCTAAAATCAGACCACTTATATGCCAACATTTTCCTCTATATACACAGCCAAGTATACAGGGTGATTCACGTTTTGCGGCCTATAAGAAGATCTCGGAAACGATTTGAATTGGTTTTGAACTTTTAAAATATTATATTTGACGTTTGTATCACACAGAAGTTATGGCCAACTTTGACATTTCAAATTTAATGAAATATCCTGTATATTTTAGCAATTTTGGATACCTTATTAGAGTCTAAGTAAGTTTTGTTAAGAATGATCTATACCCATCTTTAACCGTTTGAGATATGAATTATAAAATGCATTTTTTATGTAAAAACCTAACCGAGAAGAAAGTTCAGTAATTTTAAAATTAATAAAGCTTAAATTTAAAATTGTAGGCTTCTAACAAAAACATAATATATCTTTAGACTACATTATTTAGGTTTCATGGTATAGATCATTGTTAAGAGGAGTTACTTAGGTTTTAATAAGGTGTGCAAAAATGCTAAAAATATTGAATATTCCCTTAAAAATACGAAAGTTAACCATTACTTCTGGTATAACCGGAAGCGATACAACGTCAAAATATAATGTTTTAAACGTTGCGTTGCGATGCGATTGTGTTTAAAATCCACCAGCAGTGGAGCGCCATAAATTTTATAAGAAAAAGGGTAATTTTTTTCACTTAATGTAGCAAAGCGACCTTTAAGAATATTTTTCTGCAATGTGTTTTCATATCCGGATTGTTGGTTTTAATATGTCATTTACATAAGACCCTTTATACCTACTAATATTTTTAACGACTATGACAGATACTTTGTTACTATTTACCCCTAGATTTCCGGTGAAATTGTTGCTAAAAGGCAGTAACGCAAAAAGTTTAATTTCATATTAAAATGTTGAACAAGCAAGAAGCTTTACGGACATTTACCTTTTATTTGCATACGAACGGCTAAATATTTTGTATCAAATTGCAAATTATGCTTAATGAAGTGTAATAGGAACAGTGATTGCTGGTAAGTTTCAGGTAACTTATATACAGTGTGACCAGTAAAGTCCGCATCATACTGGATTTTATTTTATTAACAGCTTTATTCAAAATTTAACTTTAGCATCAAGTTCTGCTTCAATCGAGATAAAAATTACGCAAGAAATAGTAGTCACGTGATTCGCATTATCTGTCAAATTTTAATTTTTTCCAAAAAATAATTCAAAAGTGGGGTTACTTCTGAAAATATCGAAAAAAGTTATTGGAAAAAGTTTTTTTAAATGCAGTTTCTAGCCAAAGTGCTAAATTTCAGCGGCATTAGATAATTTTGATTTTTACCCATATTTTGTAAATTGCACCACTTTTGCAAAATAAGACTCAACGTAACCTACATAAAACTTCTTAGTTTTGACAATGCTTTATTTCAGATACATTTTCTTTAAAGTAGCGCCTTATTAAATGTGTGTTTTTCTACAAAATCAAAATTGGGCTATTAGAATTTGGTCGCACGTGATGCAAAGTTTATTTGTTTTTGGCTCTGTATAAGGTAACTTTATAAAATAAGTAGAACTTGATGCCAAAGTCAAATTTTGAATATAAAGCTATTAATTAAAAAAAATCCCATCTAAGAAGATCGGGTACCCTAAATTATTTATTGATGTTCACAAATTTGGCAAACAAACTCGTCCATATCGTCATCTAGCCATTTTGTACAGCCATCGTGGGCCCAATTCTTACAGTTTATATTTCTGCACTTGATCCAACCATCATTACTTTTCGTTCTTGTACTTGCTAGCTTTCTTGTACCCCATTGCTCTAGATAAAACTTGCTCAATTGCTTTTTCCATATCATCTGCTGACCATTTCTGTCGATCAGTCTTTCGTTGATAATAATTACTTACCATTATGTCTTGAAACTAATAATAAAACATACCATTAAATACTATTTTGTACTTTCCTAACCTAATTAATTTTATTAAGACATAATTTTTTTATATGGGGAACAACCGGGTACTACCCGTTTTTGCCCCATATGTTGCAAATTGGTAAACAACAAAATTAAGGTTACACGTAATTTCTAACATAAATACCGATAGGTATAGTGTTTCTTAGGTCAATTTAATGACATTAAACTGTTGGAATTTCCTAACCATAGGCGTTCCACACAAATAATTAATATGCGTATACACACTTATAAGTTTGTTTTACATTAGGTGTTTGTACATTCTACACTTTATAAACCCACTGTATATATAATAATATTATATTGAAATAATAAATATTGGGTAACTCAAAAATTCTATATACAAAACTAAAATCAGAAAAATAAACCTGACACGGCACGACACTGCTCAGAAAATGCTTTAATTTTTTTACCAGAACTTCATTGTAGTCAACCAGACTCCGGCCCGTTCATCAAGGCATAACCACGTATATTTTATCTCCGTCTCTTCCACGCCATCGGCGGTCACTGGCCTATCTCTGTCTGGCAGAATCGATCGTTAGACGGGCCGGGTACCGGTTCAGCTTATATCCTGGCGCTTCCAACCGCAACAAATTACATGCTGTTGCCAATTCTTCAAAATTTTCGGATTTGTAAGCACAATGTAAGTACCCTGTGGGAATTTCCTAACCATAGGCGTTCGACACAAATAATTAATATGCGTATACACACTTATAAGTTTGTTTTACATTAGGTGTTTGTACATACTACCCTTTATAAACCCACTGTATATATAATAATATTATATTAAAATAATAAATATAAGGTAACTCAAAAATTCTATATACAAAACTAAAATCAGAAAAATAAACCTGACACGGCACGACACTGCTCAGAAAATGCTTTAATTTTTTTACCAGAACTTCATTCTCGTCAACCAGAGTCCGGCCCGTTCATCAAGGCATAACCACGTATATTTTATCTCCGTCTCTTCCACGCCATCGGCGGTCACTGGCCTATGTCTGGCAGAATCGATCGTTAGACGGGCCGGGTACCGGTTCAGCTTATATCCTGGCGCTTCCAACCGCAACAAATTACATGCTCTTGCCAATTCTTCAAAATTTTCGGATTTGTAAGCACAATGTAAGTTCCTATATACGAGAAACAAAGGTTTGTTAATTAGTTGTTTTTAAACACTGAAAACACTTTTTGTCTTGATTTAAGTTATATTGTTTCTTAAGGACTAAAGAATGTATTATTATAACAATGAATGGCTTGTTATTTTTTTCTGTCACACTCAAAACTCCTCGGTTTAAAGTATATTTGCAAACTAGCTTTCAAAGAAAGTTACTGACTAACAATTGAATACCGATATAAATGAAATATCTTTAATAAAAAAACTTAAAGAATTGAAGAAGAAAGATCTGACAACCCTGGTTGTGCGGTCGGTCTCTTTGAGACTGTTTACCGCCGTATGGAATGATTGGAATGTCCTCAAACTGAGATTGGATAAATAATACTATAGAATTGTTCGCAAATCAAAAAATCTAACTGTATAACTACGAATTTTAACAGACATGTCTCTAGTCATCTGTAATCAGATTAAAAATTGAGTTAAATAAGATCACTTACCTGTCAAAACGATTTTTCCTACTTTTAGTCAAGATGGCGACCACCACCGCATTCAAACTTACACTTGACACTGCTGTGCACGGCGTGAAAACACGTGTTCCTATTACGCGGCAACAACCCGCTTGTGCGTCATTATGTTATTATGTACCCGGTTCTGCCTCGCTACCCAGTCCTGCCCCCCCGTTCCCCTACATACCTACAGTATTAAAGTGTTAATATTACTTATTATAGGTAAACGGTATGATTTATGGAAAATATCTTGAATTGATTGTAAAATGTAAAAATGTAAAAATTTAAAAATACAGTTTAACCAGTAAAGTCCGCATCATATGGGATTTTTTTTATTAATTGCTTTATTCGAAATTTGACTTTGGCATCAAGTTCTGCTTCGATCGAGATGAAATCTAAGCAAAAAAATAGTAGTCTCGTGATGTGCATTATCTGCATGTAAAATTTTAATTTTTTCCAAAAAATAATTCAAAAGTGGGGTTATTTCTGAAAATATCGAAAAAAAGTTATTACAAAAAGTTTTTTTAATGTATTTTCTAGCCCACGTGCAAAATTTCAGCTGCAAGCAAGATAATTTGGATTTTTACCCACCACTAAAATTTATTTTCCACATAATGAACACTTTACTGATGACATTGTGTTCTTTATTGTCTTAATATTAAAGTGTATGACTTTTAGACACAAACTACCTTTTTAAAAATACTTATTTTATGAAGTTAACTTATACAGGGTCAAAAACAAATAAACTTTGCACCACATGCGACCAAATTTTAATAGCCCAATTTTGATTTTGCAGAAAAACCCACATTTAATATGGCGCTTTTTTTTTAAAGAAAATGTATCTGAAATAAAGCATTTAAAACTAAGAAGTTTTATGTAGGTTGCGTTGAGTCTTATTTTGCAAAAGTGGTGCAATTTACAAAATATCGGTAAAAAATCAAAATTGTCTTATGCAGCTAAAATTTTGCATGTGGGCTAGAAACGCATTTAAAAAAACTTTTTCTAATAACTATTTTCGATACTTTCAGAAATAACCCTACTTATGGAATTATTTTTTGGAAAAAATTTTAATTTGACAGATATAATGCGAATCACGTGACTACTATTTTTTTTGCTTAATTTTTATCTCGATCAAAGCAGAACTTGATACAAAAGTCAAATTTCGAATAAAGTTATTAATAAAAAAAATCCCATATAATGTGGACTTTACTGGTCACACTGTATATGTTTTATTAAAAAAAATAAAGTTGATACACCTAGCATGATCCTTGTATAATATATTTTTTCCAGAAGAAATTAATTTAAAAAAAAATAATTTGACGGGTCCTAGCGATTTATGATTAAGTTGAACGTTCAATGTTTATACAGGGTTGGGCAAATGTTCCGGAACGGCTTAATTACAGGCGAACGAAAAGTGCTATCGGATCCGGGTTTTGGGCAATCTATAGGACTAAAATTTTACTATTTGACTATTATACCATATGTCAGTAATGTCACCAACTGTCAAGTGTTGACGTTATTTTTATTTTTTTTAAAAGTATATTTTTACATTTTTAAATTCCACCTAAAATTATAATTATTTTTTATTAAATGCACTATTAGTCTATACTTCATAGTTTCCGAGATATTGACTCTCGAAAAGTGACATTTTTGAACTTTGACAGCTTATAACTTTCTAACAGTACGTATTAGAGCAAAACGGCTTACATGTCCCTATCTTCAATTTTTATTATCTTCCCAAAAAAAATAACTTCCAGTTAAACCGGAAAAACTATATTTCCTGCTTTCGAGTTACATCCGGTTTAACCGGAAGTTGATTTTTTTGGGAAGATAATTAAAATTGAAGATAGGGACATGTAAGCCGTTTTGCTCTAAGACGTACTGTTAGAAAGTTATAAGCTGTCAAAGTTCAAAAATGCCACTTTTCGAGAGTCAATATCTCGGAAACTATGAAGTATAGACTAATAGTGCATTTAATAAAAAATAATTATAATTTTATGTGGAATTTAAAAATGTAAAAATATACAGGGTGTTCCATTTAAAAAAAAAATAACGTCAACACTTGACAGTTGGTGACATATGGTATAATAGTCAAATAGTAAAATTTTAGTCCTATAGATTGCCCAAAACCCGGATCCAATATCACTTTTCGTTCGCCTGTAATTAAGCCATTCCGGAACATTTGCCCAACCTTGTATATAATTTTTAAGTATGTTTTGGATGTCTATTGGACTTTACGCACAAACATTGTGGTTTATTTGGTTAGCATACCAACATAAAATGTTATGTAATTAAATCGATATAGCAACAAACTTTGAAGAAAAACCTTTAAATACAGTACTTATTCGACAGGATACGAAACTCGTTGAATACTTGAAACTACAGGAAGCCATGTCTAACAAATTATCATACGATCTCCACTTTCGACAGTTAACATGTTTTGGCAAAATGTTGATCAGTTAAGTAATGTCTTATGACCAACTAGCAGTCCATGTGATATGCAATTAAATCCTTTAACTGATTGTCATTTGATATGGCTACTTTGGTCAGATATCAGATGTTTTTCGTAATACTTAGGTTGTAGGTATGTAAAAGGGGTTTACTTTCTTATTATGCAATACTCGAGTTATTAATATCACTTAAATTTACATTGTAAAACAATCATTGTAGGTTGATTACGTCAAGATTTTTGTGTATAGATTTATTTAATTGATAAAAAAAAACGCTTGGATACGTTTTTATTTATGTATAAACAGTCGCATAAAAATTAATTAAGAAGTGATAGTTAGTTAACCACAAAAATAATAAGTGATAATACCTAAGGTGGGACTAACGACGCCATTTTCTAGGTTTTAACTGTTAAATTCGATTTGCCTAACTATTAACGATTCGCATGCGCACTGCAGTGCTGTGTCGATCAGAGTAATTAATTTTATGCTATTGGCATAAATAAATAATATGAAAAAGAAAGACAGACATATTCTGGAGCTGGTAGAGCAAGGCAGATGTTAGTCAGCCGGTCATAGTTTTGTTTACTTTCTTGTTTTATGCAATTACGGAACCTTTCCTGTTAAAACAAACACATATTCTCTGGAATTCTTAGAAGAAATGGACCCCGTTATGTAATTACGAATTAAGCGACATTTAACAGTTTCGAGATATTTAAATAAAAAGGTTTTTAATTTTGTTAAGTTGCCCCAAAGTCGTACCAAATACCTTAGAACCTAGTTTTTTTTTAAGTAGGTCCGAAATGTAGTATACTATTGACCTATGTTTTAAAATTGCGAATATTCCCCAAGTTATGACCACTATATACCAAATTGTCGCTTAATTCGACATAACAATCAAACAATTAAAGTTAAATATAGTTTTAAATCTTCATAAAGAATTAACCGACATGTATGGCGCTTAATTCTTTATAACAAAACTAAAAAAAAATGAAACTACACTGGTTTAGTATGAAATGATCGCGGATTAAGTCCAGCCAATTGGCGCTTAATTTCATATTACAGAAATAAATATAATATACTATATATAATATATTTTGTAATATCGTTTTGGCGAATAATTCGTTATTACAAAACGTTAGCTATAGTATTAACTTTGACAAATATGAAAATGTCGCTTATTACAGGTGCCTGTAAAAAGGGTAAAATAGGAAATTTAAGTAAAAAAAGGTTTTGTTACATAGGTTTTAATGACTACTAAAAGATGGCACCGTTAACTCGTTTTTCAACTTTTGTCGCTTAATTCGTAATTACATAACGCGGTCCAAATGACATATATAGTGTCACCAGTAAAGTCCGCATCATATGGGATTTTTTTTATAAATACTTAGCTTTATTCAAAATTTGACTTTGGCATCAAGTTCTGCTTCGATCGAGATGAAAATTAAGCAAAAAAATAGTAGTCACGTGATTCGCATTATCTAATAATTCAAAAGTGGGGTTATTTCTAAAAATATCGGAAAAAGTTATTGAAAAAAGTTTTTTTTGATTCAGTTTCTAGACCACATGCAAAATTTCAGCTGCATAAGATAATTTTGATTTTTTACCTATATTTTGTAAATTGCACCACTTTTGCAAAATAAGACTCATCGCCACCTACATAAAACTTCTCAGTTTTGACAAGGCTTTATTTCAGATACATTTTCTTTAAAGTAGCGCCATATTAAATGTGTGTCTTTCTACAAAATCAATATTGGGCTATTAAAATTTGGTCAAAAATACTTATTTTATGAAGTTACCTTATACAGGATCAAAAACAAATCAATTTTGCATCACATGCGACCAAATTTTAATTGCCGAATTTTGATTTTGTAGAAAAACACATATTTAATATGGCGCTACTTTAAAGAAAATGTATCTGAAATAAAGCATTGTCAAAACTAACAGGTTTTATGTATGTAGTGTTGAGTCTTATTTTGCAAAAGTGGTGCAATTTACAAAATATGGGTAAAAAAATCAAAATTATTTTATGTAGCTGAAATTTTGCATGTGGGCTAGAAACTTTTTTCAATAACTTTTTTCGATATTTTTGGAAATATCCCCACTTTTGAATTATTTTTTGGAAAAAAATTAAAATTTGGCAGATAATGCGAATCACGTGACTACTATTTTTTTGCTTAATTTTCATCTCGATCGAAGCAGAACTTGATGCCAAAGTCAAATTTTGAATAAAGCTATTAATAAAAAAAAATCCCATATGATGCGGACTTACTGGTGACACTGTAGTAGATAGACTAGAAAATATCATATTACCAGTAAAAATTGTGGTTTTTACTTCAAAATCGACGTGCTTACTTTCAAGGATTTTAAGGTAAATTGTGGCAACTTTAGTGGTTTAAAAAAAGTGCTTTTTTTAAAGTTTCTGTGCATTTATTTAAAAAAAAAACACTGGCATACTATTCGTCAATGCCTCCCTGAACAGTTCTTCCAAAATTAGATAGATACTAATTATTTTTTTTTAATAATTGCAAGGTTCCGGAAGTTACCCCTGCATAGGTATCTTTTATACATGATTGATCTTGAGAACTGTGCCCTTAGATGTTACTGTCACTAAATAAACCGTTCATCACAAAGTTTGACAAATTGTATTTTAACACCTTTATCACAGTTCTGACGTTCGGAAACGACATAACGGATTTTAATGCGGTTTGCAGAGTATAAAATACTGTTTCTTGCAGAACAATAGTATGGTACGCCTATAACATAATCAATGTACTTTAATATTATACACGGTGGAAAAGAACGCAGTGTAAAAAATTACAAATTTCAAGTAGGTAAGTCACATTTTGACCGTAGTCAGGTTAGGAACGGCTTTTAGCAACGCAAATGCGACGCATCGAAGGCAGATTCCAAGCGGCGATCTGACCGACCGCGTCTATTGCATGGCCTAAACATCTGCACCGCGCATAATATGTTGTATAAATTACTTATGTTTTATTATAATATGCTCAAGAAAACAAAGATTTTTATTAAGTATAAAAAATGGAAAAAAATTGTGAAAATTATTTAGCTATTTGTTTATTTAAACTTAATTATTTCCAATTATTACATGTTGTAACATGGAAAACTAAAAATAATTAAAAGAAAATATTGTGGCATATCGAACAAGTGTGTAACTATTTTTTATATTGGAATACACAGGGATCCAATTTTAATGGACACCATGAGGCGGGTAGACCACAACGGCCGTTTCGTCCTTGTTAGGACTCTACGGGCAGCCATAACCCAAGCAATTCCAAGAACGACGGAAAAATGTACTAAAAGCCTCCTTGCAAAATCAAGGCGGCCATCAATACATCGTAGCGCCCTCCCAGCGGAATTAACTTCAATATAAAAGGCAGTTCTTCTTCTTCTTCTTCTTCTTCTTCTTCTTCTTCTTCTTCTTCTTCTTCTTCTTCTTCTTCTTCTTCTTCTTCTTCTTCTTCTTCTTCTTCTTCTTCTTCTTCTTCTTCTTCTTCTTCTTCTTCTTCTTCTTCTTCTTCTTCTTCTTCTTCTTCTTCTTCTTCTTCTTCTTCTTCTTCTTCTTCTTCTTCTTCTTCTTCTTCTTCTTCTTCTTCTTCTTCTTCTTCTTCTTCTTCTTCTTCTTCTTCTTCTTCTTCTTCTTCTTCTTCTTCTTCTTCTTCTTCTTCTTCTTCTTCAGCCTTATCGAGTTCACTCCTGGACATAGGCCTCTCCGAGTCTTTTCCATTCTTGTCGATCCTGAGCCAGTTGTGCCCAGTTTCTACCAGCGACCTCTCTGATATCATCCAGCCAGCGCCTCTGCGTCTTCCTCTACTTCTTTTTGTTTCTCTGGGGCGCCAGTGGGTCACTTTGTTGGTCCATCTACTATTGTCCTGTCTTGCAACATGTCCCGCCCACCTCCATTTCATCTCGGCCATGTAGCAAATTACGTCGGTCACCTTTGTTCGTCCTCTTACTTCCTCGTTTCTGATCCGATCCCTTATGGAGACTCCAAGCATTGCTCGTTCCATTGCCCTTTGTGTTGTCTTTAGTCTGTCTGCACTGCCTTTTGTGATTGCCATTGTTTCAAGGCCATATGTTGCTACCAGCAAAATGCACATGTCATAAACTTTGCGTTTTAGATGTATTGGAATGTCTGGATTCTTTAGGACGTATTTTAGTTTTCCAAAAGCAGCCCAGGATAGTTTCACTCTTCGCGTTATTTCCGCCTTTTAATTCTCTTTTCCTAGTTTAATGAGGTGTCCTAGGTATACGTATTCGTCGACGTTTTCAATGTTTATGTTAGATAATGATAATTGAATGTGATTGGGTGACATAATCTTGGTTTTGTTGATGTTCATTTTTAGCCCTATTTTTTTCGATGTTATGTTTAGTTGCTGCATCATTTCTTTTAACTCATCTGGATCTTCGGAGATGAGAACAATATCATCCGCGAAGCGTAAGTTACTCAGGTTCGATCCGTCGATTTTCAAGCCTTTTTGTTTCCAATCCATTTCCTTAAATATCTCTTCCAGTGCCAGGGTAAACAGTTTTGGTGATATCGTGTCGCCTTGTCGAACTCCTCTATTTAGGTTTATTTTAGATGTTTTTAAGCTTTCGTTAATTTTAACATGCATTGTGGCGTTTTTGTATATATCTTTTATAACTGCATTGTATCTTGAGTCGATTCTGGCATTATTCATAGCGTTAAGGATGGACCATGTTTCAATTGAGTCAAATGCTTTATGGAAGTCTATAAATGCCAGATGTATGGGTATGTTGTATTCGGTTGTTTTTTCTATTATGGTGCGTAACGTTTGTAAATGGTCCATGGTACTAAATGCACTACGAAACCTTGCTTGTTCAACTGGTTGGTAAAAGTCTAGCTTTTTTGTAAGACGGTTTGTAATAACTTTTGTGTATAGCTTATATAGATGTGACAGCAGACTAATAGGACGATAGTTTTCGATGTTATTTTTATCGCCATTTTTAAACAGGATCACAACCTCAGCATTATACCAGTCAGTTGGTAGTTTTGCTTCTTGCAAACAACTATTTAATAGTTTTTGAAGTGTTCCTTCCAAATACTTTCCTCCGAACTTTATCATTTCTGACGTAATGTGGTCTTCTCCAGGACATTTACCGTTCTTCATTCTTTTCAGGGCATACCTTATTTCCTCGCATGTTATTTCTGGTAGGTCTTCTGACCCTACATTTAGTATTGTCCTGTTATCGATTTGGTTATTAGTCTTGGGTGTTGTTGAGTTGTATAGGTCGGTGTAGAAATCTTCAATTATTTGGGTAATTTGTTCTGGGGTCGATACAATAACTCCTTCCTTATTTTTCAGTCTATTCAGCGTGGTTTTTCCCTTTGATAGTCTTGCTTTGAGAACTCTCATGTTTCTGTTTTGTTCAATTGTTTCATTAATAATCTTTGTTTTGTGGGTTCTTACATCCTTATGAATTGCCTTTTTCACGATTTTGTTTAGATCTCTGTGTTCTTCTGTTCCTTTTTCCAACTCTCTTCTTTGTCTCATTAATTGGGTAGTATCGGCGCTTAGTCTTGAATGTTTTTGTTTTATCGCCTTGGAGCATATTTTTTTGGTTGCTGTATGAATGGCTGATTTGATTGTTTCGTTTAGTTGGTTTAAATCCATATTGTCAATGATTTCTACTGGTGGTAATTTTTTTGTAATTTCTTCCTGGTATTCCACTTTCCTTGCTGCTAGTTCTTCGTTTGTCGGGAACCTCGTTGTCTTTATGAGTTTATTCCGTTCCCGCCTTAGGTCTATGCGGAAACATGCTCTTACCATTCTGTGGTCACTTCCTGTATCTACTCTGTTTAGGACGGTTACGTCGCTACATAATTTCCGGTTATTTGATAGAATAAAATCTATTTCGTTTTTTGTTATACTGTTGGGGCTCGACCATGTCCATTTTCGTTGGGGGTGTTTCTTGAAAAATGTGTTTAAACAGAACAGTGATTCCTCGCTAAGAAAGTTTACCAACCTTTCTCCTCTGTCATTTCTCTCGCCCAGCCCGTAATCTCCAACGTATTCGGTGTCATCTGGTTTCTTTTTCCCAATTTTGGCATTGAAGTCACCTGTGACGATTGTAAAGTGTGTTCTCTCCATCTTTTTTGCCAATGCCACGTCTTCGGCAGTTACACTGGTAATAATCGACAGGTAGACAACTAGGTATTTTGTCCTTCACCGGATATAAAGCCGTATCTTCCAAAAATTAGGTATTTAAAGAGATTCTGGCTTAGAAATATTTAATGATGATTTTAACGTTCATTGCACTGTGGTAATCTTTCCACTTGTGGGGAACATAAGAATAATCCAAACCGCCACTATTTTAAAATAATTAGTTTTCATTTTTTCGGCGAAATAAAAAGGGATACGTAGGACGCCGGAACCACGAAAAAAACGTTTATACGTTTATAATCGAACTCGGCCAAAACGTTAAGTTAGTTAGATTATAATGGTAGTGGCTATTAATCCATTGCGAGACATTTCAGCGACCCCGATAGAAACATTTTATGGAGTAGGGGAGACTGGCCTAAAACGGCATATCTGGCTAAAACGACATACAAGTAATTTTGAATCTACCGCTTAAATTAAAAACCGGCAACATGGTCCAAACATTGTAAAACACTGTTTACGAATACCCACAAAATTGTCAACGCCGCAGATTAGTCAGTTATGTGATAAATTTAAAGTGTATGGTCCGACACCGCCAAAAGTTCTTGTTAATCAGCAGGTAAATTGCAAATATTTGATATGTAGTGTTTTTTTTTTATTAAATTCGATAGGTAAACTCTAAAATACCAACACATGTGACACTTTTTTGATGTGTAGAATAATTGAAAACATGAACTGAAAGGCAAAAAGATTAGGGTTATTTAAGCGTCTCTTGTTGTGTAAAATGACATACACACGCCTTGGGTAGAACGGCATTAGGCCAACAAAATCCATTTTAAATAGACATTGCTCGTAGTTTTTTTTTAATTATTTTAATAATAATAATAATAATAATAATAATAATAATAATAATAATAATAATAATAATAATAATAATAAAGACTTTTATTAGCAAAAAATAATATGCACATACATAGCTGAGAAAAGAAAAGAAATTGACCAAACTCAGAGTGGCGAAGTCTAGCTAACAGGGCTACTCCAACTCAACCACTAAACTGAGAAGGTAGTCGTCTTGAAATATATTAATATAAAAAATAAATAACTAATAGTATAATGCATAGCAGCGAATGTATTGGTCTGATAAATATGACATTTATTATAAACTAATATGGTAAAACTAAATTAAACGACAAAATGGGAAACGATTCCGTCCCCGTAAGCGCGGTCCCGGGCAGCAAAAGTGGTGAAACAATTAATGTATTACTGCTTATTGAACAGGTACGCACGAAGCTTAAACTTAAACTTATTAATATTATACAACTTAAATTCGTTTGGAATTGAGTTATAAAATTTTATAGCATTATAAGTGAAACTTCTTTGAAATAATGATGTTTTATATTGGGGTATGGTAAAACTGTTCTTGTATCAGATATTTCTTTTGTGAATGTTGTCCCTGGAAACGAACTTATTTTTAAGTTTTATTGATGTATTCTCCATGGTAAGAAATTTATGAATAAAATTACCCAGATGAAAATTACATCTACTTCTCATATTAAGCCATTTGCACTCATTTATTTTATGGGTTATATGCTCGCGTTTTCTTATTCCGTAAATCAGTCTACAACAGGAATTTTGCATTTTTTGTATTCTATTCTTTTCAATTTCATGTAAACAAGGCATATAAATGAAGTCGCAGTAGGAGTAGTGTGACAGAACTAGGCTGTCGCAGAGCATTCTTTTAAGTTTTTGATCGAGGATATGTCTATTATTGTAAATTAATTTTAAGGAATAAAATGCTTTTTTATTAATATTTTTTACGTGTTCTTTGAAGCGCAGCTCCTCATCCAAAACAATACTAAGATTTTTCGCTGAATGTACATAAGGAAGATAAACGCCGTTTAGAGAAATGTTCACATTATTTTTTACAGTGCCACGATTACCTTTGTTTGCAAAGCACAAAATTTTGGATTTTTCTGAATTTAATTTAAGGTTATGAGTATTAGATAGGGAAATAATGGTTTCCAAGTCGAAATTAATTTGCTGGATCGCATCCAAGTAGTTTGTTGGGGAGAAGCTCAGGTGAAGTTGAGTATCGTCCGCGTAAGCGTCTGACTGACAGAATAGCGTAGAAGTTATTATCTCTGCTGTATAAATAATGAATAATAGTGGAGATAGAATGGAGCCTTGCGGAACCCCTGAAAGAATGTCAATCGGATTGGAGTGTATCTTGTCAACAACGACTTTTTGAGCACGGTTGGTTAAAAAAGATGATATTAGTTTAACAGAATCCACGTCAAACCCATAATAATGTAATTTAGAGGACAAAAGCCTATGATCAAGTGTATTGAAAGCTTCGGAGAAATCCAACAAGATCAACAGGCTGGCCTGGCCTTTATCATAGGCGGTCATAATATCATCTATAACTGAACTTAATGCTGTGGCCGTACTGAAATTTTTTCGAAAACCACATTGGTTGTCAGGAAGAAGTTGATTTTCTATAAAAAAAGAGTCCATTTGGTCGTGCAAAATTTTTTCTAGAATTTTAGACATTGCCGGAAGAATACTAATTATTCTTAAATCCGAAAAAGTTTTAGGGTTATTATTTTTAGCAAGGGGTTTCCCTATGGCAACCTTCCACGAGTCTAGAAAATATTTGTGCTCTAGAAAATATTTGTGCTCTATACAACAATTAACGATATGTAGAATATAAACATCAATAAACGGACTGCAAAGTTTTAGCATCCCCATTGAAATATTGTCAGTACCCACGCAGTCAGCACAAAGTATTTTAGGAGTGCGTATAAAAAGCAACATAAATTACAAATTTTTGCAATAAAGTTACTTCTTCGATGACGCTACGTGTTAAATGCGTCAATTATGTTGTTGTATAACTATGCCATTTTGCCCTTATCATATTTAAAATTACTTACTTCTTGTTAAGGGCGCTTCTTTAAGTTAGTTTCTGATAAATTATTTGGTTCTCTTTACCATGTCCGTACAGTTTCTTTTTTTATATAAGATTAGTTGAACTTATATATGTTTTATTATTGGTATTCCATTTTACCCACAGTAGTACCTAAGGGTAAAATGGTTTATGCAAACTTTTACTTTTTTGGCTGCTATTCAAAAATTAATGTTTAATTTGTAATTTTGCTGCCTCTGTTGCAAAATAATATAATCCCTAATTCTAAAACTCGTTTCACCGTTGGTTAGAAGTTATCTAAAAAGTATATATAACGTCTACAAAAAGTAGTATGCCGTTTTAGGCCAGTCTCCCCTAATAGGCCGTACATAGGCCCTGCATTATTCGTTGAAACCCCAAATTAGGCTTCATATACAGTTATTATAAATTTATGCCATATAAACGAATATTTCTCCTAATTTAGACCTATCAAGACAGAAGGTCCAAAAATAAGAAATTTTCTCCTAGCATAACCCAATACTTTGGAGACTTATAGGTACATTTTTTTAAGGCCCAAACCACAGGAAATCATGACCTATATATAGGAAAAATATTTTACTAACGCCATTTTTTTTTAACATGGTGTATTATTTTCAATTAACTGTTAAATTACTTGTAACACTAAAACGACAACAAATTTATTACAAAAACCCGAGCACATAAACGAGCTAACTTCTTCGTCCAAGCACAAAATATTGGCCACATTTTAAATTTCTTGTGTTTTTAATTTTAATTTACCTTGTTTTTTTTAATTAAATGCCGTTTTTTCTGGGGCGCGGTTATTTATTCAAGTTAAAATTGAAATCTATAGGACATTTTTTTACGCGCACCTAAGTTTTCATCTCACGTCGATGAAATACCTAATGATTTTTATAAGTACAGGGTTATCCAACCAAGACTAGACAAGGCGATTTTTTGACTTTTCCTGTACTTTTATAAAAAAAACTGAAATAGCCATCTTAAGTCATTTTCTCCCGCGAATTCGAATATCTTCAGCAAAAAACAATTGAACATCAAACAAAAGTACTAGGGGTCACTTTGATATTTTTTTAAATGGGATGCCGTATTTTTAATGAGCTTATCCGATTTCTCATATAAATTCTCATCTAAAATGTTGGATTTTTAATTCAAAAACGCCTTTTTTCTTCAGTTTTAAATTCGGAAAATGTTCGTCTACCGTACGATTAATACCTGATAGATGGATACCCGTTTCACCTGTTCACCCTTTAACCTGCTTTAAAGAGTCCGTCAGTTAGACAAAATAATCAAGTGTCAAATTTCTATATATTTTTCACGTTCTTTGTGTTTGTCGAGCATTCTCTCCACTTTTGTAATATAATTTTATAACACTTAGCCGTTCTTCTAAAGAATATTTCATTATTTGTAATTAATTCGTGAAAAATATATAGAAATTTGACACTTGATTATTTTGTCTAACTGACGGACGCTTTAAAGCAGGTTAAAGGGTGAACAGGTGAAACGGGTATCCATCTATCAGATATTAATCGTACGGTAGACGAACATTTTCCGAATTTAAAACTGAAGAAAAAAGGCGTTTTTGAATTAAAAATCCAACATTTTAGATGAGAATTTATATGAGAAATCGGATAAGCTCATTAAAAATACGGCATCCCATTTAAAAAAATATCAAAGTGACCCCTAGTACTTTTGTTTGATGTTCAATTGTTTTTTGCTGAAGATATTCGAATTCGCGGGAGAAAATGACTTAAGATGGCTATTTCAGTTTTTTTTATAAAAGTACAGGAAAAGTCAAAAAATCGCCTTGTCTAGTCTTGGTTGGATAACCCTGTACCTACCTATCTATTTACATACTACTACTACATTTTAAAAATCAATAGCGGCTAACATGACATGTTCTGATTTAAAAAAACTCCTGCCTCGTGCGCTTTGATAAAAATAAAAACAACATACTATTTTCATCCTTTTCTAAAATTGTGGTAATGGTTTTCTATAAACTTCATAGCCCATAACAGGCCCAACATAGGCCCACGATGGTTAAATACAGGTAAAAACACATCTTTACTACCACGAAGAAGACTACAATGCCTTTTCTATGAAGCCCAATTCTCCTAATGACAGAAGTGTTTTGTTACCAGTTTATTACCTTGGTTTTATCCCCCCACAAAGTGTTATATATTATGTACTACTTCTGACTATGTAAAGCGTCCTCTCGGGCTTTATAGTAAAAAACTTAGGTAAAGGTAACCTTTTTCGACTATAATAATAATTGCTTGTTGGAATATTACCTAATTATACAAAGGGTCCAAATTTGAATTATTTAATTAATTATATCAAAAATGATGTTCTAATTAGTTTGCTGATAGGATAGCATCATTACAGTTTTATACATACTTCAATTCTTCATTAACTTAGTCACGAGATAATCTTCCCGAAACAATACTGCTATCAGAAAAGCAATTAATTAGAAGAGATTACATCAAAAGCTTATATAGATTAACTTCTTCTCAACATCGGTCTTTTATACTGTTTATAAAAGGCAAGAAATAAAGGCACGGATTTAATAGGACCCAAATTGGATTACCTTTCTCCACCCCAATAGCTTTTTACAACATTTTGGAGGATCGTATGTACCGGGTGGTCAACTAAGAATGGCCGCCGGCTATATCTCAAAAACTACTAAACATAGAAACTTGGGGGAAAAAAATTATGATTAAAGCGGTCATGAGAAAATTCTGGAAATTACTGTCAAGTTCCTCATTTTGCCGCAAGGGGGCACAATTGAAAATTATTTTTTAAAATTTTAATTTAATTAATTTCTCTGAAAATTCCCATATTAAGGTATAACTTTGATAACATCATTGGAAAGCTTAGACAATTCTGCATCATTTTGGTTTAAGGCTCGTTGACGTACCGACCTTGATAAGAGTGGGGGAAGCTATTGAAAGTGTAAACATTAAAATCGATGTAACTTCTAAACGCTCTATCCGATTTTACTAAATTTAAGCTTGTTTGGAAGGGAAAGGCAAGTACCTTCAACCGTCGTATCCAATGATACACGATAGTTTCTAATAAAATTGCTAGAGGGCGCAATTTGTAATAATAACAGTTTTTTTGATTTTATCCCGAAAATTCAAATCATATAGTATACTTATAACATCATAATCGGAAAGTAGATGAAATTTACAAGAAAATATGTGAAAACAGCAGTTTGATATCTTTGTTCGTTTCAGAGTTATTGCCAAAACAATAATTTTTAATACAAATCGCACCCTCTAGCAATTTTATTAGAAACTATTGTGTATCATTTGATACGACGATTGAAGGTACTTACCATTCCCTTCCAAACAAGCTTAAATTTAGCAAAATCGGATAAGTCGTTTAGAAGTTACAGCGATTTTAATGTTTACACTTTCAATAGCTTCCCCCACTCTTATTAAGATCGGTACGCCAACGAGCCTTAAACCAAAATGATGCAGAATTGTCTAAGCTTTCCAATGATGTAATCAGAGTTATACCTTAATATGGGAATTTTCAGAGAAATTTAAAATTTAAAAAAATAATTTTCAATTGTGCCCCCTTGCGGCGAAATGAAGAACTTGAAAGTAATTTCCAGAATTTTCTCATGACCGCTTTAATCATAATTTTATTTTCCCCAAGTTTCTATGTTTAGTAGTTTCTGAGATATAGCCGGCGGACATTCTTAGTTGACCACCCGGTACAGTCCAGGTAAGAAAAAGTTTCATCTAGCTAGTGTAAGTTAAATTATCATAAAGTTGTTAATTAACAGGACTTTAATAGTAATTTACGTTACAAGACCGGAAAGTAGTGTTTTTCAGGTCGAGACAAGCATTTCCAGGGCGAGCCATAGCCGAGTCCTGGAAGCTTGGAGAGACCTGGAAAACACTAATTTTCGGTTGCGTGACGTACAATATTTTTTTTAAGACCGACACTTCGATATATTTTATAATCTACGCGAAACAAGTTTGACATAAAGAACAAAATTAAAAATCAAGGAACTGTCACTCGACAATACATCGAAATGTTGTTGTCATAATAACCATAATAACGAAATCAAGGTATCTTGTATTATCAAAGAGCGATTGGAAAAACAAAAAACAGGGTGACAGTGACATTAGAGACCGGAAAAACGTTATTTTCTAGACGAAAAATTGTTCAGAAAGTGTAAATTTTCTGGTCGGTTTTAAAAAAAATGTATGAATTTGATTAAACTCTTTTTTAAGCATACCTATTTCTGAGCCAAAATCTAGTATTTAGTTCCTGGATAACAAAATATTGCACACAAATGAAATTCGTTTAGAAATAAATAGGGTAGACAGTCACAGTACACAAAAAATAAAATAAAAATTAGAAAATAAATTGATAAGATAGATATAAAAAAGTAACAAATTTAAGGTATTTTGACAACCAAATAAAGATACTTTGCATAAACGTATAAGTACATTTATCGGTTCGTACATTGTTGAAAATGTATAAAACATGTTATTTTGTATGGTGCATAAACTCTTTTTTTATCGATTTAGAATGTAAAATTTATCTTTATTTAGTATTTAGGTATAGATAAGAACAGGGCTGGGAAAGGATTCCCAGAAGTTAAAGTGGTGGAGTGAATAGAGCGTCCGACATCTGTTTGTCATCACTCCATTATTTTATAGTTTTTAGGTTTAAAAATGAATATCTAACTTTAGTGTGTATCAAACGATTTAACGTAACAAACCATTTTAAAAACATACCACTCGCTCTTTTTCATTTTATTGTTATTTTTCATTTTGTTTACATTGTTTTTATTGTTAATTATTCTCAATATTACTTTTAATAAAACTTTTTACAGACCAGCTCGGATTTTTATTTTACTAACTTACTCTCTCTCCTATTTTTCTTATACATAATTCATTATTATATAGTGTCCGCGGAAAAGTCTGCACCATTATGGAAAACTTTTTTAGGCGTTTTCTTTTGCAAATCTGTTTTTGGTATTAGGTTCTGCATAACCCGAAACAAAACAAAAGCTTAAATCTTTTGACTCGTGAAGTCGTGAAGTGCATTACACCTGTCAAATGTAATTTAAAAGAGGCGCCTTAAAATTTTTTACGAAAATTTCGTTTTTCTTTTAAAATCGGCTAATGCAATATCTACATTTTAAAATGCAGTTATTTTGATTCAAAATAAGCATTTAGAATAAACTGACAGAAAAAAGTAAAAATAAAAGTGACGATAAGTTGAATTTCCAAAAAAAAAAAAAATTACTTATAAATTTTTAAACAAAAATTTGGGTAGGTATAGATTTAGAATATGATGAGAAGCAATATTTTATAATAATTTCGTATCTCTATAAAAAATTACAGCTTCGCCAGTTTGAAACTTTTAAATGACATTTGACAGGTGTAACGCACGTTACAAGTAAAAGTTTTAAGCTTTTGTTTTGTTTTAGGTCATCCAGCACGTAATGCCAAAAAGTTTTTCATATGATGCAGACTTTTCCGCGGACACTGTTCAAAAACTAGCAGGTCTCGCCCGTTTCGCAGGGCAGCACTTTCTGCCTGCCATTGCTGCCGGCGCTGTGTCCCTTTGACCATCACCTTTTTGTCAAGAAATATATTGCTTGGCTCATGGTTAAAAATTTTGAAATATCAGATCTTTTCCTACACATTGGTAGCATTAACTAGAAATTTGAACTTCCCACATCATTTGGAAGTCGGTTTTCTTTTCCGGACAAACACGGTTTTTAGTTACATTCACTTTGTACATGGTGTCCAAAAAAAGAGGTCAATCCGTTAACAATAGGTATATTCCTTGAGCAAAAATAATATGACTTTTATTATGCCATTTTTGACCCTCATGATCGATATACAGACAAACAGTCAAAGTTTGAAATTAATAAATTATTTTTTTAAATAATTCTGGTATTTAATAGGATAGAAATTTCAAATTTGGTACCAGTGACTTCTGAACTACACTCACCGACATTAAATTCGGGACAACCAAAATTTAGATCAAATTTAATGTATTATGACTTTTTCTTCCATAGTCCGATTTCAACCTTTTTTTTTACAAAATGTAGACAATTATTTCGGGTTTAATTAATTTTATTCAATTTTCAAAAATACAGTTTACATGTTGAAATATACAGGAAAATAAAAAAGTATGTTTTTTCCCTTTAAGTTTGTAACACTATGTAGAGTAATTTTGCAACATAAACTACACTGAATATGCTTTTCTGCACAGTTTGATTCATTTTTAACATTTTGCTGTTTTATTCTTCTCTGTATCGTTATCGGTTTAAACGATATGAATTTTATAAATAAACAATACACTTTTTACAACAATTATTGAAAACACTCTGAATTTTTTTTTCGGAATGTTTAGGTTTCCTTGGAAACGTATTCTGCATTTGTCAATCAGTTTTATCAGACATTTCGAGCATTTAAAACGTTTCGTGAGTGAATTCCAAACTTATTTTTTATTTTACGATGCCTTTGTCATCTGAAGATTCAGCTAGAGCCGTTGCTCTTCATGATGTTGGTTATTCCTATAGAGAAGTGGCGAAGAATATGCTAGGTTTCACAAAATCTAGCGTGGAAATAGTCGCTGCAAGGTTTCGTGAGACTGGAAGTTATGGTAGAACACCTGGATCTGGAAGAAATCGTGCTACTTCCGCCCTTGATGACCGCTTTATAAGAGTCTCAGGTTTAAGAGATATAGGCATACCAGTGCAGTAGTGATAAGAAATTAACTCCAAAGAGTTCGTCAAGTTGCTGTCAATGAAATTACAGTAAGAAGAAGACTTCATGAAGTCAATTTACGGGCCAGAAGACCGGCAACTGGACCAGAGCTCCTCAGACAGCATCGAGTTAATAGACTTCTTTTTTCGCAAGAACACATTAACTGGAACCTTCAAGAGTGGAGGCAAGTTCTATCTTCAGACGAGTCCAGATTTTGCCTGAGGTCTCCTGACGGACGAGAAAAAGTATGGAGACGACAAGGAGAGAGATTCGCCCAATGTAATTTTAGCGAAAGCGTTAGCTTTGGTGGTGGATCCATTATGATGTGGGGCGGTATTTCATTTGACGCTCGAACAGAACTTGTTTTTATTGACAGAGGAACTGTAACTGCCCAAAGGTACATTGAAGAAATTCTGGAAGAATTTGCACAATTTGTCGGTAACGAATTCGTTTTCATGCATGACAATGCCCGTCCACATACTGCCAGAATAGTGGCCCAATATTTAGAAGAGGTTGGAATAAACGTTATGCGCTGGCCCGCTCGTAGTCCTGACCTTAATCCGACAGAACATGTATGGGACATTTTAGGTAGAAGAATCAGAAAACGCCGAGGACAGTTATTCACTATTCAACAACTCCGAAATGCTCTAGAAGAAGAATGGGGTAATATTCGACAAGAGGATATCCAAAACCTAATTAGAGAAATGAATCGACGTTTAGTAGCTGTTATAAGAGGTAAAGGAGGTAACACGAGATACTAACTTTTAAAACTTCTACTTTTTATGTTTTAATTAAAAATAGGCTTAATCTTAAAGTACAATGTTTATTTCAAAAAATTCATATCTCATAAACCGATAACGATATAGAGAAGAATAAAACAGCAAAATGTTAAAAATGAATCAAACTGTGCAGAAAAGCATATTCAGTGTAGTTTATGTTGCAAAATTACTCTACAGAGTGTTACAAACTTAAAAGGAAAAACATGTTTTTTTATTTTCCTGTATATTTCAACATGTAAACTGTATTTTTGAAAATTGAATAAAATTAATTAAACCCGAAATAATTATCTACATTTTGTAAAAAAAAGGTTAAAATCGGACTATGGAAGAAAAAGTTATAATACATTAAATTTGATCTAAATTTTGGTTGTCCCGATTTTAATGTCGTTGAGTGTATATGTTTTCAGGTCATAATTTGTTTGATTTGGAGAATTAACCTCCTTTTTCCGGACACCTTGTATATGTAGAGCCAACTTTTTCTAAAAACAAAGCATTTCGGCAGTTGACACCTTAACAGGTGACATTAACAGCTGATACTGGTTTCTTCCTAAAAGTTCCCAGATCAGTAGTGGGCCATAGCAAGCTCACGCGTCAGGTTTCAGATACTACATTTTCTTGGTGTTTATTATTTAAGTTGAACGGTGAGTACAATAAACCAGTTAAGGTTAATTATCTCTCACATTTCCAAAAGCAAATAGTATTTTATTTATAATAATTTGCTATTATAAATTTAATATTATTAATTTATCTATTTTAATTACGGTACAATAGGTTGCCTAACCTTGGGTTCACTGAGAACTAATCCAGCTGCTTGCATTTAAAAACACATCCATTTTGGCGGCTTTATACTACGTCGCGAACATAAATTATAATATAACAAAACAGCATTGAACGCGAAACAAACGATCCCCTCTCTTTAACCGAGGGATCGACTCGCCATGCGTTGATCCTGTCGGCAACATTGATTGATCTGTTGTCCTTATCGTGGGCATCTAAACATATTATTTATTGAAAAAAGAAAAGCACAAAGTCTTTCTCCACAATTTTTTATTAGAATAACTAGGTGAACCTAGAATAATTCATAATAATTCAATTCGACATGTTTCGAGAATCGAGAATGAGATGTTACGAATGGTGATGAAAAATAATAATTAGTCATAGATGATCCTGAAAATAGATTAATTATTATTGAAAAGTCATTAAAAAAGGAAAGGAATATGAATATGAGAAATGAATGCAATAGAAAAAGCAGAAAAAAGAACAAATAGCTGTGGAGTCAGTTGAGTTATGAAAAATTGAGAGAATTACTTATTCATTGTCTCATATTTGAAAAAAACCAAAAAAATTATGAATTAATATATCTGCTTTATTTAAATTATTACATACCAACGATCTGGTACCTATTATAGATGGCACGTCATGTCATTCATAAACGTTATTAAAATGTGTTGACACGATCGTTTGTAGGAGAGAGGCGGTGAAGAGCGGGGTGGGGCAGGGAGTAGGGATTACGGTGGATTTACCTTTGAATGTGAGCTTGCTACTACAGTTCAAACCTAACCTACAAATAACTCAGCTTTCTATGAACTCACCCATGAAAAGTAACTGCCTTATTTTCCGAATTCTCGCATACTTGACTCATCTTAAATAGCCTCCAAAACACAGTAATTATTACTCAGAACCATAGACAATTTACCTTTAGATGAGTAAACTCCGTATGTACCGGGTGATTCAATAAGAAAGGCTGCCGGCTATATCTCGGAAACTACTAAACGTAGAAACTTGGGATAAAAAAAATTATGATTAAAGCGGTCCTGAGAAAATTCTGGAAATAATTTTTCAGTTCCGCATTTTGCCGCAAGAGGGCATAATTGAAAAGTAAATTTTAAAATTTTACATAACTCCGAAAATTCCACATTAAGGTATATGTTTGTTAACACCATTTTAAAGCTTGGACAATTATGCATTATTTTGGTCTAATGCTCATTGGCGTAGCGATTTTAATAAGAGTGGGGGAAGCTGTTGAAAGTGTAAACATTTAAATCGCTGTAACTTCTAAACGACTTATCCGATTTCACTCAATTTAAGCTTGTTTGAAAGAGAAAGGTAAGTACTTTTAATTTTCATAGGCTCGTTGACGTACCGACCTTGATAAGAGTGGGGGAAGCTATTGAAAGTGTAAACATTAAAATCGATGTAACTTCTAAAGGCCCTATCCGATTTTACTAAATTTAAGCTTGTTTGGAAGGGAAAGGTAAGTACCTTCAATCGTCGTATCCAATGATACACGATAGTTTCTAATAAAATTGCTAGAGGGCGCAATTTGTAATAATAACATTTTTTTTTGATTTTATCCCGAAAATTCAAATCATACGGTATACTTATGACATCATAATCGGAAAGTAGATGAAATTTACAAGAAAAGACGTAAAAACCGCAGTTTGATATCTTTGTTCGTTTCAGAGTTATTGCCAAAACAATAATTTTTAATACAAATTACGCCCTCTAGCAATTTTATTAGAAACGATTGTGTACCATTGGATATGACAATTAAAGGTACTTACCTTTCTCTTCCAAACAAGCTTAAATATAGTAAAATCGGATAAGGCGTTTAGAAGTTACAGCAATTTTAATGTTTACACGTTCACTTGATAAGAGTGGGAGAAGCTATTGAATGTGTAAATATTAAAATCGCTGTAACTTCTAAACGACTTATCCGATTTTCCTAAATTTAAGCTTGTTTGGAAGAAAAAGATAAGTACCTTTAATTGTCATATCCAATGGTACACAATAGTTTCAAATAAAATTGCTAGAGGGCGCAATTTGTATTAAAAATTAATGTTTTGGCAATAACTCTGAAACGAACAAAGATATCGAGCTGCGGTTTTAATATTTTTTCTAGCAAATTTAATCTACTTTTTGATTATGGTATCATAATTATATCGTATGATTTGAATTTTTGGGATAAAATCGAAAAAACTATTAATATTACAAATTGCGTCCTCTAGCAATTTTATTGAGAACTATTATGGACAACTAAATACGAGTGGTGAAAGTGCAGACATTTTTCTTCCAAACACTCTTTAGTTTGCTAAAATCGAATAAGTCGTTTAGAAGTTACAGCAATTTAAATGTTTACACTTTCAACAGCTTCCCCCACTCTTATTAAAGTCGGTACGCCAATGAGCATAAGACCAAAATGATGCATAATTATCCAAGCTTTAAAATGGTGTTATCAAACATATACCTTAATGTGGAATTTTCGGAGTTATGTAAAATTTTAAAATTTACTTTTTAATTACGTACTCTTGCGGCAAAATGCGGAACTTAAAAATTATTTCCAGAATTTTCTCATGACCGCTTTAATCATAATTTTTTTATCCCAAGTTTCTGCGTTTAGTAGTTTCCGAGATATAGCCTTTCTTATTGAATCACCCGGTACAGGGTGAGTCAACCATAGAGTAAAGTTCATTATCTCATTTGTTTCTGGAATTACCAAAAAACATTGAATACAAGAGTTTAAGAGAATATTAAGGGGCACAATTTAAAATTATTTTCAATTATACAGGGTTGTTCAAAAAAGCGTGACGAATATAAAATAAGTTTTTTTAAATGGAACGCCTTAATTTTTAAATTATTTTTAGATTCTACATGAAATTTTATAACTTTTTTGATAACAATGTTATATACCTAAACCTAGTAGTTTTTCTAATATTTGAATTTTTTTAGAAAATTGTTTCTACTACTTAGTTTTTACTCTTATAATACTCTTATAAATTGACAGTTCCGCCATTGTTTTTGAAGATGAAATACTCATATTTGATACAAACGTTCTACTGGGATGACAATATAAAAATATGTAACAAAATTTGAGTTAGGTGCTTCAAAATAAATTTATGCATTTCGACTATTTTAAATTGAAAAATATCAACTTTTTTAAATGGAACACCCTGTATATTATTATTTTTTCTGATAGATTTTACAAAGCCTTTCAACTTTTATTGAGTATGTCCTATACCTATTTTTAATAGTTTGACTAACCCTATAAAATAAGTTGGCCATGACAAAACAAAAAAAGGGACTAAACCTAATAAATAATAACAATTTTTCTAATAACTAACTTACCTAATTTTTAATTATTACGCCCATGTTCAAAAATATGTCCGTCTACTTGGATACACATATTTAGTCTTTTTACTATATTTCCCTGCACGTTTCTTAGCATAAAGGATGTTATTGTCCTGCAGGCATCCCGTATCCTATTTTCCATATCTTCTGGTGTTGTTGGGGGAATCACATATACGCGATCTTTAATATAGCCCCACAAAAAGAAATCTACCTAAAGGTGTTAAGTCACATGATCGAGGGGGCCACCCTATACCGATCCATTGCTATGGGTAATGATTGTTTAAGAATTCCCGAACTTCCTGATGGTAATGAGGAGGAGCGCCGTCTTGTTGAATCCACATTTGTTCCCTTTCAATGTTATCGACTCCTTCAAGAAGCTGTGGTAATTCATTTTGCAAAAAGTTTAAATATCTATGCCCGTTAAGTGGTTCGCGGAAAAAATATGGACCAATAACTTGAAGATTTTTTATTCCACCCATACATTAAGCAACCAATGGTTTTTATTTTGAATTTCCCGGACCCAGAATGGATTAACTGTCAAATAATAGTGCATATTATGGCGGTTAACTGCTCCATTACTGCGAAAGGTAGCTTCATCGGAAAACATTATTTTGGACAAAAAATTCGGATCGGCATCTATAGCTTAATTTATGATCATACTAAAGTTTATTCGTTGTTCAAAATCACGATCTAGAAGTTGTTGGTGTAGTTCCATATGGAAGGGATGATATTTGAATTTTCTCGTAGTGCGATTAGCGGTAGATTGAGTTGTGACAGTATTTCGCAGCTATTTGGAAGATCGAACCCAGCAGGTTAGGATAAGGAACCAATTGAGTGACAGTCAGAAAATTCATGTTGATTTCATAAAATCAGCCCTAGACAACAACAAAAAATGCATAGGTGTCTTTACATATCGCGCTACACCGCGATATGTTATACGGCGCTTCGGTGAAAATAATGTATGTATGTTGGCGTCGTCGTCGTCACTTTCGACATTTTCACATTTGCGATTTTTTTTCTCGGAAACGGTTAGAGTGGGACGATTGAAACTTTTTCGGTTTAGAGAGGAATAGTGGGGGTACGTTCTGTAAAAATTTGGAATATACAGGGTGTGCCGGAAAAAAGTTATTAAACGTCAAAGTCGAAAAAAGTCGGGTTTCACGCGGCCCACACCGTGGTCCCAGGAATGAACTTGATCGATTGAAACTTTTTCGACGTGTAGAGGACCGCGAGTTACAGAAGCCTATTGTTTGTGAGCACGATCGAGAGATTGGAAGTAATTTTTTTGATTTTTTCAAAGTCAAAATTTGGTCGAAAATGGTACCTCTTGGATCGCTAATAAGTCGAATTGGGTGCATCCAATCGACATGCGGTTTGGATAATCGGTTAGGCCATCTCAAAATCTACCTTTTTCCAATATATCGTTCTATACCTAACTGGAATGGAAATTGCCGAAAATTGTAAGAAAGTGGAAATCATAAAGTTAGGCCTGATTTTTTCACGGTTTTTATTTTTTTTCGTACTGAAAACGACTTTTGATCGAAACGTTGTAAACTTTAGCGGATAGAGCTCGTCAAATTGTATTTAAGAGATATTTTTTCGTTTCTTTATCTTTAATACGGAAAAAACGGCAGCTTTTTTTTTACTATATCGACTGTAGCTTATTCAATTTTTAACAAAACCGTTTTATTTTTTTCTCAAAAAATGCGCTGATTACTTCGCAACACCTCTACATATTCAAAATCATTAAAATATATTCGCAAAATTGAGAAAAGTCACTTTTTTGGGTGCGGAAACAGGCAATCTTTACAAATTCTAACACCATTCACTTTTGACTAAGAGTGCCTTGATATTGATGTATCTAAATTAATTATTAATTCTAAAAATCCGGCTGTCAAAAATGGCGAAAAATGGGTGTTTTCAGCGTGACTTGCTAGAATAATAAGAACATTTCCAGATTTTAAATCGGGTGGAATATCTACCTTGAACCTTCTTCTAATTTTATTGACCAAAATATTTGCCCAAAATGTTTCAGAAATGGTTGTAATCTCGATTTTAAAGATGGCGTTCCGACATTGATAATCCGTCGCCATGTGGTAGAAGGTTATTCGACATTTCGATATTCGCGAATTTTTTTTTCGGAAACGGTTAGAGCAAAACGATTCAAACTTTCTGGACGTAGAGAGGAATAGTCGGGGCACGTTCTGGGAACAATTTCAAATATACAGGGTGTACCGGAAAAAAGTTATTAAAGTCAAAGTTAAAAAATATGTTTTTTTTTCGTTGTAGGGCGATACAGGTGGCAAAAATCATTTTAATCGATTTAAACTTTTTCGACATGTAGACGACGTTGGGCTACAAAACACTGTTGTTTGCGAACGCGATCGTAAGTTGGGAAGTAATTTTTTTGATTTTTTTAAAATCAATGTAGGGTCATATTGGATCGTTAATAAATCGAATTGGGTGCGTCCGATATAATTTTGGTTTGGATATTCGTTTAGGTCATCTCAAATACTACTTTTTTCAAATATATTGTTCTATACCTAAACAGCATAGAAATGGTAGCAAATTATAAAAAATAAGAATAACTATTTAAGTATATATAATTTGACAGCTGTCGTATAGAACTTTGCTATTTTGGTACTGAAATTTTTTTAAATTTAGTTTTATTACAGCTTTAACCCTCGCTACGAAAAAAGTTAAAATAAATTGACACTTACCTGTCAAAATCTGACAGGTATCGTATAAAACTTTGTTATCTAGGTACTGAATTTTTTTTAAATTTGGGATTCTTACAGCTATAACCGTCGCTACGAAAAAGCTAAAAAAAAATTGACACTTACCTGTCAAAATCTGACAGCTGTCGTATAGAACTTTGTTATTTAGGTACTGAATTTTTTTTAAATTTCGAATTCTTACAGCTGTAATCCTAGATACAAGAAAAGCTTAAAAAAAACTTGCAATTTACCTGTCAAAATGACAGCTGTCGTATATAACTTTGTTATTTAGGAACTGAAAAATTTTTCATTTAGGATTCTTACAGCTATAAATCTCGCTACGAAAAATCTAAAAAAAAATTTTAACTTACCTGTCAAAATTTGACAGCTGTCGTATAGAACTTTGTTATTTAGGTACTGAATTTTTTTTAAATTTCGAATTCTTACAGCTATAATCCTAGATACAAGAAAAGCTTAAAAAAAACTTGCAATTTACCTGTCAAAATGACAGCTGTCGTATATAACTTTGTTATTTAGGAACTGAAAAATTTTTCATTTAGGATTCTTACAGCTACAAATCTCGCTACGAAAAATCTAAAAAAAATATTTTAACTTACCTGTCAAAATTTGACAGCTGTCGTATAGAACTTTGTTATTTGACTACTGAATTTTTTTTAAATTTTGGATTCTTACAGCTTTAATCCTAGATACAAGAAAAGCTTAAAAAAAATTTACATTTACCTGTCAAAATGACAGCTGTCGTATAGAACTTTGTTATTTAGGATCTGAAAAATTTTTCACTTTAGGATTTTTACAGCGATAACCCTCGCTACGAAAAGGATAAAAAAAAACTGACTCCTACCTGTCAAAATTTGACAGCTATCGTATAAAACATTCTTATTTAGGTACCTGAAAATTTTTTAATTTCGAATTCTTACAGCTATAACCCTCGCTACGAAAAAGCTAAAAAAAAATGACACTTACCTGTCAAAGTGACAGCTCTCGTATAATTAAACGATCGAACTAGAACAGTGCCGTGCCCGAAGGGCTCGGCACAATAATATTTCTACAAATTTATTAGCTGATAATTGATAGCTTCCATGTAAGAATAATTTTTTGCTTATGTTTTAATAGATTGAATACTTACATATTTTTATAGAGCAAATATGGAAAGTATATCCCACATTGCACAAAGGTGTGCGAGTTTAAAGAGCACCTATACGGCGCCGTCTCAGAAAACTACCTACCTATACGAGAAAACGGAAATTTTGCACCATTGTGTAGTTTTAGTTAGTTGTTATAATGACAATTTGGCGATATGTTTTTCCTTCACGTTCCGCAGGAAGGTGAGGCAAAAAAAGCAATAGTAATTAGAAAAAAAGAAAAGTATTTTTTTATTGTAAATTTTTGTAAATCTTTTTAGTACTAATATTAGATGCACTCTCGGCTGACGATTAGCGATATGTTCCCAGTCTAGTTTTAGACCTTGCGAAAGCTTTCGACACAGTGCCTCGCGAAAAACTGCCAAGGATACTTGAATGCTGTGTCATTAGGGGTACTGTGTTGTCAGTATTCCGCAGCTATTTGGAAGATATAACCCAGCAGGTTAGGATAAGGAACCAATTGAGTGACAGAAAATTCAACTTGGCATCCCACAAGGCACTGTCCTGGGACAGCTCCTCTTCATCCTCTATATTAATTCTCTATTGAAAAACAATATACAAGGTCTTATTATATTATATGCAGACGACACGGTTTTAGCTTTCAGTGATGATACCTGGGAAAAGGTAAAGACCAAGGCAGAACTTGGTACTGCAATGGTAAAAAATTGGCTAGACTTCAATGAATTAACCCTTAACATAGACAAGACAAACTATATCGCATTCTCTCTTACGGATGTCAACAGACCCAATTTCAATTATTTGCAGTTACCAACAGCAGAACTTAAAATTAATGAAGTTAATCAAATTAAATATCTGGGCGTTATAGTCGATAAAAACCTAAAATGGTCCAAACATGTAAATAGGTTGGTTATTAAAGCAAGAAGGTTGGTTTACAAGTTTTATGAGCTACGCAAATTCATGAACAAAGAGTTACTTTTGTCAATATATAGAGCTTTGGTTGAATCTATTCTACAGTATGCCATAGTTGTGTGGGGTGGTCTGTATGCTAATGCTTTGGAACCTCTAAACACAGTTCAAAACTATGTATTGAAAGTTATTTTTCAAAAAGAGAAACGCTATCCAACTGATCAGCTCAGGGCCGTATCTGAACCAAAATTTTGGGGGGGGTTAGACCAGTGGCAAAAAATACTAGTTATACTTTAAACATACATTTAAACATACACACAAACAAACATATAAGGATTTTATTGTTTTCGGGGGGGGGGGGGGGGGTTTGAACCCCTAAAACCCCCCCTCAAATACGGCCCTGGATCAGCTATACAATAAATATATTTTGAATATTCGAATGTTGTATTTCTATAACATTTGTCTTTTTTTATATAAAAATAAATAGTTGCAAGCAAGCCTGGAGCACTCATATCAGACTAGACAAATATCTAACCAGAATTTAGTTGTTCCTTTTTATAGAAGAGATGGTAACCAAAGGTTTATGACTAGTTTAGGTCCGAAGTTGTTTAACTTGCTACCAATCAGCATAAAAAATGTATTAATTTATAAAAGATTTGACAGGATATGTCGGCCACTTATTTTTAGAAATTATAGGACATTTCTTAGCCTGCTGTGATTGTCATTATCAATTTTCTGTTTTTCCCTTGTTGTTTTTTTTTTCTTCTTCTCTAAATTTTTCCCTTAATTAATTAGTCTTTACTCTAAAATTTAATAATATCTACTATTAAGTTTAATTTATAAACATGATTATATCTAGGTACTTATATATTTTATTTTTTCGTTTTCTTTTGCACATACAGGTTGTATAGTAATCTAGGTGCAATACAATAAAGATATATTAAAACTAGCATAAGGATTGGAATGTATATTGAGTTGTAAAGCATGTACCGTTAAAATGGAATAAAATGGAATAAATGGAATACATTCTTTATTAAATATAAACCAATTTATAAAGTTAGCTAAGTGACGGCTACTAACCTGGGGATTATCTTCAATATGAAGTAAAATCTCAATTTCTTTTTCCTCATTGGTAGCATTTTGGTTTATCACTTTCCGTTTCGTATATTTAACGCTACCATTGCCATCAAACCATTCCATTAAGCATTGGAAAGATTGTCTAGTTGGTATGCGTCTATTAGGGTACTTCGTACCGTAAATCATTACTGCCAAGAGACAATTTTTTCCGCTTCGCCCAGTATATAAATCATGTCAATTAATTCATTTTTAGGAAAATCCATAACTATTTTATTTTTATAGTTACGTCTCTTACGCCAATAAGTAAACTATTTTTACTTGCGTAATTATTGACATTTCAAGATTTAATAATGCCCAAATTTTGTTAATGTAATAAAACGACTTAAAAATGAAAAAAATCAAAAGAATTCCCAAACTATTAAAAATAGGTATAGGACATACTCAATGAAAGTTGATGGGCTTTGTAAAATCTATCAGAGAAAATAATAATATACAGGGTGTTCCATTTAAAAAAGTTGATATTTTTCAATTTAAAATAGTCGAAATGAATAAATTTATTTTGTTACATATTTTTATATTGTCATCCCAGTAGAACGTTTGTACCAAATATGAGTATTCCACCTTCAAAAACAATGGCGGAACTGTCAATTTTTTATAAGAGTAAAAACTAATAATTTTCTAAAAAAATTCAAATATTAGAAAAACTACTGGGTTTAGGTCGAGGTTTAGGTATATAACATTATTAACAAAAAAATTATAGAATTTCATGTAGAATCTAAAAATTATTTAAAAAATAGGGCGTTCCATTTAAAAGAACTTATGTTATCTTCGTCACGCTTTTTTGAACAACCCTGTATAATTAAAAATAATTTTAAATTGTGCCCTTTAATATTTTCTTAAACTCTTGTATTCCATGTTTTTTGGTAATTTTCGAAACAAATGAGATAATAAATTTTACTCACTGGTTGACTCACCCTGTATAGCGTATCTCCTGCGCAAACAAAATTTACGTTTTATGGGTGAAAAAATACGTCCGAGCGCATGACTCGCCGGTCAGCTGCTTTCCCTCTGGACCCTTTCGTGCATGCGCACAAAGCTCGTGTTATCGCTCTGTCCTACTTTACCGACATGCTCAAAATACCCTCCAGAACCGGCTCGGCCGCCCCTTTTGTTGTTGTGTTTTAAGTTTTCTCTGTGGATTCCTTGTAGTTTTCTTTGCTATCCTGGTTTTTGGCTGTTTATTATTTACAGATTTCTAGTTTTTGTGTAGTTTAGTGAATTGTGTTTGTTCTTTTAGTGACTAGGATTGGAATATAAACAATGACTAGTAACAGCCGTTGTATGATTTTATCGCTCAAATGGGGGTAAAATAGCTGGTATTTTGTATTTTTAGTAAGTATGGAGTACCTAGTGATGTATATTGATATAAGTATAACTTTATTTTATTATGATCAATTTAAACACATCAAACTAGGCCTAGGCCTAGACAAACAAGGTATGAAAATAAAGAGAACCCCACCCCAAGACAGATTATCGCGATGCATCTTTTGGTATATTTTATTTGCAGCCCTGCAATCCTCAAAAAGTTTAAAAGACACTTTTCTCTATACCAACTTATATTATAAAAAAAAAAATTAAAAACCTAGGGAGTTTATATTACTCCACGGGTCAAGTTCTCGGGCAAAAACTTTTCCAAATTATTGAACAAGAAATTGTGCTTGAAAATGTTTAACACGTACCTAAGTTTTTGACAAATTGTAAAAATCAATACAAGTTATTTACCAACTAATAATTAACTTGAGGTTACGTTCGCGATGATAACATCAAAGATTAGTTATTTTGCTGGTTTTGTTCGTTATTTTATATTCGATTTTATAAGTTTGATAGTTTAATTGACTTGTTCTCTTCCTTTTCGAACTAAAAACACGACGACGAAGCATTTTTAAACAAATTTTAAAAACAAAACCTTAAAAACAATTTTCTATCCTTAAAATCTGATATAAGGTCGAGTGGGGTAAGTGCAGGCCACTTTTCGTTAAGTTGGACTTTAAACGTATATATTGTGAATTAGTAACAAAATACATCATATCTTTATTGTACACAGTATCGTGCTAATATTTTTTTTTTAATTGAGTTGCATTGTCCCAATTTTTATACTTATTTATAAAAAAAAAAATATTACTGGCAAGTCCGCACTTTCCCACCATAACGGGGTAAGAGCGTACAAACCAGATTAAAACATATTAACAACCCATGGAATATTATAGGGGGTATGACCGTAATTCTTGGCATATCTATTTTTAAATATTTTTTACCGCATTTAATTATCTTTTTTAGTTTTAGAGTTAATATCTCTTGTATGTATGATTTCATTTTTATTTTCCACAAGCATTGTTTAATATTAATTAATTAATTACAGATAAGAATATATTATAATAATTGGATATTTTATTGACAATGTGTACAACTTTTAACAAAGTTATTAATAAATAAAAAAAGTTAAATTACAACATCTAGGCACTAAAAACCATAAAATATATAGGTGAATAAATTTGAAAAACACAAACGAATACAAAATAAGTTAAATATTTTATGGAAACAAAAAATTTAAATACTTAAATAAGTAAGTACACGTAGACAGTATTTACTACTATGTTAATCATCCTAATAACGTTGGCACTCGTACTGAGGATTCTGAGAGCCCTTATTACATATACCGCATACCCACTGCATATAACTTACACACCGAATCCATTTTTTCTTATCGAGGCAGTGGCGCAGCCAGAATGTTGTATTAGGGGGGGGGGGGGGGGGGTTTTCAAAAAAAAGAACAGGATTTCAAAATTTTAAAAAGCGTTTTTTTTTTATTTGGTCGTTAATTTTAATACTGTAGGGAAATTTGTATGAATACAAATTCTGTATTTTTTAAATTAATACCTGGTTAAAGGCCGTTTAGACCAGGGTTGATAATTTTTGAAACCAAAAAAAATAATAGTAGGATGAAACCCATTGGAAAAGGAAGAGAATATTACAAAAATGAAAGGAAAAATAATTTACGGGCGATCCGAGGTCGGGAAGTAGAAGGGGGTGAGTTTTTAAGGATAGAAAACGATTTATCTCGATTTCCGGCAAAACTACAAGTCCTATGGAAAAACGTGAAATGGCAAAGTTGTAGATAATAAAAAGATCTACAACTTTTGTATTTACACTTTTTTCACATAGCCTCAAAATTTATGTGAAAAATTCAAATAACCAAGTTTTTGGTTTTTTATTTTTATCTTTTACAAAAGAAATATGATTTTTAATCGAAAATTCTCACGTCAAAATATCTGCTTTTTTAAAAAAGTCGGTGGGCTTTTTGTTCGTTGAAATCTCTACTTTCTGATGGTGTAAAAAAAATATACATTGATTGAAAATTAAGGTGGTTTTTCGATATTAAGTCAAAATAAAGTGAAAAAATAAATATTTTAAATCAAAAAAATTACAGTGTGTTTGGGACATAAAAAGGTAATTTTTTACCAAATTTCGTGAAAAACAATTTTTTTTTAAAAGATAAAAATAAAAAACGAAAAACTTGGTTATTTGAATTTTTCACATAAATTTTAAGGTTATATGAAAAAAGTGTAAATACAAAAGTTGTAGAGCTTTTTATTATCTACAACTTTACCATTTAACGTTTTTCCATAGAACAAGTTTTGCCGGAAATCGAGATAAATCATTTTCTACCCTTAAAAACTCACGCCTTTCCACTTCCCGACCTCGAATCGCCCGTAAATTATTTTTCCTTTCATTTTTGTTATATTCTCTTCCTTTTCCAATGGGTTTCATCCTACTATTATTATTTTTTTTCACTTTTTACCATTTTCAAAGGCTTCAGCCCTGGTCTAAACCGTAAAAAATCATCTTAGTCTGGGCGTCTGGGGGAGGGGGGGGGGTTAACCCCTAACCCCCCCCCCTCGCTGCGCCACTGTATCGAGGAAATGAGAAAAATCTCATAGACAAATAGAGCACAAATTGTCATCCTTGGAGGAAGTGGCAATTTCACTTAAAGAAACATCACTATCTGAGGAAAAATCGTTATTTGCTAAATTCTTCTTGTTAGATTTTTTCTTTCTTGACTTTAATTTTTCAATTTAAAATTCTACGTTCACGAAAAAATGCACAAGGTAAAAAAAACGCATTATGGGGTAAGTGCATATCACCGCGCACTTTCCCGCCAATTGGGTCTGATCTTGCCCCGTATGATAATATCAGCGGGGCAAGGCAAATTAGTGATTTTTAGGTAAAATAGGAGATAATATAAACGTATTAATGCACCACACATAACTTGAACGTTATCACATTTTTCAAGATTGTTTTCAACCGTTGGTAAAAGACGCCCACTTTATATTTTACCGCGCCATCTGTGTTACAAATGTATAATGTAACTTTTAGTAGATTTCAACAAGTAAAAAATTTACATTTAAACAATATATTAGTAATATTAATAACTTAATGCACTTGCCCCAATTACGAACTTACCCCACTCGACCTTACTAAAAATGCCAGACATCACTACCTTTTTTCTCAACTTGATCAAAAATTAAGAAGAAATTCCAATTTTTTGGCAAGAATTTAAATTTTAAAGCCCGGACCTGTCTATTTTCCCATTCGTCAAACGATAATGTTAGGTTAGGTTAGGTTAGAGTGGCAGACCTCTGGCATTGACCAAACAGTCACACGTAGTCCTGTAGGACCGTTGTGGTACCACACGTGTTCCGCGGAACCTATCCGCATCAGCCTCCTGATGGTTAACGCGACGTGACGTAGATCGTAGAAGAATCTTGACAGCTCATTCAAACCAGCCACTGCTGTTAATAAACTTCGTAAGTCGACCCAGTTGCAGGCTGCTCACTTCCTCCAGATCATTAAAGAATGGTTCGCCCAGGGCATTGAACCTTCTTCTAGCGAGGCCGGGGCATTCACACAAGAAATGCTGAATACTTTCCTCCTCCTCTTCATCTCTGCAACTTCTACAGAAATCGTTAGTTGGTACTTGCATACGTTCAGCGTGTCTACCGAACAGGCAATGTCCGGTGACTACGGCAGTGATGTTTCTTAGGTCCTTCCGACCGTGTTGTAATAGCACTGCGGTTTTCCTGTCGTCAAGTAGGGGCCACAATTGCCTGGAGATGCTACAAGTTGCCAGCCCTGTCCATCTGCTTTGTGCAAGTTGTTTAGCTATTTGATCTATATCCTCTTTGACTGATCCCAGTGGTCTAGCCACAGTATTCTCTGCTAGTTCGGCAGACCTGCTTGCGCCCTCCCTGGCGAGCACATCAGCAGTCTCGTTGCCCTGTATTTTGCTATGTCCAGGAACCCAACACAGGGTGATTCGATGTTGAGCACCAAGTGTGCAGAGATTATTGCGACAGCGCCTTACTAATTTTGACTTAGTGCTGCTGGAGCAAATTGCCTTTATGGCTGCTTGACTGTCTATATAGATTGCTATAGACGCAGCTGCTTTCAAGCCAGGGTGATCCCGCAGGGTGTTGACTGCTTTATCCACTGCAAAAATTTCTGCCTGGAAAATGCTGCAGTAGTCAGGAAGTCTGTACGACCTCTGTATTTGCATGTTCTCGGAGAAGATACCAGCTCCAACCCCGACGTCCATTTTTGAACCGTCAGTGAAGATCGAGTGATCCGCCTCCATTATTACTTGATTGCCTTCCCACTCCTCCCTACCCAGAATGAGCATAGAAAAGCCCATTCCAAAGTCTGGCAGCGAAACAGTGTAATCGGTCGGCTCTCGCAGATTTTGGCCTGGATATATCCTTAGTATGCTACTGTGTCCGTAGTTGGTGCTGGTCCAGCATTTCGACTCTTTCAGTCGCAGAGCACTTTTTGCAGCCACACTTTTTCCGTAAATATCCATGGGTATCAGATGCAGCATCACTTCCAGTGCCGCCGTCGGTGCTGAGTGAAGGGCACCGGTCACTCCTAAACAAGCTGCCCGTTGTACCTTTGTTAGTTTCTTCATGTTTATTGCTTTTTCCAAAGCAGTCCACCAGACCATGACCCCGTAGGTTAGTATAGGTCTTACAATGGCTGTATAAATCCAGTGAACTATGTGGGGTTTCAATCCCCATTTCTTACCAATAGCTTTTTTGCAGGCATAGAACGCAACTGACGCCTTTTTAACTCGTTCTTGTATGTTCGTGCCCCAGTTAAGCTTGGAGTCTAGTATCAATCCTAGATACTTTGCCTTTTCTTTCAGCACTAAAGTACTGTTGTCTAGGACTGGGAGCCTGAAGTTCTCAATCACCCTTCTGCGTGTGAATAGAACTAGCTCCGTTTTTTCTTGGTTGATTCTCAAACCGCATCTCGCAGCCCACCGTTGGAGTTTTCGTAGCGCTGTTTCTGTTAGATCGCTGATGGTATTTAAATATTTGCCCGACACGAGTATAGTCAAGTCGTCGGCATATGCAATCACCTTAAATCCAGCCCTTTCTAACGATATAAGAATTTTGTTCATTACTCTTAGCCACAGAGTTGGCGCAGCACCCCGCCTTGCGGGGTTCCTCTTCCGGCAGTCCTGGCTATCTCGCTGCTTCCTAGTTTAGAGCAGATTTTACGGCTTTTTAACATCCTGTTAATCCAACGGCAGATGTAGTTGTCAACCCCTGATTCTGTTAGGGCGTCGTACACTGCCTCGGTCGTGACATTATTAAAGGCCTCCTCAATGTCTAGGAAGGTTCCAAGAGTATACTCTTTATTTCTAATTGATTTTTCAATTACGCCTACAACCTCATGTAGCGCTGTTTCCACTGATTTGCCTTTAGTATAGGCGTGTTGAGACGAGCTCAGCCCTTCTTCTGGTACCGAATTCTTAATTTGTATATCTAGCAGCCTCTCCAACGTTTTTGTAAGAAACGAAGATAGGCTAATCGGTCTGAAGTCGTTGGCAGTCGTGTGGCTGCTTTAAATAATGTTGCAGTGCGCATGTCTAATAGTGTCTAGCTTTGTTTACATGCGCGAGGCCATAAAACTGCCACTTTCGTGATTATTGTTTTCTTATCTAAAGGTAAATTGTTTATGCTCAGAACCGATAAACTGAAAAAAAATTCAAACCGCTGCTGTCAAGAAACACCAAACGGAAATAGGAATGTTCGATAAACATCGATGCATCGAAAACATCGATATTTTCACTGCGATTCATCGTTTCTAAGCGATGCATCGAGGCCATTTGATATTTGTCGATGCATCAATGTACAGGGTGGCCCATTAATAAGGGACGCCGGCTATATATCGGAAACCATTAATCGTACAGCTTTCGGAAAAAAAATTTATGGGTAAAGCGGTCATGAGAAAATTCTGGAAATTACTGTCAAGTTCCTCATTTCGCCGCAAGGGGGCACAATTAAAAATTAGTTTTTAAAATTTTAAATTTCTCCGAAAATTCCCATATTAAGGTATAACTCTGATTATATCATTGAAAAGCTTACACAATTCTGCATCATTTTGGTTTAAGGCTCGTTGGCGTAGCGACCTTGATAAGAGTGGGGGAAGCTATTGAATGTGTAAACATTAAAATCGGCGTGACTTCTAAACGACTTATCCGATTTTACTAAATTTAAGCTTGTTTGGAAGGGAAAGGTAAGTACCTTCAATCGTCGTATCCGTACCATTGGATACGACGATAGTTTCTAATAAAATTGCTAGAGGGCGCAATTTGTAATTATAACAGTTTTTTTTATTTTATCCCGAAAATTCAAATCATACGGTATACCTATGATATCACAATCGGAAAGTAGATGGAATTTACAAGAAAAGATGTGAAAACCGCAGTTCGATATCTTTGTTCGTTTCAGAGTTATTGCCAGAACAATAATTTTTAATACAAATTGCGCCCTCTAGCAATTTTATTAGAAACTATTGTGTACCATTGGATACGACAATTGAAGGTACTTCCAAACAAGCTTAAATTTAGTAAAATCGAATGAGTCGTTTAGAAGTTACTGCGATTTTAATGTTTAGACATTCAATAGCTTCCCCCACTCTTATCAAGGTCGGTACGCCAACAAGCCTTAAACCAAAATGATGCAGAATTGTCTAAGCTTTCCAATGATAATCAGAGTTATACCTTAATATGGGAATTTTCGGAGAAATTTAAAATTTAAAAAACTAATTTTCAATTGTACCCCCTTGCGGCGAAATGAGGAACTTGAAAGTAATTTCCAGAATTTTCTCATGACCGCTTTACTTATAATTTTTTTTTCCTAAAGCTGTACGATTAATGGTTTCCGAGATAAAGCCGGCCTCCCTTATTAATGGGCCACCCTGTACTTTAATCGATGTATTATTCGTAAAATAATTAATTTGCCGTTTCCTCTCGACCTTGATTATACCTTTGGCTTCAGTTAAGGTGTGAGCTTAGAATAATTAGATTTCTATTGTTTTGTAATTAAAATTCTATTTTATTTAAAATATTTTTCGATGCATCCCCAACATCGATACATTTTCTGTGAACATTCCTAAAGCGAAATAAATGAAATAACGTTATCATGGGCTCAGACCAATGCCGCGGTGGTCACATCTTTGTTTTAGACAAAGATTTATATTTCCCACATCATGTCATCATTACTTTTTACAGCTTAAGTTTGGCAAATAAAGTAAAGGTGAGAAATTTATAAGTTGATTTACTTCAGAATGAAATACGATTTTGTCAATTGGTCCATTTATTATTGCTTCATCGTAATAAACCAGACCATTGCTAGAAACCTCTGTCCAGAGGTTAAAACTTAAAAAATAGACGGTACCTATAAATAAGAAATCTCTGTACAAATTCCTTTTAACTAAAAGGCATAAAATGTAGATTGCATTTTAACCGTACAAGCAGTCGATTCCTTTTAACAAAGTGTTCGAGGAAATAAACCTTACGGTTTTCTCTAGATAAGGAAAACTGAATGAAGCGGTACAAACGGTCTTTATGAACAAAAATACTGTTACATCTTACAAGAACACATTACGTGTTAATATACGCGGAATTTACTGAAACATAAGTTTTTATTTTGCCATAAAGTAGGTGTGTCTGAAACAGAAATGAGTAGATAATAGTATAATATTATGCACTCTACAGTGTGACCAGTAAAGTCCGCATCATATGGGATTTTTTTTATTAATAACTTTATTTGAAATTTGACGTTTGCATCAGTGGCGGCTCGTGGGGTAGAGCCACAGTGCCATGGCACTACCTGCCCTCCTGTCCAGCGTCCTGCCCTTTACAAATTACCAAAACCTATTAAAATTAATATTCTCGTTTTTAAAGCAATTAGCAAAATAATTAAAAAATGGAACACAGTCGGGTGCAAATTTCCATCTATTTAGGAAGCGATAATGCGTAAAACGGTAACGTAGCTTTCGCGCCACACGGCGGAGGCCCCAAGTGATGACGAAATCGCCATAACACATCAATAAAAAACATTGAGAAATGACCTTGAATGCAAGCAGGAAAAAATCTCTGAGTAGCCAGGCTCTTCGCTTGACCGTTTGACGTTAGACGTTTCAAACAGTAGTCAGTTCGTTGTCCCTGTCCGCGTCGCGTCGCGATTTGTTTGTGGTAGGTTAGGTTGTTTGTAAATTAAATAATATTCGTTCGGCCGGCTTATTTAATGTTAATTTTATTTTAGAAATACATAAATGAATACTATTAGATAGGGTGTGCGGTTGTGGTGAATCTAATAGACTATTTTGTTTTATTTGGTGGGAAGCAAACTTGGTCCCAAAAAGGTACAGATGATTTGGTCCATATCTGGGAAAAAATGAAGACACATGAAAAATCGAAGGTACATTTAAACAATATATTTAATTTCAGTATGCTTGGTAAAATTAACATTAAAAGGTGTCTTTTTGCTTATTTTTCCTACTTCAAAAGCAAGAACTACTAGCCCTACTTCACTAAAATGGCACGAGCCGCCACTGGTTTGCATCAAGTTCTGCTTCGATCGAGAAGAAAAAACAGTAGTCACGTGATTTGCATTATCTGTCAAATTTTAATTTTTTCTAAAAGATAATTCAAAAGTAGGGTTATTTCTGAAAGTAGCGAAAAAAGTTATTGGAAAAAGTTTTTTTAAATGCAGTTTCTAGTTCACATGCAAAATTTTAGCTGCATAAGATAATTTTGATTTTTTACCCATATTTTGTAGATTGCGCCACTTTTGCAAAATAATACTTAACGCAACCTACATAAAACTTCTTAGTTTTGACATTGCTTTATTTCAGATACATTTTCTTTAAAGTAGAGCCATATTAAATGTGTGTTTTTCTACAAAATCAAAATTGGGATATTAAAATTTGGTCGCATGTGATACAAAGTTTATTTGTTTTTGACCCTGTATGAGGTAAGTTCATAAAATAAGTATTTTTGAAAACTTAGTTTGTGTCTGAGAGTAATACATCTTAATATTAAGACAAAAAAGAACACAGTGTCATCAGTAAAGTGTTCATTAAGTGGAAAATAAATTTTAGTAGTGGGTAAAAAATGAAAATTATCTTATGGAGCTGAAATTTTGCATGTGGGCTAGAAACTGCATTTAAAAAAACTTTTCTTATAAGTTTTTTTGATATGTTTAGAAATAATCCCACTTTTGAATTATTTTTTGGAAAAAATTAAAATTTGACAGATAATGCGAATCACGTGACTACTATTTTTTTGCTTATTTTTCAACTCGATCGAAGCAGATTTTGATGCCAAAGTCAGATTTCGAATAAAGCTATTAATAAAAAAAATCCATATAATAATAATATATGATGCGGACTTTACTGGTCACACTGTATAAATAAATATAGGTTTATGAATATAATACTTCAAGCGTATCGGCTACATCTTGACCTATGAAACGCCTCAGACCCAGACCCAGGGCCATTTTTCAAGTAAAAATTGCCACAAAATTTCTTGAGAGTAAAATAGTAAAATGTAGGATCAGTAATATGTTCAGAAGAACCCTTTTTGGTCGCAATCGGATATCATGTTGACGTTATGAATCATGACGTCTAAAATTGTCTTTTCCTGCCACTAAAAATGACTTTTAAGGTTTGAAAAAATTTGAGATTAGTTAAGATAGGGGAGAGCGAGGCAAGAGTAAACAGGTGGGCAAGAGTAGACAATGCAATAACATTTCTAATTAATAATTTTTTCGCTGCTAATGGTTACAGTAAACAAAAACAGCAACTTTGGTTTGAATTTACCAAGAAAATAAGCCGAAAATAAGGTAAATTTATTTTTAATAGTATACCATGTAACGCTTATTTGATAATTTAGATCGTTTAATCCCTTGTGGTAGTTCATTTTTACTTCCTACCATTTTTTTACGAAATCTTTAAAACCTAACCTATAAATTCATATTGGTATATAACGTCGCCAATGGCGCGTTGTTAAAAGGGCTGGCTTATTAAAAATTTTTGTTTTGTGGGGCAAAAGCGAACACATGTTTTCACTCTTGCCCTGCTTGACCTTACAGTGTTTGGTCCTTTTAAGTTAAGGTGACCATTCGTACTGATTTTACCAGTACAGTACTGGTTTTAAGGGCATAAGTCCTGGTTAGTCATTAAACAAAACCAGTACACAAAAAGTACTGGTTTTAGATACACCACAGATGAGAAACTTGGACACCGGAAACAAAATTGTGTTTCGGTATCAGATAGGTGGAATTCTATGGAAATATTCAGGAAAACGAAAATTTGTTAAAAGCAATTCATTCCTCAGAAAAATATAAAAAATCAAACAAAATTAAAGAACTACTTATGTTTTATTATGTATTATTATTATGACTTATATTATCATGTTATATTATGTTTTATTTTTATATTGTAAAATCATTTTTTGATTTTCACTAGTGTCCGACCGAAACAAGATTTTCAGCCGAAACGGAAACCGAATCTTCGGCCTTGGTCTCAGTTTCGGCCAAAACCGAAACTTATTTATACAATTTTATTGTATACTAAAATCTAATTTATTTTATATAGCTTGGGAACGGATTGAACACTTCCCACCTAAAAAAAAGTCGACACAAAAATTAAAGGATGAGATCCCCAAAGTTAGCCGAACGGTGCGCGACAATTCACGAACACTGAGTTTCGGCCGTATCCAATTTTTACATTTCTTGTGTTTAAATAAACGCAACATTTTTTGATATCTAAAAGGAGTTTTGTGAATTTTTGATAACGATTTGTAAAAATTGGGCGTGGCTGGTCAAACTTGGTATTGTCCTGGTTTCAGGTTAGAAAAAAATGGTCACCTTATTTTAAGTCCTACTTAAATTCCGAAATGGACATTTGGATGACAAACAATGCAGGAGAACGAATCACAGAATATGACATTGGCCCTTTAATTTGTAACGCGTTTACCTATAATAATATTTGTAGTGGCTTCAGAACATGAGGTATCTTCCCATACAACCCAAATATTTTTTCAGACGCCGACTACGCTGCAGCGGACGTAGTTAATGCTACAGGTAGAAAGGAAGCAGAGAATCAAAATTTATATAACGAAGTAACAAATAGCAGCATGAAAAGTGGAGCTTATAACAGAAGATGGTTTAAACAAATCATACAATCCCAATGTTTCTGTGGCAGAACTATTGCCACTTCCAAAATCTCAACTTAAAGTTGCTGAAAAACCAAGTAAAGGTACGGTTTCCTAGGACTGTCGGTCGGCCGAAACCGATATTTACCGTCGTCGGTCGAATACAATCGTGTACGTTTTCCCGTATATCGACATTCGACCGACGACCACAACTATCGGTTTCCGCTGACCGACAGGTCTAGGAAACCGTACCTTAACCGACTTCAGCAAAAGTCGAAAGTGATAACTATGCAGATCCTAAAAAAAAAAACAGTCAAAAGAAAAATACGGAAAAATATGTGATGACGTAGGAGGTGTATCGGATATAAAAACAAAAAATAAAATGGTTAACAAACAAATAATAAGTGATACAAAGGATGAAATAAATGTATGTAATGGAAAAGCAGCTGGTGTATCTGGTATAAAAATAAAAAAGAAAGTAGTAAAGAAAATAAAAATAATTGATAAAGAGGATTATTCCGAATGTATTTATTGTAGCGGTAAATATAGTCAGTCAAATGAGAATTGGATTCGGTGTGTCACCTGTGGTTTATGGTCACATCGCACATTTGATGGAAAAAAGACCTAACTGCAAAATTGGTTGTTTTGAGAAAACGCGCTTTTAAAAATTGAATTTGAATTATTTTAATTTTTAGGGTACAAAGTTTGCTTTAAAAACAAAATATAAACATCAGCGACTAGGTTTGTTCATTAATTACACAGGCCTGCATTTTTTAACACTTCGAAAGTTGATTTAAAAATTTTAACTGTTTTCTAGTAATTGGGTAGCGCTAATTTCAAATCTGCTTTCAATTTTTTTATATCACGTAAGGTTATTTTTCAAACCGGTAAAATCCAAAAATATAGAAAAAACACGATTTATTTCATTTATAAGCTAGTTTTTTAATATATTAAGGAAAAAATACAAAAATATACAAAATATACACATATAAACTAGTATAAATGGTTATTTATTCGTTACGCTTCTTCAAAAAATGTTTTCTTTTGGTTGTTTTTCTGTTCCAACAGAAATCGGGCATCATTTTTGTGTCCCAGCGCCCCTGGTATCTTTTTTCCATCTCTTTAATATATTGATGAAATCTTTTACCTTGCTCTTCACCCACGTCCCCAAGATTTTCTGGGAATTAGTCCAAATGGGAATGTAAAAAGTGAATTTTTATGCTCATATTCTGAAATTCCTGAAATTTTCCAGCATATTTTCAACGATCTCAACATAGTAGTAATTTATGTTCAACTTCTTTAAAAGCATTCCATGCATGTTTTTCCTTATCTTCCATTACCTTTTCAAATTCTGTATCTTTCATCAAGCTGCTAATCTGCGGCCCTACAAAGATTCCCTCCTTTAATTTTGCCTCTGACAGAGCCGGAAAAGTTTTACACAAATATTTAAAACAATATCGTTCTTTGTTTAATGCCTTAACAAATTTTTCATACGTCCAAGTTTTATGCGAAGTGGTGAAAGTAAAACTTTTTTAAGGTCAATAAGACTTTCGCGAATTACATTTTTGTTTCCAGGTGTTAAAGTCTCTCTTTGTGACAAGTCTCTATTTATCCAATGCTGTTCTCGCTAGCTAGACCACTCGCACAGGAAACATGGAAATTTACTAAATCCAGACTGCTGACCTAAGAAAAGACTTAAAATGTTTAGATCTTCACACACTTCCCAGTTGTAATTTTCATATTGTATTCTTAAAAGTAATTTCTCTAAATTTTCATAGTTTTCCTTTAACTTAACTATATGGCCGACCGAAACAGAAGCAAAAACATTGTCATTATGTAAAAGAACAGCTTTAAAGCTCCTTTTTGAAGCCGATAGAAAGTCTCCAGTCGGAAGGTGTGTAGCACCACAGAAAAATCATTTTTTATTCATCAATCATTTAGAATTTGAAGTACTTTCATTACATTTAAGTACATTCATTTTAAAATGTATTAAAACGCCTATTATAAGTTTTTTTTTATATTTTTTCTTTTTTTTGCAAAAAAAAGAAAAAATATATATTCAGGCAGGCCTGTGTTATTAATAATGATCAAATTACTGAGTTTTTTTTAAATGCTTTAGTAAATAACAAAAATATATAATTGTGACACTTTTCTTCTTAAAAAATTAACGATTGTTTCTTAGTTACACTAAAATAAAACGACATTATTATATTTTTTTGTATTAAAAATAAACAATATAAGGTTTAAACGAAAGTAACCATAAACACGAGGAACTTTAAACTATAAAAGTAATGGTAACTTTATAAAATAAAAACTATAATATACTTGTATTTTACCTAACAAAAAATAAAGAGAATAAAAGAAAAGTGACCTAAACTACAATTAAGTCAATTTCAAAAATAAAAATATTGCCAAATTTATAGAACAAACGTCTTAACTGGTACTTACGTCATTTTTCTGTTGGAAATTGCGTGCACCTGCATCGAAGGCTAAAGCCGAACTGATAGTTGGGTCACTGTTCCAATTAAAAGTAGCGCGAAAGAATGGTGACACTTCCGCCATCTCGCGTTTGTTTGCTTCAACACAATAATGTCGTTATTCCATTAGAAAGAATATAGCATTAGGACACTTATGACGCTTATAACTTAAAAATGGAATTTTTTGCAGTTAGGTATTTTTTCCATTAGATGTGCGACATGAAGACTGTATATACGTTGAACCTTTTGAAGACGTTTCTACTTGTGATTTTGGTCGTCCTACGTAGGACTTTCTTGTTGTTTGTTCTTGCCTCATACCAGAGGGGCAAGAGTAAACTTTTGCTGTTTTCAAAATATTTTTGTATTACTTTTTTATAGTTTAAAGCAATTATATATATATTTTTTTGTTACTGGTTTACCAAAGATTGTTGTATAATAAGCAAGTTTATTTCAAGTTCTGCCTTATAATAAAAAAAATTCCAAGCTTAAGTGTTCACTCTTGTCTCCCTCTTCCCTACAGACTTTGTGACGTCAACGATCTATGACTTAGGAATGTATTTTTAACGTATTTTTTAAGTTATCGTGTGACGTAACTGGTTCCTAAAAGACGTCAGAATGACGACTGTCTGCTACTTGGACTGTTCATTGGGCCAATCCCCTTAAAAAAGAAAATACACGCAAAGAACATAATATATAAAGGGTGTTTGGGGAGGAAAGGGCAATATTTTGGGAATGTGTTCAAAGGGTGAAAATAAGAGAAATAAACCCATATGTTTAAGTAAGAGCTTAATATAACCTAAATGCACTATAAATAATAACAAATAGCACTAAATAGTTCTTCTTCGAAAAAATACTAAAAATTAATTGAAAAACGCAATTAATCACAAACACAGCTCACCAACACTGTAACGTCTGAATATCAAAAATGCTGCGTCACACATAGTAAAAACGTCTGTTCAGCGTTGTCGTTGTGATTTCCCTAAAACATAATAATTTCGTATCATTAGAAAACTATAATAGACCAGGGTCGATAATTTTTGAAACAAAAAAAATAATAGTACGATGAAACCCATTGGAAAAGGAAGAGAATAGAACAAAAATGAAAGAAAAAATAAATTACGGGCGATCCGAGGTCGGGAAGGGTGGGAGGGGGTGGTTTTAAGGGTAGAAAATGATTTATCTCGATTTCCGGTAAAACTACAAGTCCTATGGAAAAACGTTAAATTGCAAAGTTGTAGGTAATAAAAAGATCTACAACTTTTATATTTACACTTTTTCATGTAACCTCAAAATGTATGTGAAAAATTCAAATAACCAAGTTTTTGGTTTTTTATTTTTATCTTTAACAAAATTTTTTTTTTATCCACAAAATTTGGTGAAAACTGACCTTTTCATGTCCTAAACACACTGTAATTTTTCTGATTTAAAATATTTATTTTTTAACCTTATTTTGACTTAATATCGAAAAAACACCCTAATTTTCAATCGAAAATTCTCACGTCAAAATATCTGCTTTTTTAAAAAAGTCGGTGGGCTTTTTATTCGTTGAAATCTCTACTTTCCGATAGTTTAAAAAAAAATATACATTACCATGGTAAATGTTCTCAAAAAAATGCAAAGAAACGAAAAAACTCTAATCCGAAATTTTTTTTTTAAATCAATATGTACAATTTTGAGCTATTTATTAAAATGTATACTTTTTTTTATCAATGTAACATGGAATCTTACGTTTTTCGAGTAATTAAAGTATCAATTTTAATAAATAGCTCAAAATTGTACATATTGATCTAAAAAAAAATTTCTGATTCGAGTTTTTTTCGTTTCTTTGCATTTTTTGAGAGCATTTACCATAGTAATGTATATTTTTTTTAACACTATCAGAAAGCAGAGATTTCAACGAACAAAAAGCCCACCGACTTTTTTAAAAAGCAGATATTTTGACGTGAGAATTTTCGATTGAAAATTAGGGTGTTTTTTCGATATTAAGTCAAAATAAGGTTAAAAAATAAATATATTAAATCAGAAAAATTACAGTGTGTTTAGGACATGAAAAGGTAAGTTTTCACCAAATTTCGTGGATAAAAAAAGTTTTTGTAAAAGATAAAAATAAAAAACCAAAAACTTGGTTATTTGAATTTTTCACATACATCTTGAGGTTATATGAAAAAAGTGTAAATACAAAAGTTGTAGATCTTTTTATTACCTACAACTTTGCAATTTAACGTTTTTCCATAGGACTTGTAGTTTTACCGGAAATCGAGATAAATCATTTTCTACCCTTAAACCCCCCCTCCCCCCCTTCCCGACCTCGGATCGCCCGTAACTTATTTTTCCTTTCATTTTTGTTCTATTCTCTTCCTTTTCCAATGGGTTTCATCATACTATTATTTTTTTTCACTTTTTACCATTTTCAAAGGCTTCAGCACTGGTCTATAAATTATTTGATTTTAGTAGAACATTTAAAAAACACACATATTTAGTAGGTACTTATATTATTTTTACTTAATAGGAACACGTCACAAATGCATCTAATATACTTAATGTAAGCAATATAACCTTCGTTTTCAAACACATGCGGTAGATCTAGGGGGGGGGGGGGGCAATTAGCATGAATTTGTCATAATTGTGTTAAAAACTATTTCTGATAGGGACAAAATGTAAACAATTTGGTCTCTTTATACATGCTTCCATAGCTCCTATACGAATTAAGTTAGGAATTTCATTCATATGCTGGCTTATACACTTATACTGTAACACGGAATATATTTTTTTTAAATGTTTTTCCTTATACAGTCATCCCCTATTTTTTCTAATCTAAAAGTATTTTTTATTTACGGCATTGTGTCGTCGGTCTTTACACGAAGTGACGTAACTAACATTTAGTTAATTTTACAGGAGAGGTTAAAAACGAAAAATCACAACACTTCGGTTGCTGTAAATCAAAAAGTAGTCAAATATTGATTGTAAATTTTTTATATCATGTTTATTGCTACCGAACCTATATTTATCCATTTAATAAATATTTAAAAATTTTCAAATTCTTTGGAAAAAAAATTAAAAATATAGATATGTCACTTCGTGTGAGACAAAATTATATTGCCTGTAAGATACATCATTTTAATACATTATTATAATGGTTAAGCTCTCTATAAGAAAAGACAATAAAACGTGTTTTTTTGCTTAATTTTTTATTAAAGAAAATATACATGGCAAAAATATATTGGCAGGTGTTTGATTTATGTCATAAAATATATAAGATGGAAAAAATGCAGAATAATAATAGTGAGGTAACAGAACAAACCAAAGAGTAATAATCATTAACGAGTAGATGATTGTCTAATATTTATAAACAAAACAACATTTGGAAGAACAAAGCAGTAAACCTAATAAAAAAAAGTTGTTATCAAAACAGTGATACTAATTTCTATAAGTAAGTACTTAGTAAGGACTATTAATAAAAAATTCATAAAAAATGCTTAGAACCCAAAAAATAAACAATATTTAATTAGTACATAATATGGTTTTAGTCTTTCTCAAGATGGGGTAGACATAAAAACAATTGTTGATACTCTTTTAATCAAAGCACAGGAGTTTCTCCTTGACAAAGTGACACTAAGTCCTTATACTTTTTGTTAGTTATTTTTGGAGGTTCTTTGTTTAATTGAAAATTTTTTAATTCTGACACACTAGCTTTTAGACGTTTTAAAACTATAGAGTCATACTTAGCATCTAGATGACTATTCTTAAAAAACACAGTATATGGTGAAGTTTGCTTTACCATCACTTCCATTAAATTAGTCCAATTTATGCTCCTGTCGTTTTCGCTGGTTCTAACAGTTAAGATTCTCAGATCTTTGGACAGCAACTTAAAGTCTTTAAAATCATTATACGCCATTGGAATCGCCATATATTGTTGCTTCCTGCGTGCCAGTCGCATTATGGGGTAAAGTTGGGAAGGGACAAATAAATTTCCAGCAGTAGTAACAGCTCTGTCAATGGCGCTACGAGCTGAATCTCCCTCACTTTGCCCGTGGTTTGTTTCAAAAAACCGTAGAGATATTTCCTCAATGTTGGAAAATTTGCTTACTGAATGAAGTAGCATTGACGCCATAACTGAATTTTTATTCTGCCCAGAGCATCCGTCTGCATCCCTTTTACCTGTAGTGTTCCAAAACTTGTGATATGTAGGTTGCTATCTCGGAGGACCCGCGCTTTCTCACTGACTCGTTCCACACGTAACAGAAGCATTCCTTTACTGCTATGTTATAAAACGTAAAGTTATATGTAGCCAACCGAGTTTTAAAGAAAATTGCACTTTCATTGGAGATTGGTACATAGATTACCTGCTGCAAATCGAAAACACCGCAGCCACTAGACGAATCTTCATTAGCCTTTTGTTTATATTCCGACTTCAAAACGCGAACTTTAGTCTTCTCAGCAATATGGATGTCATAGCGCGTTCTTAATTTCTCTGTTGCAATTTCATCCCCTTCAGTGTACGAAACACAAAGAGAACACAAGTCTTTTTTTGGCGAATGGAAGGACAAGTTTTTTGTTTTAAAAATTCTCCTATACGTAGAGAAACTTGGCTTGTCTGAGTTTCCTTCTATCTTTAATTCATCCACATACATAGCATACAACTTTCGTAAACTTAAATCAGGGTGTGGGTACATTTTTGTCGAGCTAGCACGGCAATAATGCGATTTGACTTTCGGAAATCTCTCGATGATCACTTATCTGTTTTCTAATCAGTTTTTCTGCTTCCAAGCAATTTTGGCTTCTTTGTCGTCCTCCCCTCCTTTCTTTTTCCAATATGCCAACTTTATTCATCTTAAGCCGGCTACTCACTACGCGGGACTTGACAAGTACTTGCGAAGTACTTGGCAAGTAGCGAGTAGTATGTACGGCGACTCGCACTGACTTGGACAAGAACTTGCACTTCCCATCGGTTGTCGGAAAACGGGTCCAAGTCAAAGGCAGCGAGTCGATTATTTCAGAGTTTGTTTTGTCTGCGCTACACTACGCGGGCTTTACTTGACGAGTAGCTACAAGTTTCTGTGTTTGTTAGCGGCCGATTTGTGTATCTAAATCTTGAAATGGCGTGAAAAAATGAAGTTACATTGAAGTTTCTTGATATTTATCACAAGGAACCTATCATTTGGGACCCATCATATGACATAATCAGCATAAAAGTAGAAATGATGTATACGATGCCGGGAAACGATTTCAAACCGAGTTTTTCACAGAATGTGACTTGGAATGTGGAATCGAGGATTTGAAAAAGAAAAGCAGCTAAAGATGTCGAATCAGAATTCTCGTCCATTTTCAAGTAGTCGTCTTTATACTTGCAATTCCCGAAATAAAACTGAAACTTTCAAGTAGGCACGTAGTGTGTACAATTTACTTGGACTCGGACAAGTGCATGCCAAGTATATTCCAAGTCGAGTACTTGGCAAGTCCCGCGTAGTGAGTAGCCGCCTTCTGATAAAGCGGTGCGCGCTGTGCGTTCACCTATTCGGTGTCCGTGGTAGATACGACGCCGCGACTTTTTGCCCATCACGATACAATTTATTCACACGAACTGACGTAAAGTAACATACGACTTTTCGTGTGAAACCTTATAAGCATTTTGTCAGATACAACAGAAATTTAATATGGGTTTACGAGGATACTACATGGATTACAGATACGTCACTTCATGAGGTCAAGCCAGAAAGATCAGACAAGTTCGTTTACCGGTGTAACTCAGTTATCATAAATGTGTCACTTACGTCACCTAGTGTGAAGACTGACGGTGTGAGATACTATAAAAAAAATTGTTAAATTCGGTTTTTACGTAGAATTACAGCCTTTTAAGTACTTTACATACGCTGGTCTCATGGTACCTACAAAAAAATTGTTATTACAAAATTTGTAGGGGATAGAACGCCTCGCCACCCGTCGTGGGATCAGCCTGTAAAACAGTAATGTCAAAAATACCATGTGAAGGTCATCTTCGATCCAAAACGGGGTTATTAACCGAAAGCAAAATTATTCGAAACTTAAATAAAAAACCAATTATTATGAAACAAGTAAATTATAAACAGTGCTCTTTTTCGATACATTATAACGTATGTAAAATTTTAATTTAAATGCCGTTATTTGCCGGAAAACGTTATAACAACGACCTTATCGTAGTTTTTGCTGGTGTCGATGACGATCGATGAAATAAATAGTCAAAGAGCTATAAGAAATTGTTTGGTAAAACCACAGGTAAAAAGTGATATCCAAAATATAAATCACTAATTCCAGTCAATAACGTTTTATTAAAGGCAACGATAACATTTTTACCTGAAATGTCTGTTTTGTAGCGTGATAGTTTATTTATCAAACAAAATACAGGGTGGAATATTTAACTGGAATACATTCAGTAGCAGAAAGCCTATTTATTTGCTAAAGTTGCGTTTATTTTTAGTTTGGCATCCTTTTTTCCTGTGTTCATGAAATTTACTAGTCTTTTGGGGGTAGAAACCACCCCAACTTTTTTTCAAATGTATGTATGTAGGTACGTATGAATAAATAAATGTATGTATTGTGCTCGTTGGAAAGGGAATAAGACCCACTAATTACTTTAGCATTTCGCTAATGTAGACGAAAATTGTTTTATTGTAAAAATTGTTGACTATTTTTTTTTGACTAACTTAAAGTTAACTAAAGTTAAATTATGTACCAGATCGGGGGTTATTTGGCGAATTTCGCGTATAAGTCGTTGCCTAAGTTCCTCTAAAATTTCTGGTTTTGTTACGTAAACTTTGGTTTTAAGGTGACCACAAAGGAAATAATCTAAACGATTAAGGTAGGTACCGTAAAACAAGGTGAATAGGATCAATTTTCAACTTTGAAAGCTTGTAACTTAAAAACTATTTGCTTGAATACATTTCTCAATAGCTTAAAACATGAGTTGAGGTTGGTACTTTTAAATGGTAGTTTAAGTTTTTATACAGGGTGTACCCTGTTGTATATATTTTTTTTTGTGCAAAAATCCTATTCACCCCGCAGGCGGTGTCAATAGGATCATTGATTGATTTATTGACTGTATCGCATTTAAACAACCGCGGGGTGTATAGAATTTTGCACACAAATTTATCTTAAGTAATATAAAAGAGTACTAAAAATAATATTACCTAAATTTTATAAGTGCTGCATAGTTGTAGAGATATGAAGTTTGTAAGACAAAAGCAAAGATAAAATGATAACAGTTTAACCGCTAAATTTGACGTTTTAGGTTATGGTATTCAGCCTGCGATGTGGCCAAGTTTTTTTAAGTTTAATGTCATAAAAATTACTTTTAACAACCGTTACTTCAAATCTGTACCTACCCTTTAAAATTAAAATTATTACAGATTTTTGAAATTTGAAGGTAACTTCAATCCTATTCACCCCGCTGATCCTATCCACCCCGTTTTACGGTACTACTACTAGTGTTTGTTCGGGTTTGTAACAATAAAATGAAAAACAAACAAAGAAAATGTCAAATTTGTTAAAAAAAACAATCAAGAAATAAGTCAAGCAAAAGGCATATCGTATCTTCATCGCTATCTTCAAGTGTCAATATTATATTCTAGTATATTCAAGTGTCAATATTATATTCTAGTATATTCAAGTGTCAATATTATATTCTCTCTCTCTCTTATTTTCATAGTTTGATATTTCTACTGCATAAAATTATAAAAGTTAAATGCAAACGTTAGTTTTGAATCGTTTAACACAAGTTTTAAAAATATTTTTCAATATTTCCAATCTTTCCGAGACACGGAAATTTCCAATAGTTCCATTTCCATGGAAATATTTACACTTACAACACTAACTACAACAGATAAGTATTCACTTCCTCTAAACCAAAAATAAAGTTTTCTTTTTTTTAAACAGTCTGCTCTGGCAAAACCCAAATCGTAGTATCAATTACACAGGCCTGCGTGAAATTTGTGATGATGTGATTTTTGTTTGTTGAGCTTAGTTTTTATATAGAAATAACTAATTAAAATACAATTGGTCTCTATCACCCACAGATTTTATTTTTGCAAAAAAAAGAAAAAATATAAAAAAAACTTATAATAGGCGTTTTAATACATTTTAAAACGAATGTAGTACTTTAAATTCTAAATGATTGATGAATAAAAAATTATTTTCTGTGGTGCTACACACCTTCCGACTGGAGACTTTTTATCGACAAAAAGAAGCTTTAAAGCTGTTCTTTTACATAATGACAATGTTTTTGCTTCTGTTTCGGTCGGCCATACAGTTAAGATAAAGGAAAACTATGAAAATTTAGAGGAATTACTTTTAAGAATACAATATGAAAATCACAACTGGGAAGTGTGTGAAGATCTAAACATTTTAAGTCTTCTCTTAGGTCAGCAGTCTGGATTTACTAAATTTCCATGTTTCCTGTACGAGTGGTTTAGCTAGCGAGAACAGCATTGGATAAAAAGAGACTGGTCACAAAGAGAGACTTTAACACCTGGAAACAAAAATGTAATTCGCGAGAGTCTTATTGACCCTCAAAAAGTTTTACTTCCACCACTTCACATAAAACTTGGACGTATGAAACAATTTGTTAAGGCATTAAACAAAAAAAAGGATATTAATTTGAAGAAATAGTCCATACTCAAAGTGGAGTTGAAAGTATGAAAAGGAAAGAAAAACACAAAGTCTTCCTCCACAAATTTAATGGAAAGGATTCCAAGTTTTAAGAGTATCTACATGTTTCGAACGTAGAAACTTTCATCTTCAGGAGACAGAAAGTTTTAAAAAAAAATATGCTGATGGTGTTAGCAAAAGAGAAACTGAAATTCAGAACCTTAAGGTTGAATTCTCAACGTCATTCAATCTATTGCCAACCTATAACCTATTTCGAGTTGATTTTTTGAGTTTATTATTTTAATAACTAACATTTAAAGAAAATCAATATCGTCCATACATTATTTAGGTAGTGTCTGATATATTACAAAACTATCAATTTATTTCATTGCTAATTTTGGGAGAATTGTATAGTGAAAGAACAATGAGTGACAATGACATAATAATGTTAAAAATAATCTTACCCGATATTTTTCGTTATACAATTCTCCTAAAATAACTTATGAAATTCCTTGATATTTATTAAATATGTCAATTATTACCTATAGAATATCAAGTCGATATTGATTTTCTTTAAATTTTGTATAAAAGCTAGAAAACATAAATAAATCTACGCGAAATAGGTTATAGGTTGGCAAGTATGTTGATACTCCCACCTTAATAGAGCTTTATGGATTTAAACTGAAGTGTAGAAGAAACATGAAATAAAATACTTAATAATGGTAAAACCATAGAGTGATTAAAACATAGTGAAGGGTTGTAAACCAACCACATAAAATAGGGAAGAAGAAAACCTGTCTTGGTGTCGAGGCTTATTTAAAAAAAATTTTAATTTTTTTAAAAAAATTTTTAAATAATTTTTTTTTTAATTTAAAAAAATTTTTTTTAAAGGAACTAATGGAACATATTATAGACATTATGAAGGTGTACACCTTGTGTTGTCATATAATATTGTTGTACAAAAAGAATTTTTGGGGTCCTGAGGACTAAACCTCAGTAACCCCGCGATAGGTTAATTTGTAACCGGTAAAAATCGTAATTAAAAAATTAAACATATTTAGAATTTTTCTTTGTAAGCCAAAAGGTCGTTCACCTCCACGTGCTAGTGAAAAATAGAATGAAAGTTAATTGATTGACAGTGGACAGATATACTGACAGGAAAAATAGCGTAACATGTAGAGCGACCCTTAAAACTTGCAATCCTTTCCATTAAATTTGTGGAGGAAGACTTTGTGTTTTTCTTTCCTTTTCAAAGAAGGATATTGTTTTAAATATTTGTGTAAAACATTTCCGGCTCTGTCAGAGGCAAAATTAAAGGAGGGAATCTTTGTAGGGCCGCAGATTAGCAGCTTGATGAAAGATACAGAATTTGAAAAGGTAATGGAAGATAAGGAAAAACATGCATGGAATGCTTTTAAAGAAGTTGAACCTACATTACTACTATGTTGAGATCGTTAAAAATATGCTGGAAAATTTTAGGAATTTCAGAATATGATCATAAAAATTCACTTTTTACATTCTCATTTGGACTAATTCCCGGAAAATCTTGGGGACGTGAGTAAAGAGCAAGGTGAAAGATTTCATTAATATATTAAAGAGATGGAAAAAAGATACCAGGGGCGCTGGGACACGAAAATTATTTCGTTGGACATTGAGAAGGGATCTTCCTATTAGCTGAAATAGAAAAACAACCAAAAGAAGCTTTTCTGAAAAAAGAAAACGTTTTTTGAAGAAGCGTAACGAATAAATAATCATTTATAATAATTTATATGTGTATATTTTGTATATTTTTGTATTTTTTTCCTTAATATATTAAAAAACTAGCTAATAAGTAAATGAAATAAATCGGGGTTTTTCTATATTTTTGGATTATACCGGCTTGAAAAATAACCTTACGTGATATAAAAAAACTGAAAGCAGATTTGAAATCAGCGCTACCCAATTACTAGAAAATAGTTAAAATTTTTAAAGCAACTTTCAAAGTGTTAAAAAATGCAGGCCTGTGTTATTGTCGCTAAAATGGCCAGTTTTTTTTTCTTGCATTCTAGATTACCGAAATGCAAAAGTAAATAGTGGATCGTATTCCCTTTTTTTATGCCCTTTCGAATGAGCTATCACAATACATACCTTAACATTTGAAAAAAAATTGTGGGTGGTTTCTACCCCAAAAAGAAGGGTAAATTTCATGAATACACGAAAAAAGGGCGCTAAACTAAAAATAAACGCAGCCGTAGATCTATATTTTTTCAGCAAATTAAAAGTCTTCCTAATACTGAATTTACTCCACCCTTTATAATATACAGGGTGTTTTTTAATTGAGTGCTGAAACTTAAGGTTGTGAATGTGAAGTTGGGTGATTTTAAGAAGTAAAGTTAATATTAACATATGTCCTAAAGCTCTTCATTTTTGTGCTACAGGATGTTAACATTTCTAATAAAATATAACTTTTTTATCATAATTATTATATCGCTCTTAGATATTTTTATGAAATTTTGTACACACCTTTTAATCATTAGGGAGCATTTTTTGACATAAGAGGTTTTTTAAAATTTTTACCAGTGACGTCCGTACGGGGTTTGAACTGAATATTTTTAAAGAAAAAAATGGTACCCACATGATTTTTCTAAAAATAAAACTTATATTTAAAATCCTCATTTATTTTGGAGCAAATTTGGTCCATAGACTTACTTTCGTACGATGCACCCTTTTTGCATAAAAAAATAAAAACCGTAAAATAAACTCAAATTTTGACCTCCGCTGTCACCGAATTTCTCCGAAACCCCACATACGATTTACCAATTTGAACATATTGAAATTTCTAGCCTTAAACTCTGTTTCTCATGTAGCAGATATTCCGATTACCATTTAATTTTCAAAATACATTAAAATTTGTATTGGTATAAAAAATAAGCCAACCTCAAAAATTGTTTTCTATCAAAGAAAAGCCTAAATTAAAATTCTGTTACAAGACAATAACGATTAAATCTTTAGCTATTCAGTAATAACAAATTTATACCTGTGTAATTAAATATTACTGTTGATATTTAATGACAGCCGAGCGCCTGCAACTATTTTTGAAATATTTATCTTGGCGTTAATAGTATACCTTGCGAGCAAATATTATTTGCATCAAAGAGGACTTGGATTAAAAAACGTGGGGCTTGGTGTAGATCACAATGATATGGGGATGATATATCTAACCAAATCTAGGTTAAAATTATGTCAAATTCATATTATGACATGATATGCCAAACTAATGAGTAATAAAATAAGTAGACAAATACAAATTTATTTTTGTTGTTTACAAAATTAACAAAGTAAGAATATACAGAAAGAAAAAGAAAAATAATTACATAAATTGCTGAAATTGGCCACCGCCATGCTCCAAGCATAAATTCACACGTCTCTTCATATTTTCGAAAGTGTCGACCAGCATCTCCGGAGAAATGTAACCACATTCTTCGATAATCATTTCTTGTAATTATTCTAAATTTGCAACTGGTGTTTTAAAAATAGTGTTCTTTAAATGAGAAAAAACGAAGTAATCCATAACCGTTAAACAAGGTGATCTAGGTGGGAATTCAATGTCTGTTCGAAAACTGATCGATCTGTCGTCGAAAAAATTGCGTAAGTAGTTAATAGTTTCGGCGGTTGATGGGCGGTTGCACCGTCCTGTTTAAAATATTCAAAACGTAGTTCGTCGTCAAGTAATTGCTCCACAAATGGATTTAAAATATTGTCTCTATACCGCTGTACTGTAACTGTGTCATGGAAAAAAAATAAGACCAACAATTCTACTTCGGGAAACAGCTAACCAGATACCAATTTTTTGAGGGTGCAATGTGGACTCTACAAAAAAATGGGGATTTTCACTACTCCACATGCGTGTATTCTGAGAATTCACATAACCGGAGAAGTAGAACCAGACTTCATCCGAAAAAAATGTCAGGTCTAATAAATCATTTCTTTCCAATAAATTTTGGGTAAACCATTGAGAGTAATTCCTGCGTCTTTCAAAATCTGTGGCTTTTATTTCTTGGAATACTTGCACTTTATAAGGAAATAAATTTAGCTCCTTCTTAAGAATAGTCCTGCATGTTCCATAGGATCTTCCCACTTCTTGGGACAGGCGTCTTATACAATTTGTTGGCGTATTTTGCATTATTTCCCGAGCGTTTGCAACAAGTTCCTCTATTCTAACAGATGGTCTTTCTGCTCCTTTTTTGTGTTGAATAGAACCTGTTTCTCTAAACACAGCCACAGTTCTTTTCAGGCAATGATAAAAATCCCCAGCAATAAAAGCAACGTTAGGAAAATGTTCGTGAAAATCGTCCATGCACAAACCCGGATTGTATTGCCACTCACAATTTAATCTGACCCCGTATCGAAAATACGCTTTAACCATAAATGTTTTGTGCTGTTCCGTGAAGCCCGTTGTGTGAATTGTCAAGAAATTGGATAAATTAGCGATGAATCAAATTACTTGTAACGACTGTCAAAGATAACGGAATAACTGATTGATTGTTAATTCAGGTAGTTACTGACACCCAACAGGTATTAAGCTCTACGGCTAAGCATTACGTCCTTAGATGCAAGGCCCACTTTGATGCAAATCATTTTTGCTCGCACGGTAGAAGTCAAATGTACAAAAATTATTTTAATATTTCGAAATATACAAATATATCTTAAAATAAATTCGATATGTTTAGAGGGTTTCCAGTAAATTGTATAAATGCATGTCACGGGTAAAAGCGATGGTAGACTCTGAAAACGTTTATAGGAATTAACAATGGCTCCTTGACTATTATATTTTTTGCTGTTACAACTCTTGGAGAGGAGCACTTATGCCTTATGGCCTATCGGTTCGCTTTAATGATTCCCAAACATTATTTCTATATTAAAAACACCATCTTGTACGTTTAAAAAGCTATTACTTTCAACGCCATGTTATTTTCCTATTATTACAATGAAATGATTTAAACGGCAGATGAAGCAATTTTGTTTTTTCGCATGACAGAGTCTCAGAGCGTGTCTCCTCAGCAAAACAGTATTATTAGTGTTGATTTTTATATTGTAGTTTTTTTTAATTGGCAATCATTAGATATTTAGATTTAACTCTAGTATGGTCATCGTCGTTCGGTGGTTTGATTATTAGGCTTTTGGAAACCCACCCCATGCAGGAACTCCACATTTCTCTGCAGCAAATAATAGGTGAACTTTTTTTTTCAATACGTGTATTAAAAGAAAAAACTGCCGATGCGGGATTTGACAGTAAAATATTTTTTGTACAACTGCCATTAAAAGGGACACTTTTAATGACAGTCAACAGTGTTAAAAGTGACTGTTTACGTGGAAGCGTGTTAAAAATATTTCTATCACTAGCGTTAAAAATATTTTTAACACTACGTTTTCTTATGATGAAATCAAATAAAAACGTTTGTCATTCACAACAACCTTGTGATTATTTGAATATTAAAATGCATTTTGAAGTTTAATGTCATTCCAAATTCCCCTATTTTATTATCGAAATAGGGCAGTTATACAAAAAACTTTGTATGATATTTGTGGTAAAAGTGATGTTTTATTTTGTGAGTGAAAAGTGAGTGAAACAATTTCACGAACTTCACATCATAAATAACTATAAAAAAATAACCAAGTTACAGGACCGCTTGGGGTGATTTGGGATGCTGGTTGGGGTAAAGTACAGTAGTACACTATGGCATTACTGTATTTCCTTAATTCTGGGAACCACCAAATCAAATATAGGAGTTTCATAATTAACAAGCTATCGATATGTATCTCCATCTTTATCTATCTACATTGAGGTGATTGAGGTTATGACTTCTTAGGAGATGAGTTTTGTTTAGTTTTGTTGTTATTGTACGTACCTTTAATAGATATTATTTTATTAAAAGGATGCAAGGATTTGAAAAAATCAGAAACGAAATTATTGTATCTACCTACGTATTAGATATAATGAGCAAATAGGAAAAAAGGTAATTCTTTTTAAAATCAGGCATATACCTAATAAAAAGTCTATTACCTATGAACTGGGTAAGTTAAAATGTATAACACGGGCAATGTTTTTTTTGTTAGTGTTGAAATAATACACAATGATGATATTATTATAGGTAGGTAGGTAGGTAGGCAGGTACCTATCATAGAAAAAATTATGTGCATTAGGTACTCGTGGGAAAGTGTTTATCTTAAACCCGGAGAGTTTCCACACTCGGCTTATGCCTCGTGCTAAATACCGTCTCGTTTGATAAGTACAACTTTCAACGCTTGTTATGTAATATAGGTACTATTTCAACTGCAGTGTTGAAATAATTTGTTAAACACAATGGTGCGGTACAATAACCTATAAAATATTAAAAATAAATCAAACTATTTTAGCGTCTTATACTTATTAAAACAAAATAAAAACAATGCCCACTTACACATTTCAACTTACCTAGATTTAAATAAAAATAATAACACTTTCTCCTATTTGCTTACGCACGTCATACCTACCTACCATCTATGTACCTACTGTGAATAAATTTCGTTTATGATTTTTTTGCTGCTTGCATTCTTTCAATAAATCAATAATATACCTACCTTGTACATACAAAAACAACAAAACACAAAACTAAAACATAACCTCAACATTATAGAAAGATAGAAATGGAGTTAGATATCGATAGCTTTTTAGTTATAAAAGTTCTATCTATATTCGATTTGTTTTGAATATTGCTAAAATAAATTTACTTACATAAAGCACATTCCCATATCCTTAAACATTGTATGGATTCTTTTATCCGAGATAATTTTAAAATTATTAATCGGTATTTCCTAGGGTATTCTGTTTCTGATCTATAGCTGCCCCTTTTTTTTGTGGTTTAACTCAGTTGACATGTTTGGTTGGTTGCCTGACATATTTTCCCTTTTTGATATATTATTATTTTTATCATAAATACTCTTAGGTTCCCAAAAATAACGAAGAAAAAGGTTTTTTTTATTTGCAGTAATGCCCTAGTGTACTTTACCCCACCCAGCACCCCAATTGGCTCCACGGTTCCTGTAAGTTTGTTATTTTTTAGATAGTTTTGCTGTCAAATTCGTCGGCCATCAGCTGTTTTATATTTCAAGACACGTATTGAAAGAAAATAATTCAACATGCGTGTGATATAAAGGACTTTCTAGCCAAGTTAGGCGTGCTTTTTTTCTCATTTTCATAGGTGGTCGTAGGAAATAGCTATTTATACAATAAGTTGCGAAATGAGTGTCTTTTAGGCACGCGACGTGAAAATTGTCCAACGAGGCAAAGCCGAGTTGGACAACACGTCAAAGTGACTAAAAGACATTGTTTCGGGTTTGTTCGAACGAATTGTATACAATATTTTTTCTACTGAGGTTTTATAAAAAAAAACTTAATTTTACTAACATTTTATTACCTATGTTTCATTTAGACCTTTCATGTCAAAAATTGACACTTGCCAAAAAATATTAAATTATACCTAGTCTGTGGTTACGTTTTAATTGTAAATAATTACCTGCGTTACTTTTAAGCACGTTGCTCCTGGTGACGTGCTTAAAAGTTTTTTAAGCACGCTGCGCTTAAAAGGAGGTTATTATAAAACCATAATGACAATCGAAAAGAGGTTATTATAAAACGTCAGTAGAAAAATATATATTTTTACAAGGAAAGTGCTGGCAAAATATTTTGTAATTTTTTTAAAAAGGTTAAATAAGGTAACTCTCCGTCTCATCGGAAATATTTTTTTTCATAATTCTAAGATATCGATAAAACATAAGCGTTGAGTGATTTTAATAGAACTTCGGTGTAACTTCTTTACTACCTTGCTATGTTTGTGGCCTATTAAATATATAATGACTCCAAAAAATCATTCAAAACACTGAAGTTTCACACATAATCATTTATTACGAGCTATAAAATAATTTTTATCCTTTGGGCAAATTATATACAGCATGTTATTTTAATTTTATTATAAGTACTTAGGTATTAACCAGTAATTAGAATTTTCAAATGTTTTTAGGTTACATCGTAAAAACATTTCTAATAAACCCAGACAGGGTGGAATTTTTAACTGTTGTGCTGTGTTTTGTTACGTAAACTTTGGTTTATAGGTGACCTCAAAAGAAATATTTTAGAGGATTAAGGTCTGGCGATCGTGGTGGCTAATCAATGGTTCCCCGTCTTCCTAGCCAGTGGATTGTAAAAACTTTACTTAAATATTGTCGAAAATAAATGGCGTAATATTCGATCATTATGAAAATCAGCGTCTGCATTGTGAGGAAATAAAACAGTCAAAACTGTAATAAATTCTCCTTGCAAAAGAAATTGTGTGTGCTTAAGACCACACGACAGAAGTGAAAACTTCAACAAGGTGAAATTAACAATATCAAATACAATTTTTCAATTTTGTTTCTTTTAGGTTAGGTTCGTAAGCAATCATAAAAATAACATAAACTTGGAATACGGGATAATTTTACTGCATACGAAAAAATACATTTCCTAAAATTGAACAACCCTTGAATTTTTACATCTTCAACAGAAGTCAGAAATCATAATAAATTAGGTCCACGGAATAAGCAATTACGGTAAACCTTACTTCACCCTACGTAAATATATAATTTAAAAAATGCCAGAACATACCTGAGACGCAGACGAGTGTCTATACAACGCACACTGTTTGCGGCATGCTCTTGCATATAACGTTTATTCGGGTCAAGGTCAGTTCGGATTGAATATAGCAGTTGAATTCGAGCGTTACACAGCCGAGTGTGACGCGTGACGGCTCAGTTTAATTCAGTGCCCACAAAAAGTGCTAAACGCGCCTAAAGAAGTTTTCACTTCAAAAATCCAAATATGTATGGCCATTTAAGTTACCTTCAAGGAATATGGGCCCAATGACGTGGTCGCCAATTATGCCTGCCCAAACATTACATTTTTGCGGGAGCTGGGTGTATGTTTCTTGCATCCAGTGAGGACTTTTCGGACCAATATCGACAGCTGTGTTTATTGACTTTAGTACACTCGTTGTTTAAGCCCTTCAAATAGCTTCGTAGTGGACTGTATTCTTCGTTCCGCTTCTTTTTCTTTAATAAAACACACTATACGTAAACCAGAACAAAAACTTACCTAATTTATTTACGTACTTTCATTAACAATTGTTATTAAGTATATAAATATTGTGTTATTTAATATCAAAATATTGTTTTCTTTCTATTCTTTATTTATTGGAGGCAAGTAAAGTAACCGGACATCTCCAATATCGTTCTGCCGCGGTTCGCGGGCTTTTTTTCTCTCGTCGACACCCATATCGTCATCATGGAAACCCGATAGCACTTAAATTTTTATGACTTCGGGCCAGAGATTACTGTTTTATTAATAAGCATAAACACTCGTCTGTACAAGGATTCAGTCCATATCTACTAAATGCTGATTAAGTGCATTCATCATCACTTCACCAAACTGAAGACTGCGGTCCGGATTGTACCACTAACATTTTACAACGACGCATTTGATATGACTTTGCTAACATGATTTGCAGACGTATTGCTTATGTTATTTTCTATTGCAAGTTGCCGAACTGGAGTAATAGAATTTTCTTTATGAGCTAATTAAACGTCTATTGCTTGTCTTCGTCCATTACTCCAGGCTGCCTTATTCTCGGTATGTCCCTCACGTGGCTCACTTCACGATAACGTTTTTCAATTTTGCCTATGGTGCCTTGGGAAATTGGTGGTAAATCGGTGTGTGTTTCGTGAAATAAAGCTGCTACTTCTGCTTGAGTACGCGATCTGTCGCCAAAGCCAATCAACATTCAAATTTCTATTTCGTATCATTCAGTTAAATAACTCATTTTAGAATAGCAAAAGCAAATCTAACTATAAAGTAACGGTTTGAACAGCACAAAATACTACAACAGATAAGTATTCACTTCTTCAAAACCGAAAGTAAAGTGACCATTGGAATGCGACTTCAAGTAAACAAACAACCTCATCAATAACTTGTTTCCTCTTTCTTTAAAACAGCCTACGCTGGCAAAACCAAAAATGTGGTAACAATAATTGTTGCTTAAATGGCCAGTTTTCTGGTTTTCTAGATGACCGAAATGGAAAAGTAAAAAGTTGGTCGTATTCCCTTTTTATGTCCATTCCAAAGAGCTATCACGAACCATTTTTTTCCATTCCAAAAAAAAATTTGGGTAAATTGATAGACACAAAAAAGTATTCCAAACTTAAAATAAACGCAGACGTAGTTCTGTATTTTTTCAGCAAATAAAGAGGCTTCCTAATACTGAATTTATTCCAATTAAAAATACCGCCATATACAGGGTGGTGATTTAATAACGGATAAATTCAATACAAATTAAATGGGGACGTGTTTGGAGAAACGCTCGAACCCGTCGATTTTGTTTTTAAATTGCACATGTTTTGACATAAAATGTAGATATACCGGGTGTACCACAAAAGTGTGGCAGAAAATTTTTTTCTTAAATGGAAACCCCTGTATGTTATTACATTTTCAGATTGTCCGTAAAAATCTAGCCATGTTTGATGCATAATGTCCTAAATATATCTTCAACTGTTCACGAAATATTGAAGTTCATTTCTCCAGAAACCGTAGAAAATGTACAGCAGGAATTCATTGATCGGCTGGGGTACTGCAGAGCTGTTAATGGTGGACACTTCGAACATTTGCTAAAGTAATTTTTGAGATTTTTAAAAATGTAATTTAGAAATCAATTTAATTAAGTGTTATTTTAATATTTGAACTTCAATATTTCGTGAACAGTTAAAGATATGTTTAGGACATTATGCATTAAACATGGCTAGATTTTTACGGATAATCCGAAAATGCAATAATATATAGGGGCTTCCATTTAAGAAAAAAATTTTTTTTCTGCCACACCTTTGTGGTACACCCTGTATACCTACATTTTATGTCAAAGCATGCGCAATTTAAAAACAAAATCAACGGGTTCGAGCGTTTCTCCAAACACGTCCCCATTTAATTTGTATTGAATTTATCCGTTATTAAATCACTGTGTGTATATCAATTTACCAATATGATTATACACGACGGGAAAAGGAGAATTCTGCCCCCTTCCTTAACAGGTGTTTACCCTTCAAAATAATTGCAATAACCTTTAGACGTAATAATATTTAAATATACAGGATGAATTTTTGAAAACTTAGAATGGCTAAAATTTTCTTCACCAAAGATTATAGGTATAGGGTTATGCAACAAAAAACTCATCAGCTTTTTATATAGATCATCATCATCATCATCACAACCAGCCTATTCCACCCATCGTCGAGTGAAGGCCTCCCTTAATATCTGCCAGTATCCTCTTTTGTTTTCCTTATCCAGTCATATCCAGCCAATTTCTTTATATCATCCGACCACCTCGTTTGCGATCTACCTCTGCTCCTCTTGTTCTCTCATGGTCTCCATTCTATGATCCTTCTCGTCCATCTGTTGTCTGTCATCCTCCCAATATGTCCCTCACAATTCCACTTTAGTGTACATATTTTTTCTATAACGTCTTTAACCTTTGTTATTCTTCTTATTTTTGTGTTGGTTATGCGGTCTTGTAGCTTGATGTTTAGGATTCGTCATTCCATGGCTCGCTACGTTTTTTGTAATCTAATTATAATATTCTTGTTAAGTGGCCATGTCCCCGTTCCATAAGTGAGCACCGGACATACTGATTATACATTATGATATTCGGTGTGATAAATCTGATTTATATAGATCATCCCCTTAATCAAAAATCGCTTTTGCCAGTCAAATAAAATGCATCAACTTAAATTTTTTTTAATGCAACATAATTATTGTATATTTTTACATTTTTACATTCTTCAATCAATTCCAGAAATTTTCCATAAATCATGCCTTTAACTGTTTACAAAATATTGCATTTTTAAAGCAAATAGAAAAACGACAAAGTAAAAAAAAACTATCTTATAAGATTTTTTTTTACGTAGCCCGAGAAAAATGTAGGTTAAGATCGGGCAATCTAGGTGGCCATCCTATTGACCCTTGTTTACCTGTCCACCGCCCCGGGAAAATCCCAGGAATATTGTATTTAAGTACTCCCTTACATGAGCAACATAATGCCAGGGAGCACCATCGCATTGGAACCATGAAGTTAAACTTGGTATATTGAGATCATTATAATCTGGAAATTAGGTCTCAAAAGCTAGAACCAGATTATTTCGAAGGACATTTAGCTATCTTCCTCCAGTGAGGCTAGCATCAAAGAAAAATGTTCCAATTACCTTATTTTTAACAATGCCAAACCTTTTTATTATACCGTGAGATAACAAATTATTTGCATCAAAGAGGGCCTTGCATCTAAGGACGTAATGCTTAGCCGTAGAGCTTAATACCTGTTGGGTGTCAGTAACTAACTGAATTAACAATCAATCAGTTATTTCGTCATCTTTGACAGTCGTTACAAGTAATAATTTGATTCATCGCTAATTTTTCCAATTTCTTGAACAATTCACACAATGGGCTTTACGGAACAGCACAAAACATTCATGATTGAAGCGTATTTTCGAAACGGGGTTAGAGTAAATGGTGAGTGGCAATAAAATCCGGGTTTGTGCATGGACGATTTTTACGAACATTTTCCTAACGTTGCTTTTATTGTTTGGGATTTTTATCATTGCCTGAAAAGAACCGTGGCTGTGTTTGGGGAAACAGGTTCTATACAACACAAAAAAGGAGCAGGAAGACCATCTGTAAGAACAGAAGATCTTGTTGCAAACGTTGGTGAAATAATGTAAAATACGCCAACAAATTGTATAAGACGCCTGTCCCAAGAAGTGGTCATGATGATGGTCATGGAGAATAAAATTAGCAACACACATAATATGTAAATCGTCTTTTTTTTTAGATTTTAGTGACATTTATTTTATTTGAACCCCTTCGCTTTAAATTGTATTCAGTTATTACAATAATTTATGTAATTATTTTTCTTTTTTTTTCTGTATATTCTTACTTTGTTAATTTTGTAAATAACAAAAATAAATTTGTATTTGTCTACTTATTTTATTACCCATTAGTCTGGCGTATCATGTCATAATATAAATTTGACAAAATTTTAACCTAGATTTGGTTAGATATATCGTCCCCACATCATTGTGATCTAAACCAAGCCTTACGTTTTTTAATCCAAGTCCTCTTTCATGTAAATAATTTTTGCTCGCACGGTTCTTGGTGGGATTTTCTATGAGCCAGTGAAGACTTTCCCGTGTCCAGTGTCTGTACATTTTTCTATTAACCTAACCACTTAAACTAAACGTAACTTGTGTTTGTTTGAAGGTTGTAGACAATGATGTATCTTGAGTAATAGATGTGTTTTGAACTTCCATTGCCTTTAGTTTTTCATATCACAACGTTTCAACTGGTAAGTATCTCCAGTCGTCTTCAGGTGAATACTAAACATTGTTTAGTAAACAAGTTACAAAGCTACGAGCCTATTTATACTACCTAGGGGGGGCGGAGCTAGTGACGAATTCGGGTGCAGTCGTGAGTCATCTGCTTACGTCACCATGATTATTCATCTGCTGACGTCATCCGCTTACGTCATCACGTTTGCATCACTACTCAATCTGAGCCTACACCTATTTAACAAGGGCTTCCAAATGTTTCTTATATCTGCAGAAGGTTTACTGAAACAGTCAGGGTTCTGGATTATGACAGCTGCTTCTTTGAATTTCCTCTTCCGCCAATGCTCTTCTTTAAGTATAATTTTTGCGTTTTCCCATTGTAAATGATGACCGTGGGTCCAAGCGTGGTCTGCTGCACCGGATCTGTTTATTTCTCCTTTCAGTGTGTGGTTTCGATGTTCTTTGATCCTTGTTTGGAGAGGTCGTAGAGTTTCACCAACATAGGATTGTCCGCATTCGCAAGGTATTCTGTATACACAATTCTTCGTGTCCTTTTGATTTGTTGGTTTTGTCTTCGTCAGGTGGCTTCTTAAGGAATCTTTGGAGCTGAAGACTGTTCGGATGTTGTACTGTTGTCCTATCCTTCGAATTTTTTCGGAGATTCCCTTCACATAAGGTACATTCATGGTGGGTCCAGATTCATTATCTTTGTTCGTTCTAGTTTTGTGATCTTGACGCTTTTTGATGGCCTGATCGACTAGTTTCGTAGGGTCCCCTGCGAGTTGCAAAGTGTGAATGCTCTATCGACGAGTGTTTTGACTATTTCATGTTTGGTGCTGTTTGAATGGTTTGAGGCGTAGTTAAGATATTGACCTGTGTGGGTTTGTTTTCTATATACCGATGTTTGGATGGTGCTCCCGATTTTCTGTACTACGACGTCTAAGAACGGTAATCTGTCGTTGTCCTCCTTCTCCATGGTAAACTTAATTGTAGGTGCCAGGTTGTTCATGTGTTGTAGAAAGTAACTTCATATGAAAAACAATGTTTTTGGAGAATTCGTGCGTGATTATCTGCTAGCTTAATCATTGTTTCACAAAATTGCTCTTACCTCTCAGGATCATTATTCAATAAGTCTTGTAGAATTACCGGTTTATAAGGATGGACATTTTTTAGATCCGGTGGTTTGGTGAATATCGCAGCCACGCCCAAGTTGTGTGCTTGAGCTCTGATAATCTTCCTATAGCGATAATAATGTTTATTTTTTTCTCCTATGGTATATCAAAACGACCACTTTTAACACGATCTTCAATAGTACCGAAATTTTTCCGCTTAATTGCTACCCTAGACACTGTCGATATATTTTATTGAATATAGCAGGACTTTCTCTATGATCTCTACTTTTATCTCCACCACCCAACATAACCATAATTGCTATGAGTTCATCGTCAGCGAGTCTCATTTTGTATATAATATCACGAGAGCAAAATTCAAATTTGATTTACTGAAACGCCCCCGACCCCGCGTAAAAATGTCCATAACATTTCTTAAGGGTAAAATAAAATAACTAATATTTTTGGGATTAATAATATGTGCAAAGGAACCCTCGTTTTAATAGAGCTTTAAAAGCCACAAAATGTAAAATTTCAGCCTCTTAACGACAAAACGGTTCAGGAGAGGTAGATTCCTTGAGTTTAGAGAAACAGATGGCCACCGCGCTACGCGTCCCCAGTGCTGAAAGCGGGGGCGAGTTTAAAAAAGGGAGAAAAAAATTACGCGCATAGAAGACTCGGTAATTTCCCAAGCACAAGTTAAGGTCGTTTTGCTACCAGTTAGTTCGCGTAGTTCGTGTTCAGGTTGTTCGGTTTGGTGCGGGTTTATTTGCGGCATATAAAAATATCTAAATATTCTTTTACTTCAATTTCATTCTTACAAATATTTCTCTCAAAAGTGCTAATCAGAAAATTTTCAAGTCATAAATAAATGAGGGGGGGGGGGTTCAAATAGCAAAAAAAGTCAGCCAACTTGTCTGTAAGACCAAAATTGGCTTTTTAATTGTTTTAAAATAAAAGGGTACGGTAAACGGTACTATTCATAACAGTAACAAAAATCAATACACTTTTACTTTCTAAGGGTTGTAAAATATGGGTCAAATTCGTTGACACAGACCTTTTTGTTTAGGTCTCCCAGGGGGTATTTTTATTTTGTGGTACTTGAGAACAAAGGGTGGACGTTATTATGCAGTAATAATGCCACCTTCTAAAGTTAATCTGCAATGATAGTTAAAGAAATGGGGAAGGGTTAAGGGAAATATTTTAATTGACAATATACAACTGAAGTTATCAGCAGGGTTATAATTATTTTGTATGATATTGCCTGTAGATCGTAAATTTATAATTGGTGCACATTAAACGGTGTGATGGGTTTTTCCTAAAAATAATGTCCGGCAGCAGGAATGACTTGTATGTCCCCCACTGTAGACCATCAGTCGTTCGGCTTTCTGGTAATATTGTCGGACATGGATTGATATCCTTAAAAGCGACTATATGAAAAACAACGCCCACTTGAGAAGAAGAGTGACACATGCGGAAAGTGGGCGAGCTCCTAACTTTTATTGCACTTTTATAAATTATATGTTTGAAATGTCCGGCAGTAGGAATGACTTGTGTGTCCCCTACTGAAGACCCTCAGTCGCTCGGCTTTTCACTAAACTACGTAGTATCTTTATACCAAACGTGAGTTATGTAGTTAAGAAACTCTTATCAATTATATAAATTGTTTACTTTATCTCTTCATATAAATACGTTCTCTGCCTAGAGCGCTTCACTTAATTTTCGACTTTCAAGTAGTTAAGTCTTTATTTCCATTATTTGCTATAAATTGTAATTGAACTTTTTAATAAAGTGTGTTTTTAAAAACAAAGTGTTGTGTTCCATAAACATAACTGGCGCAGTCTTACCGGATCTTTGAAGACCAGAAGCAGCAAGTTGAGAATCAGCATTTCTGCAACATTCCTGAGACAAGCTACTCTGGCCGTTGGTTTCAACCATTTGTCAAAGAAACCCACCTTCCAACCACAACTGTATATTGGCAAGAACATCACAAGAGTAAGTGATATTCCTTTCCAAACCTTTCCCAATTTTTTATTTTTGTAAAATTGGCATATTTTATATTTTTTTATTTTATTTTTATTTATTTTATTTGACATTAGCTTTAGACGTATATATTATTTTATTTTTTCTAAACTAAACTTATGTCCCTACCAGACGCACAACTTAACTTATCAGACCAAGACATCCAAAATTTAACTAACCTCCTAAACCCAAACCCAAATACCGAACACAGAATGTCATCAACAATTCAAGCTGCAAAAGAAATTGCACACACTCTTAAACCCTTTAATGGAAGACCTGAGCATTTAGAGTTTTTTATAAATTCTGTCGATAAATTTTACGAAAGATATTATATTAATACAACAGATGAATCTCTTAAGGAGTTTGTAATAGCTTCTATCCATTCTAAAATCATAGATTCCGCAGGTGATCACATACTTTGCCATCCCGAGCTAACAACCTGGCCTTTAATAAAAATTGAATTAAGACGTAAATTTGGCGATAAAGTTAATAGACATACCTTATCACAACAGTTAAACTTTTTAACTAGAAATAAAAATGAATCTGTTTTAGAATTCCTAGACAGACTAAAAATTTTAAAAAATAGAAAAGCTTTGGTTCAATCTACAAAAACAGCTCTTATCGAACAAACTGAAGAAACTGCTATAACTGTATTATTATCTAACATAAATAGCGAACTTAGAACTATCTTGCTAATTAACAAATTAAAAGACCTCGATGATACATATACATATATTCTCAATTATTCACTGATTGAACAACAAATTAATCCACGAACCCAAACAACAAGAAACAATTTCACAACACAAACCGCAACACAAAACATGCAAAAACATCGACCCAATAATTCTTCATTCAACCAATCTAATCACTTTTCCCAACCTAATAGCAACCCACATAATTTTACAAATTCATATCAATTTGGTCCAAGATTTCCAAGTCAACCGATTAACATTCAACCTAGACCAATTCAGCAAAGATTCCCAACAAATCGAGAAGTTTTTGGCAAACAAACTAATGCATTCCCTAAAAACAACCCAAACCAACCTGTAGATTCACCCAAACCTATGTCTGGCGTAAGCATCCAGCCAAAACGAAATTTTTCTAGACCACCCTCTCAAATCCAAAATAATAATCCTAACTTTAGACTAAACCAATGGAAACAAAACTATTGGAGACAAAACCCCCATGCTAACCCTCTAGTATTCACAGAACTTACACACTTAGAAAATAATTATCCTTCTGAAGAATTTTTAAATGAAAATTACACAAATCAACCCCAAAATAATATCGATAACTTTGAACAAGAATCCCCTGAATATTTTGACCAAAACGACCCAGACTGGCATACAACATACGAAAACTCTGACTATTATCAATCAACGTCATCATCAAACGTACCCGATTATTATGAACCGCAATACGAAATAGACAACGAAAATTTTCTAAAATCAGCCTCTCAAAAAGACAATCCTTCTTAGATTTAAACGCTTTTCAGATCAACTCATTACCATATATCGAAATTCAAAATCCACCCATTAAATTACTAATAGACACCGGTAGCCACACATCACTTCTCAGACCTATAATAGCTGAACAAAACTTTCCTAATCAAATATTTAATTCCAAACATACCCTCGTTACTTGCATAGGAAAAACTAACACCCAAAATAAAATACGAATACCACTTCTCCAACAGTTTATAAAAAACTTTGCAAAACTCACTAAACCACTAACTAATTGTCTAAAGAAAAATCAAAAGGTCGAACACACCCCCGACTTTGTACAAGCATTCGAAAAATGCAAACTTTTACTAACGAACGACCCTATCTTACAACATCCAGATTTTTCAAAACCATTTAATCTAACTACAGATGCTTCGAATTTTGCAATTGGTGCAATTTTATCCCAAGGACCTATAGGCAATGACCTGTTGCATACGCTTCTCGTACCCTAAACCCTGCAGAATGTAATTATTCTACTATAGAGAAAGAACTTCTCGCAATAGTTTAGGCAGTCAAATATTTTCGCCCATACCTTTTTGGAAAGAAATTTAAAATTATATCTGATCATAAACCCCTTCAATGGTTATTCGCAATAAAAGAACCCAATTCAACATTACTCCGATGGCGACTAAAACTAGCCGAATATGATTACGAAATAATTTACAAAAAAGGAAAAAATAACACTAACGCTGACGCACTTTCTCGAATCCCAAACCAAATAAATAACATTGAAGACGACGACCAACTATCTCTTTTACCAAATATTGACCTTTCTGAAGAAATGCCCGACATTAACCCCCAAGAGTTAGACGAACTTTTACAAACACTAACACCAGTAGCAAATGAACCAAAAATAAATATAGTCTCTGACATTGGTATTAAACAAAAAACCCCTCAAGAAACTGATAAAAACAGACACACAAACAGTGCACACAAGCCATGAAGACCCTATTATAGGAGCACCTTATACAAACAAAGCAGTTGACACCTTCAAACAACAAGTAATTTTTAGGTATTCACAAGACAACAAATATAAAGTTGAGCGTACTCAACTATTTGACAAACAAAGAATTTTTATCTTTTTACCAAATAACCCAAGCGAGGAACTGTTATGTAATTTACCTAAAGAAAACTTTACACCTGGTAAAACATATTGTTTATACTTTAAAAATGAAACATTAGAACCCCTTATCATAAATCTCTTTCAAAAATATTTTATAAATTATGCTTTTAAACTTTGTATTTCAAGAAATCTTTTAGAAGATGTTACAGACACAGGCGAACAACAATTAAAAATTAAATATTATCACGAAACAAAGACCACCCACAGAGGTATTCAAGAGAATATAACATCAATTAAAAAGAGATATTACTGGCCCAATTTAGAAAACGACGTCAAAACATACATTAATTTATGCGAAACATGCCAAAAAACTAAGTACGAAAGACACCCTAACAAATTAGTTTTTAAACCTACCCCCTTCGGATACGAACCCTTTGACCACATCTACCTACACACATACAAAATATGTAACACCACTTTTATGACAATATTAGATAGCTTTTCAAAATTAGGACAAGCCTATCCTTTAATTACCTGCCATGGCCCTGAAATCGTTGATAAAACACCGGTAGCCACACATCACTTCTCAGACCTATAATAGCTGAACAAAACTTTCCTAATCAAATATTTAATTCCAAACATACCCTCGTTACTTGCATAGGAAAAACTAACACCCAAAATAAAATACGAATACCACTTCTCCAACAGTTTAACATTTTTACTGACTTAGAATTTATCTTATTTAACTTTCACGATTACTTTGACGGTATCTTAGGTGTGAAAGACCTAAGAAGATTACACCTTAATATTGACTTAACAAATAAATGTCTTTATAACGAAGAAATAACTATCCCTTTATTATATAGACAAGACTTTGATATACAAAAGGTAGAAATTCCTGCAAAAACAAGTATGTTAAAACGAATATACACTGCCCTACCTAACGATTTAGAATTGCATATGCCCTACATTAAAAATGAATATTTTGAAATACCATCATCGCTTCTTAAAGTCAAAAATAGTCATGTAAACCTTGAAATAAGAAATCTAAAAGACGAAAGCATAATTATACATTTTAACCCTAATGATATAGCGCAAAAATGTGCCATTTTTAATGAAACCGAAAATGAAATTTTTAACATTGAACAAATAACTTCTGAATTTAACTTTGATTCCGTTAACACAGATATTCAACGATTTAACGATTTTGCTCTTATACGATCAGATCACTTAAATTCCGAAGAGAAAAAAGCCCTTCAAAAATTAATTTGCCAATTTCCAAATATTTTACATAAACCCAATGATAAGTTAACTTTCACAAACGCTGTAAAGCATGAAACTAAAACGTCCGACGAAATCCCCGTGCATACTAAATCATATCGTTACCCTTATATCCACAAAGAAGAAGTACAACGCCAAATTAACCAAATGCTAACTGACGGTATTATAAGACCCTCTTCTAGTCCGTGGTCTCCTGTATGGATAGTCCCAAAAAAGATCGATGCCTCTGGCAAACAAAAATGGCGGATAGTGATCGATTATCGCAAAATTAACGAAAAAACTATCGATGACAGATACCCTCTTCCAAATATTAACGATATTCTAGACAAACTTGGCAGAAGCCAATATTTCACTACCCTCGACTTGGCATCTGGTTTCACCAAATTGAAATGGACCCAAAATCTATACCTAAAACTGCTTTTAATGTTGAAAATGGACATTATGAATATATTCGCATGTCATTCGGCCTCAAAGGGGCCCCGGCAACTTTCCAGAGAGTCATGGATAATGTCCTACGTGGCCTACAGGGCAGAATCTGTTTGGTCTATATGGACGACATAATAATTTTTTCTACTTCCTTACAAGAGCACATAAATAATCTTAAATTAGTGTTTCAACGTTTACAAGACCACAACCTTAAAATACAACTGGATAAATCCGAATTCTTGCAAAAAAGTGTCGAATTTCTTGGACATGTTATAACCCCCGAGGCATAAAACCGAATCCCAAAAAAATCAAAAGTATCTTAGACTTTCCAATTCCCAAAAACCCAAAAGAGATCAAATCATTCCTAGGCCTTATTGGTTACTACCGCAAGTTTATAAAAAACTTTGCAAAACTCACTAAACCACTAACTAATTGTCTAAAGAAAAATCAAAAGGTCGAACACACCCCCGACTTTGTACAAGCATTCGAAAAATGCAAACTTTTACTAACGAACGACCCTATCTTACAACATCCAGATTTTTCAAAACCATTTAATCTAACTACAGATGCTTCGAATTTTGCAATTGGTGCAATTTTATCCCAAGGACCTATAGGCAATGACCTGTTGCATACGCTTCTCGTACCCTAAACCCTGCAGAATGTAATTATTCTACTATAGAGAAAGAACTTCTCGCAATAGTTTAGGCAGTCAAATATTTTCGCCCATACCTTTTTGGAAAGAAATTTAAAATTATATCTGATCATAAACCCCTTCAATGGTTATTCGCAATAAAAGAACCCAATTCAACATTACTCCGATGGCGACTAAAACTAGCCGAATATGATTACGAAATAATTTACAAAAAAGGAAAAAATAACACTAACGCTGACGCACTTTCTCGAATCCCAAACCAAATAAATAACATTGAAGACGACGACCAACTATCTCTTTTACCAAATATTGACCTTTCTGAAGAAATGCCCGACATTAACCCCCAAGAGTTAGACGAACTTTTACAAACACTAACACCAGTAGCAAATGAACCAAAAATAAATATAGTCTCTGACATTGGTATTAAACAAAAAACCCCTCAAGAAACTGATAAAAACAGACACACAAACAGTGCACACAAGCCATGAAGACCCTATTATAGGAGCACCTTATACAAACAAAGCAGTTGACACCTTCAAACAACAAGTAATTTTTAGGTATTCACAAGACAACAAATATAAAGTTGAGCGTACTCAACTATTTGACAAACAAAGAATTTTTATCTTTTTACCAAATAACCCAAGCGAGGAACTGTTATGTAACTTACCTAAAGAAAACTTTACACCTGGTAAAACATATTGTTTATACTTTAAAAATGAAACATTAGAACCCCTTATCATAAATCTCTTTCAAAAATATTTTATAAATTATGCTTTTAAACTTTGTATTTCAAGAAATCTTTTAGAAGATGTTACAGACACAGGCGAACAACAATTAAAAATTAAATATTATCACGAAACAAAGACCACCCACAGAGGTATTCAAGAGAATATAACATCAATTAAAAAGAGATATTACTGGCCCAATTTAGAAAACGACGTCAAAACATACATTAATTTATGCGAAACATGCCAAAAAACTAAGTACGAAAGACACCCTAACAAATTAGTTTTTAAACCTACCCCCTTCGGATACGAACCCTTTGACCACATCTACCTACACACATACAAAATATGTAACACCACTTTTATGACAATATTAGATAGCTTTTCAAAATTAGGACAAGCCTATCCTTTAATTACCTGCCATGGCCCTGAAATCGTTGATAAATTATTACATTATATCAATCATTATGGCCTACCAAGAAAAATAACAACAGACAATGGAACATGCTTTAAAAACGACAATGTTCAAAAATTTTGCATGTTACACAACATTGAAATACATTATTGCACACCTCACAATCCCAATTCAAATAGCTATGTAGAAAGATTCCACTCAACCCTTAACGAAACAATATTAGCCTTACAAAACGAAAAACCAAAAGAAAATATTCACAACCTTATAAACTATGCAATCTTATCCTATAATAACTCTACTCATACTACCTCTAAATACACACCATTTTAAATAATAAAAGGTAAATTAGATTACAAAACCCCCTTGAACTTTCTGAGGAAGAAAAATTAACACATTTTATGCAAGAACATTCCGAAAATATTAAATTAATTAATACTCAAATACACAACACCCTTCAAGAAAACCAAAACAAAATACTAGAAAAACGTAACAAAAATCGTCAAGCCGAAATAGAATTAAATCCTAGCAAACCCCTTTATGAAAAACGCTTTCCAATCAAGTCAAAAGTCAAACAAACAAACAAATACAAAAAACTAAGTGTTCCTATCAAAGCATACCCTACGAAAATAATCGCACAAAAAAGGGCAATCCACATAAATAATCTGAAACCACAACGTTCTGTTTCAGATGATGAAACTCCTAACCTTGCTGTTCATCCTTCCCATGGTATGGTCCTTCGAAGAAAAAGAAATAACTAATCATATTCTTCCCATTGTTCTTGGACCCACCTACATAACCTATACACACCAAACAACATATTACCATATCGACATAAAACAAATACAAAACTGCCTAGATAATCTCGAAAACTCTCTTATAACAACTAAAGTTATTTTAAGCAAAAGAAAACCGAACGAAAACTTCTCACACCTTGTAACAGAAAAATAGAGCCAAAGTAACGAATTACTCTATGCCTTAAAACTTAACATACAATTATTTAGTAAAAACTCCAGACAAAAGCGCGGACTAATTAATGCTGTAGGTAAAATAAACAAATGGCTTTTTGGTACGTTAGACTCAGACGATGAGCAAAAATATTACCATTACTTAGAAGTTATTTCAAACAACCAACACACACTTCAAAAAGAAATAAAACAGTCAATATCAATACTCTCTAACATAACGCAAACATACAGTTCACACTTAAGTAAAATCGAAGAAAATCAAAAAATCATTCATAACAAACTAATACAACTAGACATCAAAGAAGTAAATATTGCAGACGCTTTGTACCTTTCTCTTATCATTGATAACATAAATGCTCAGCTCTTAAAAATAAAATCAATCCTGACCAACATTGAGACTGCTATTAACTTTGCACAACTAAAAATAATGCACAATACTATATTAAACGAACTCCAACTCGAAGAAATTTTAAATACTATACCAAAAGAAAATATTATTCAATTCTCTAAAGTAATTAGTTATTATAAAATAATGACACCTCAAGTTAAAATAATAGGAAATTTCATAATATTGGCAATTCATATGCCAATTGTTCACCCCACTCAATTTACATTGTATAAATTATTCCCTATCCCCATACTTAACCAAACCTTAATTTTACCTAAACCCCTAATATTGCTTACTGAAGAAAAGTACTATTCAACGGACGAAGAATGCCCGAAAATTGAAAATACATTCTTATGTCCCCAAGAAAGCCTATCACAAGAAGAACTTTGCATAGCCAAACTACTTACTCATAGCCAAAACAACTGTCCAACAGCCAATGTCAGCTACACCAGTTCTAGTATTACCAAAATAAACAACAAGGAAATTTTGGTAATCCCTGCTAAGCCAATACCTGTGGTCAGTAATTGCAAGGAACTAAAACGATCCACCATTATTGAAAAGCCAACACTCATTACCTTGGATAAGTGCCCGCTAGAAATCAATGGTCAGTTTTATATCATTGAAAAATCAAACACACTATACTACAGCCTCAAGTTGCCAAAAATTATTATCAAAAACCAAGAAGAAATTCCCCATTTAAGGCTTCAAGAGCTCAACCATCAAGAAATCAAAGAAGCAAATAAACTGATTTCTGCAATAAAATTTCATAACCTCCAGACAATAGGAATCACCACCAACCATTGGAAAATTCCATTTATACTTATTATCCTACTGATATTGATTGGACTCCTAATGGTCACCTGGAAATTATTCCGACGACACTTCAAAAGGAAGCCCAAATTTGCACAAAAAGATATGGAACTTCAACAACCCCAAAAGACGGAAAATCGCCAGCCTCTATTTTCCGAGCTTAAGGAGGGAGGAGTTATGTAGTTAAGAAACTCTTATCAATTATATAAATTGTTTACTTTATCTCTTCATATAAATACGTTCTCTGCCTAGAGCGCTTCACTTAATTTTCGACTTTCAAGTAGTTAAGTCTTTATTTGCATTATTTGCTATAAATTGTAATTGTACTTTTTAATAAAGTGTGTTTTTAAAAACAAAGTGTTGTGTTCCATAAACATAACTCGTGTACGGTGTACGGCAAGCTATAATACCAGGTAACTGAAATGACAAATAATGTTAATAATAATACGTACATGAAAATGGGGCGATATGTAACAAAATAAATTGCATATTAACGGGAACCAAAGTAAAACCAGAGTGTGGTCGCAGACAGAAGGTAATCATAATAAAAAGGGGTATTTTTGGGAGGTAAAGTGTCACCATTACAGTTGCAGACGTAATTGGTAACAAAAGGTAAAACATTACTTATTAGTCGCAGACATAATAGGTAATATCTGAAGCCACCATTCTGTTGCAGACAGATGTTGGTGCAAATGGGCTAAATTATGGGAGACAGGCCATCCTACACTAAGTTTTATGACATGTAATAATTAGGGTCTTTATTCTGTATTTTATTTAGGGGATATCTGATTAAATTGTTCATAAATTGTATATGGTTAAAATGCTTTTATAATAGATCGATTGTTTTTAAAAAACCTCTTAAATTTTCATTTAATGGCAGCGAAATATACCGCATCATAAGGGAACCGTCAGAATAAGATTAAAGGTAAAAAATCTTAAAACCTGACAAACTTTTACCATTATACCAAACTTTAAAAGAACCTAAGTGTAAACATAACGTAGACAGGGTCGTACCACAGAATTTGACGATTACAGCTAGAGTGACGGATTTCCGCAGGTGATGAACACACCGGGGGTCGGTCAGCTTCATTACATTAACTGACATTTTTTTACCTCTCAAACTTATAGCAAAGAGAGAGAAGATAGGTATAGGGCATGATTCATGAAAAATGTCCAGAATTAATTGTAAAATGTAAAAATATACAATATATTTTCTTAAAACACTGTATAATCTGTAATGTGAGAGATTCTTAATCAAGGTAGCGGTATTCCATATAAAATCCGTTTCTTTATCATCACGCTGTAGATGCGTTTTTATAATTACTTCCGTAAGTATTTTACATAAATTATTATAAATAATAAAAACTTACAACATCTTTCTTAAGGGGATTTGATTCATCTGCATCCCATTATATTATTTTCCGCACGAAACGTTCAAAGAAGTTGATCCTCCTACAAAATAATTTTATAAGTACTCCTTTGAAGAAGCAACTTGAGAAACATGTCAAACAGTCAAAATAAAAATCTGTGGAAAGTGTAAAATTATATTTTTTTTGATGTTTTTTTACTATTTATTTAATTATATTTATAACGAAGTCATAATTAATTGTAATTCATATTGTTAATTTGAAACTGGATGGTAACTTTCCACAAAGTAATTTATTTATTAAATTCTTAGGCCAACCCTGTTGTCTTCAGCAAAGAAAGCAATTAAAGAAATTATTCATTAATTTAATAATAAAGAATAATAGGAAATAGGTATTGTTTAAATTTATAATCTCTTTTGCTTTGTCATGAAATTTCAAGAACTTGATTCGGTATTGGAACGTGACTAATGGGCTTATGAAAAAATAATATCTTTAATTAGAACCTGTTATTGTAATCCATTTTTCCTTTTCGATTTGATACTGGCAGTAACGTATATATTACTTTTGATTTACCATTTATTACATACAGGGCGGAATATATGCAAAATGCATATACAGTGTGTCCGCGGATGGGGTCTCCAATATAGGGAAAAAATCTTTATTATTCATTTTACGACCAAAAGTCATTCTTTATAAAAAGTTCTGCTTGTTGAGAAAATCAATTCACGATGAAAAAATGTTAGATTAGATGTACAGGGTGTAAATTAGGAAAATATGAAACTGCTTCAAGAGAGAAGTACCATTATGTAATAGAACGAAAAAATCTATCTTTTTATTTAAAAGTATTTTTATTTAAAGTGCGTTCTCAGGCAAAACAATATGTTTCCTATTTTAAAATTTAAAGAAGGGCTCTAAAAGCTTTAATTCCAAGAATAAATATGATAATAAAACCCAAATGTAGTATAACTATTTTAAACAAATACCAACGGTTCTTCCTAAACAAATAAATTGCCCAAATTATTCGTTATGTCATAAAGTTAATTTTTATATCCTAATAGCAAAATCTCAAATAAATATCTAGAATCTTTAATACAGCACGTATTGTCGTAGTTAAGATAAACAAGGGGATTCCGTGGGTGGTCCATTATAATGAGATGATATGAACCATATATTGAGAATAAAATGGAAAATATAGGTAGAACCTGGATTTGTATTTTGACCATTCTATGTATGTAAAAGTCGGATCAGATTTATTCTTTTATTATCCCTGGAACAGCTTAAAAGGTTTTTTTTTTAAGTAAATCTGATGCTGGACTTTAAATTTAAGGTTAATTTAGGAATGTTATTTGTAAGACCGTTTTTACGGTTATTTTATAAAATACTATGTATTGTTTAGCTATTGATATGATTTTTAAGGTAAAATGTCCATAAAGAGAGAAAAGGTTTTAATTAAATATCGAGAGGGTATAACTAGAGTCACCTAGCGGTAATGTCTACAATCATTTATTGGGACGACCCTGTTTTATGATCTAAGGCAGAGTTTTAGAGAGAAATGATTTCTGATTGGTTGGATAGAATAAACTGTTTATACCCTAAGATGTGGTACCGAGGGGTAATAATGATTTTAGTACGTTCTATAGGGTGGAATATCTAAATATTTGAAGTAGCATAATTTAAGGGGTTGTGTCTAGAAGTTAGATGCTTAATCGGGGAGATTCACAATTCAGTTCCTAAAGTTCTCTTACCGGTTTCGGTTTAGCAGTTCCGAAGTTTCTGTTGTCGTGTTCGGTTTGACCAAGTACCAAAGATGCTATATTCGGGTGTAATTAGGCGGGTTTTTAAGAGTACATATTTTCGGACTCATTTCTCTCTTTGATATACCTCTTGTGTAGTGAATCCTTTGTTTCTTAAAAGTGTAAAGTTAAATTGTGGGTTTTAAGTATAATTGTTGTTTTACCTATAAGTTTCAGGGTTTTAGTGTTTTTATAAGACTTCTCAGTTTCGGGGATTATCATAAATTAATCTTTGGGTGATTAAATTACAGGATTGTATTGAATTAAAAATAGTAATTTTATCTGTTCACACGGTTTTAAACATTAAATGGGTAATTTTCGGAATCATACAGTAAACGCATGTCAATAGAAAAATCTCTCTTTATTAGTTAACATAATACATATTTTGTATTAGTATTAAAGTATTTCTTTTCTTGTTCAGTAACTTTTCTTTCTACCTTTCTTTATAATTGTTGTTAATGGATTTATAAGTTGTTGTTTAAACTGGGTGTTGTTTTATTGTAACAATCAATATAAAGGGTTTCATTAACAAAGGTTGAACGGTTCACTCTCGCGCCCTAAAGACGCGTCGCTGCGACGTTATTGTTAACATCATCACCTGGACATTGCTGTTTGGTCGACATTGGTAAGTCGTTTGGTATTAACAGTAGATACAACTAACAGAACGAGACGACGTTGACGTTATCATGAAGAACTCCATCATCTCCAAGAGTGCTCTTGCTATATATTTGTCTTAGTTATTTATACTAGTAATTCTACCCCTACCTCAGGTCTGGTATTCTCGGTCAGAAGCGCTACTATTGATAATGAATAATGTTTATTATAGTCAGAACGCTACCACGTAATTAACTAGTAATTAGTGATATACCAGATAAATCCTGTCACAATTATTTATTATTTTAAACAAAAATTTTATAAAACAAAGTTGTTTATAAACTAGCATAAAGACCAAATACAAGTTTCAAAATACAAATTCGAATATTTTAAAATTATTCTACATTACCTCCCACCTCGACACACTTTTCCGCTAACTTAATAAATTTACCGTACACTTTACCAATTATTTGCGGCATATTCAGTTCATGGATTGCTTCTTCTAAACGCTCTTTTAATATTTCCCTATCACGTGGAAGATTATGTGAGTAGGTAAACCTTTTGTTTTAAGGCACCCCACAAAAATAAATCTAATAATGTCAGGTCAGGCGACCTAGCTGGATAATGAGTTGGGCCAAACCTTACTATCCACCTTGCGCCAAAATGATCATTTAAAATTTTTCTGACCAAGGCTGTGCAATGAGCAGGACAGCCGTCTTGTTGCCAAAACATATTATTACGTACTTCTGGCTCTAAAGTATTAAGAAATGGTAAAACAAAATTTTCCAATATGTTCAAATACACGTGTTGGTTTAAATATTCCTCTATAAAATATGGGCCAATGATGCGATCCAAAAAAATTCCACACCATACATTACCTTTTTCGTAACGTTGATTTCGTTTGTTTATTACATAATTAGGATCCTCGCAAGCCCTGTGACGACTATTTTGTGAAGATACTTGCCCATTTGTGCAAAATGTAGATTCACCGTTAAAAAAAATAATTGTATGAAATCTTCGGTTTTCAAGGAACCTTTTACCTATCCATAAACAAAACTCTAAACGTCTCTCTTTATCTCCAGGTTCAAGTGTTTGCCGCATCATTGGCTTAAACGGTATAATTTGGTTTTCCTTAAAAATTGTGTGTAATTCACTTTTGCTTAAATCCACTGTTTGTGCACGCTTCCTTAAAGATAATTTCTGGTTATTTAAAACTGACCCTATTGCTAATAATGTAGCTGCGTCGTTTTCATCGTATTTTAACATTGGAAATGTTTATGTTCGTATATGGGGACCAAGTTACGCGTTTTTCGTTCAAGGTTGTAAGACAATTTCGTTCAAGGTTGTAAGACAAAATGTCGCGTGCTTTGTTGCCGTGTGTTGGTTTTGTTGGAATTTCCATTTTTCGGTGTTGCGGATTGCGATGGGACAAGGTAAATATTTTCTAAGGAGACGTGCATCGCGATTTAGAAAAAGTACCTACATATTTTAGGATAATTTTTTTAAAAATTTTATTTAATAATTGATTTTATAATTTATGAAAGATAAATCTATTTTTTTAAGAAATCATCCGCTTCGGGCAAGCCGGCAACATCGCGCCAAATGCATCTAATTTATGTGTTGTCGTGCGCTTTGTTGCCGTGTGTTGGTATTTCTATTTTTAGGTGTTGCTGATGGCGATGGGATAAGGTACATATTTTCTAAGGAGACGTGCATCGCGATTTAGAAAAAGTACCTACATATTTTAGGATAATTTTTTTTAAAATTCGCTTCGGGCAAGCCAGCAACATCGCGCCAATTTCTTCTCATTGGTAATATAATATGTGGTTGCATAAGACGTAGTATTCATTTAATTCAATTTCTTAAAAAAATGTTGGAAAATAAAAAAAAGAAGGTAGGTATTTAAAAAAAATTAAGGTATCTTGTTTTAGCTATTTATCCTACATTTATGAATTCTGAAAGACATTCTTAGTAGTAATTTTGTAAAATGCTTGACATCGAACTCTAACACATTTTTCCGTGTGGATCATTGATGTGGCGTTTCATTGTTTCTAGTTTAAGAGTCAGACCCGGTCGATGGTATTCTAGGTTTGTTTATTATACTCTTGGGAGATTGGGGCGCCTATTTTTTGTAATAATGGATTATAAACGTTCGACAAACATTGAACGATGTAAGCGATCTGGTTTTATATACTGTAATAGTTCCATCTGGCAGTTGTAATGAAACTTAACATCAATCATAATAATATTTGCTTGCTACAGTTAATAATGCATATACTTACTGCTAAAACTCAGTACTGTAATTCTCAAAAGCTTTTGTTTCTAGTTTAAGAGTCAGACCGGTCGGTGGTATTCTAGGTTTGTTTATTATACTTTTGGGAGATTGGGGCGCATATTTTTTGTAATAATGGATTATAAACGTTCGACAAACAGTGAACGATGTAAGCGATCTGGTTTTATATACTGTAATAGTTCCATCTGGCATGTGGTTGCATAAGATGTAGTATTCATTTAATTCAATTTCTTAAAAAAATGTTGGAAAATAAAAAAAAATAAGGTACCTACCTACCTAAAACATCTTGTTTTAGCTATTTATTTTACATTTATTAATTCTGAAAGACATTCATAGTAGTAATTTTGTAAAATGCTTGACATCAAACCATAACAAATTTTTCCGTGTGGTTCATTGATGTGGCGTTTCATTGTTTCTAGTTTAAAAGTCAGACCGGTCGGTGGTATTCTAGGTTTGTTTATTATACTTTTGGAAGATTGGGGCGCCTATTTTTTGTAATAATGAATTATAAACGTTTGCCAAACAGTGAACGATCTAAGCGATCTGGTTTTATATACTGTAATAGTCCCATCTGGCAGTTGTAATGAAACTTAACATTAATCATAATAATATTTGCTTGCTACGTTAATAATGCATGGTACCACTAAAAATCAGTGCTGTAGTTCTCAAAAGTTTTTGTTTCTAGTTTAAGAGTCAGACCGGTCGGTGGTATTCTTGGTTTGTTTATTAGGTATACTTTTGGGAGATTGGGGCGCTTATTTTTTGTAATAATGGATTATAAACGTTCGACAAACAGAACGATGTAAGCGATCTGGTTTTATATACTGTAATAGTCCCATCTGGCAGTTGTAATGAAACTTAACAATAATCATAATAATATTTGCTTGCTACGTTAATAATGCATGGTATTTACCACTAAAAATCAGTGCTGTAGTTCTCAAAAGTTTTTGTTTCTAGTTTAAGAGTCAGACCGGTCGGTGGTATTCTTGGTTTGTTTATTGGGGATTGGGGCGCTTATTTTTTGTAATAATGGATTATAAACGTTCGACAAACAGTGAACGATGTAAGCGATCTGGTTTTATATACTGTAACAGTTCCATCTGGCAGTTGTAATGAAACTTAACATTAAACATAATAATATTTGCTTGCTACATTAATGATGCATGATATATACCACTAAAAATCAGTGCTGTAGTTCTCAAAAGTTTTTGTTTCTAGTTTAAGAGTCAGACCAGTCGGTGGTATTCTTGGTTTGTTTATTAGGTGTACTTTTGGGAGATTGGGGCGCTTATTTTTTGTAATAATGGATTATAAACGTTCGACAAATAGTGAACGATGTAAGCGATCTGGTTTTATATACTGTAATAGTTCCATCTGGCATGTGGTTGAATAAGATGTAGTATTCATTTAATTCAATTTCTTAAAAAAATTTTGGAAAATAAAAAAAATAAGGTTGGTACTTACCTATTTTTAAAAAATCTTGTTTTGGCTATTTATTCTACATTTATGAATTCTGAAAGACATTCTTAGTAGTAAATTTGTAAAATGCTTGACATCGAACCCTAACAAATTTTTCCGTGTGGTTCATTAATGTGGGGCGTTTCATTGTTTCTAGTTTAAGAGTCAGACGGGTCGGTGGTATTCTAGGTTTGTTTATTATACTTTTGGGAGATTGGGGCGCTTATTTTTTTGTAATAATGGATTTATAAACGTTCGACAAACAGAGTGAACGATGTAAGCGATCTGGTTTTATACTTTAATAGTTCCATCTGGCAGTTGTAATGAAACTTAACATTAATCATAATAATATTTGCTTGCTACAGTTAATAATGCATATACTTACCACTAAAAATCAGTACTGTAGTTCTCAAAAGTTTTTGTTTCTAGTTTAAGAGTCAGACCGGTCGGTGGTATTCTTGGTTTGTTTATTAGGTATACTTTTGGGAGACTGGGGCGCTTATTTTTTGTAATAATGGATTATAAACGTTCGACAAACAGCGATCTGGTTTTATATACTGTAATAGTTCCATCTTGCAGTTGTAATGAAACTTGACATTAATCATAATTATATTTGCTTGCTACAGTTGAGGCATATACCACTAAAAATCAGTAATGTAGTTCTCAAAAGTTTAAGTAGCTTCTAGGGTGATATTGTTCTTGTTTAACATTGCATATTATGTATTATGATTATCTATTATACAACATGGTTTATTGAGATGGTAAAATTCGTACATAGATTAGAAAGTTCAATACTAATGATGGGTTGTGCGAAATAAAAATCTTCTATTGCTTTATCTGACATGCAAAATTTAAAAAAAACTTAAATACAAAGTAAAAATTTATTGGTGCGATCAATAAAATTCAGCTAGGACAGCTAGAGACTCCGAACAACGATGTGACCTGGGCAACAAATAGGTTAAAACTAATACCAAGGCGCGCGGCGATTGCCGATCGCTACGAACCACCAACAACGTCTTGTGGATTATAGGTTCTAACGGATACAATTCGTTTTTTTGGGACACTTTTCTGCTTTCTAAATTGTAGAAAAAGCGCTTCATAGGGAACAAAATGCGTCGCATTAAGAATATATAGTACCTATAATTTATTTCTTAATAAAATTGCTGTGGTAAAAGTAGTTCATTTTTCAATAAAACTGTGCTGCTAATGGAACGGATTACTACCAATAAAAACACTGTTCTAGCAAATCGGGAATTAATATAACACTATAGCGGGTTTGATCTAAGAGTTATTGGTTTGATACACTAGCAATGTATTTAGTAGGTATGTGTTAATAAAAAATAAGCTATTAATACAAACTATGTCTTAGCAAACCTGCGTTGTATTAGATCATTCTCCTCAGTGTATGTTATTTACATATTATAACCTTATTAGTTAGTTGTTAAGAATAATAATAAAATTATGTTTTATATATAATTCAATCATTTCCAATGTCTCCGCTGGTTGCAAGCATTGCGAAATCTGTGAATTTTTTCTTTGATTTCTTTACATTCAGCACCTCCATATCACATCAGTTTCATTAAATTTTTTAAATAGTTTTCGCAATCCTCTTTTGGACACAGGCGTATTAGGAAATTTTTCATGAAAAACATCTATATCGTATTGATAAGACACGTTTTCAATTCAATAACATTGTATGTAACTACGTTTTTAAAAATACTTATTTTATGAAGCTACCTTATACAGGGTCAAAAACAAATGAACTTTGCATCACATGCGACCAAATTTTAATAGCCCAATTTTGATTTTGTAGAAAACACACATTTAATATGGCGCTACTTTAAAGAAAATGTATCTGAAATATAGCAATGTCAAAACTAAGAAGTTTTATGTAGGTTGCGTTGAGTTTTATTTACCAAAAGTGGTGCAATTTACAAAATATGGGTAAAAAATCAAAATTATCTTATGCAACTGAAATTTTACATGTGATCTAGAAACTGCATTTAAAAAAACTTTTTCCAATAACTTTTTTCGATATTTTCAGAAATAACCCCACTTTTAAATTATTTTTTGGAAAAAATTAAAATTTGACGGATAATGCGTAACACGTGACTACTATTTTTTTGCTTAATTTTCATCTCGATCGAAGCAGAACTTGATGCCAAAGTCAATTTCGAATAAAGCTATTAATAAAAAAATCCCATATGATGCGGACTTTACTGGCCACACTGTATATTATATTCAGTTATTATTTTTACTTAATAGGTACAAATCACAAATGCATCTAATATAATTAATATTACATATCTCAATTTTTAAACACAGAAGGTAGATCTAGGGCAATCAGCAGAAATTTGTCATAATTGATTTTTGTTAAAAACGATTTCTGATCGGGACAAAATGTAAATAATTTGGCCTCTTTACTTATATACTACATGTCTCTGGGTGTACCTAATACCGTGCGAGCAAAAATTATTTGCATCAAAGAGGGCTTGGATTAAAAAACGTAGAGCTTGGTTTAGATCACAATGATATGGGGACGATATCTAACCAAATCTAGGTTAAAATTTTGTCAAATTCATATTATGACATGATATGCCAAACTAATGAGTAATAAAATAAGTAGACAAAAACAAATTTATTTTTGAATGATGAAAGTGTTTTGGACTTCCATTGTCTTTATTTGTTTTAAATCACAACGTTTCAACTGGTAAGTATCTCCAGTCGTCTTCAGGTGAGTACTAAATAAGTAAAGTAACTACAAGACTATTTATACTAGCTAGGTGCACTGAAGCATAACTGAGGTGGGTGCAACAGCATCAAAACTTCAGTGTACAGAAAACCTACGCATACAGGTCAGTATCTCAATTTCACATCAAATCACTCAAACAACACGAACATGGCATAGTTAAAACCCTTGTGGATAGAGCAATTACAATCTGTAACTCGGAAGAAGCACTTAAAAAATAAGCTCACCACATCAAGACCGACCTCAACAAAAATGGCTACCCCACAAGATTAGTTGACACAATATTGGAAAATCGTAAGAATCGACCCAACGCGCAAAAAGCAAACAGAGAGGCACAACCAACACTCAATATTCCATATGTCAAAGGAGTATCTGAAAAAATAAGAAGATTAGGACAACGATATAACATCAACACCGTATTCAACTCGAGGGACACCCTAAGAAGCCACCTGACGAAGGCAAAGCATACAAGTCAAAAAGATAGGAAAAACTGCGTCTACCAGATCCCCTGTGAGTGCGGCCAATCTTATATAGGTGAGACATTAAGACCACTCGAGACAAGGATTAAAGAACACAAAAACAATACGTTAAAAGGAGAGACCGAAAAGTCAGGTGCAGCTGACCATGCCTGGAAACATGGTCACCAAATCATGTGGTCAGAAGCTGAAATCCTACATAAGGAACCACACTGGAGGAAAAGAAAGTTTAAGGAAGCTGCTGCTATTCACCAGAACCCAGGCTGTTTTAGTAAACCATCATTAGACATAAGAAATATCTGTAAACCTTTGTTAGATAGATGTAAGCTTAGGATAAGATCGCGTGCCAACTGAACGCATGACTGCACCCACCTCAGTTATGTTTCAGTGCACCTAGCTAGTATAAATAGTCTTGTTGTTACTTTACTTATTTAGTATTCACCTGAAGACGACTGGAGATACTTACCAGTTGAAACGTTGTGATTTAAAACAAAAAAATACAATGAAAGTCCAAAACTCTTTCATCATTCAAGAAACAATCATTGTCTCCAACCTTCAAACATTCAAATTTATTTTTGTTGTTTACAAAATTAACAAAGTAAATACACAGAAAGAAAAAGAAAAATAATTACATAAATTGCTGAAATTGGCCACCGCCATGCTCCAAGCATAAATTCACACGTCTCTTCATATTTTTGAAAGTGTTGACCAGCATCTCTGGAGAAATGTTACCACATTCTTGGACAATCCTTTCTTGTAATTGTTCTAAATTTGTAACTGGTGTTTTAAAAATAGTGTTCTTTAAATGAGGAAAAACGAAGTAATAAACAAGGTGATCTAGGTGGGAATTAAATGTCTGATCAATCTGTCGTAGAAAAAATTGCGTAAGTAGGTAATAGTTTCGACGGCTGTATGGGCGGTTGCACCGTCCCGTCCTGTTGAAAATATCCAAAACGTAGTTCTTCGTCAAGTAATTGCTCCACAAATGGATTCAAAATATTATCTCTATACCGCTGTGCTGTAACTGTGTCATGGAAAAAAAATAGGACCAACAATTCTTCTTCGTGAAACAGCTAATCAGACACCAATTTTTTGAGGGTGCAATGTGGACTCTACAAAAAAATGGGGATTTTCACTACTCCACATGCGTGTATTCTGAGAATTCACATAACCGGAGAAGTGGAACCAGGCTTCATCCGAAAAAAAGTCAGGTCTAATAAATCATTTCTTTCCAATACATTTTGGTAACCCATTGAGAGTAATTCATGCGTCTTTCAAAATCTGCGGTTTGTAGGTATTTCTTGGAATACTTGCACTTTATAAGGAAATAAATTTAGCTGCTTCTTAAAAATAGTCCTGCATGTTCCATAAGATCTTCCCACTTGTTGGGACAGGCGTCTTATACAATTTGTTGGCGTATTTTGCATTAGTTTACGAATGCTTGCAAAAAGTTCTTCTGTTCTTACAGATGGCCTTCCTGCTCCTTTTTTGTGTTGTATAGAACCTGCTTCCCTAAACACAGCCACGGTTATTTTTAGGCAATGATAAAAATCCCCAGCAATAAAAGAAACGTTAGGAAAATGATCGTGAAAATCGTCCATGCGCAAACCCGGATTGTATTGCAACTCATTATTTACTCTAACCCCGTTTCGAAAAAACACTTCAACCATGAATGTTTTGTGCTGTTCCGTAAAGCCCATTGTGTGAATTGTTCAAGAATTTGGAAAAATTAGCGATGAATCAAATTACTTGTAATGACTGTCAAAGATGACGGAATAACTGATTGATTGTTAATTCAGGTAGTTACTGACACCCTGGCACCCTGACACTGGTATTAAGCTCCACGGCTAAGCATTATATGTCCTTAGATGCAAGGACTTCTTTGATTTAAATAATTTTTGCTCGCACGGTACTATATGTCTCTGGGTGTACCTAATAGAATGCTGTAACAGAACTTGCTCTACCATCATCAATCCATCTCTATATAAAATAATACAATCTGCATAATACAGATGTCAACGAACGGAAAAATATCGGAGAACTGCTGAAGATCCGATTATAAGATATGCGATATGCCATTAGATAAAAAAAAGTATTGTCTGGATTAACAACCCATGATACCTGCGCGACGTGAACTTGAACCTTAAGAATAGAAAAGGGTTATTGAACCAATAAAAAAAAATGGACCAGTCATTGTAGGCCGATGTGTAATAATATCAGGTAATAATCTTATGCAATAATAACAATCATAACATATAAAATCAAATACTTAGTTATCATTATGTGGGTGTGAGAACTAATTATTATTACGTCGGCCTATAGTAATCATTATGTGTTATATTACTTTTTGAAAAAGAAATCCTTTGTCGGGAAAAATCATGTTAGACATGTTAACTTTATAGATCTACTGTAGCATCGTAGTACCTAAGTGGACATAGAACATAATTTTATACGAATTTCTTGCTTTATTTTATTTATCCAACACATGACAGTTATCACTATCATTATCAATGTCATTTTAGACAAGTAAACTATCAAATAACACACTAGTGAGTTATGGATTATAACAGCCCGGTAAGACAAATATTGGCGTACTGGAAACATGTGACGTCAGAGTGTGACGTCACATGCCAGACAATTGTCAATAGAACCGCCCTACGTTTACCGTCCCCATCCTTGTCGTCTATCCTTGTCTAAGGTCCTCATCATTTATGAGTTAATATAACTCCTACGTCGTTATTTGTTTAAACTGAATGTGTTTACCAAGAAACGCGACCTTTCTTCGTTCGAGCTATACTTGTCTCTCTTTATATATAGCGAAGGTAACTTGATGCAGACAGAGACAGATCTATGCTACAAATTACCCGAGCCATTAAATTATTTTTAAACGTTCAGTTTTATTTTCTTCGAGGCTAGACCAACAACAATATAGAGTATTTTATTTTAAAGTAATATTTAGTCGAAAAGGTTATTCGGAATGCTGCTATTTGATTTTTACTACATATAAAATCAACTAACGGGATTTTGAATAGTTTTTTTGGCTTAAATATTACTTTAAAATATTTCGCCAGAAAAAATAACAAAACTATGGGCGTTTAAACGTCCCGCCTCTAGCCTCGAGGTTCCAACCAGACCCGATGGTGGCGCTCTTTTTGGCAGTTTTGACATTTCCTTAATGACATTTTTGCTTCGACCAATTAACATGCTTGTTTGTCTTCTTCCTGGTGTAAGTATTCGTTGGATTATAACTCACGTTCATATTTAAAGTAGTATTCTATTTATTTATATTAAAATTACAAGCAGAATTCACATTGATATTGAATCCATCCTCAGTGACGCTTCAATGTAGTCATATTAGCCCCTGCATTGGCAGAAAGAGTCGCCATAGACCTTCTCCAGACAGTGACCGGTGTAGAGCGCTGGTTCCTTCAATTTCTAAAATATTGCAATTGAAGGTATCTTCGACAACGTATTTATTCCCACTCACTGGCTGGTACACCTCCCATTTTTATAAAAAAACAAAAAAGCGGCTAGAACTAGTATTCTTTGGTCTCACAGACATGTATTTTTTCACAAATTGATCGGGTTGACTGGAAATCCTTCTTCAAGTATGGTGAAACTTATCGATTTCTTGGTTTTAGTGTCTGGCAAAACTACGTAAAAATATTTAAATTTGTCCTAAATATTTTCTATTTTCAATTTGATCAATTCATCGCATCTACAAGCACCGCTAATCCCATTATCAAAGCCACTTTCATCAACAACTCGCCGTCGGGAGCTTCGTTCAAAAACTTCTCTATTTCAGGTCGTTCTAATATCTTGGACTTCTTTGGTTTGTATCCCTGTGATTTGCTTTTCAAAAAGCTCGTTGTTTGCTATATTTTGAAATGTCGATTTTTTTATAAAGGTAAATAGTCGAGCGAAGCATCGAGTATTTGGTCCATAGCGACAATGGGGCTAATTTTTTTTGAAAATGTAAAAAATAAGCCAATAGAACATTTTCATCGATATCTTTTATCTTCCGTGAATTCATTCAAGACTCAAACATTTTGAACTCCTTGTCACATCTCGGGACCTTTCTGGCAAAATCTGCATCGCTGCTTCTTCCGCTTCCGTAAGAATATCCTTAGAAACGTAATTTTCATCGGTTTCCTCCATTTTCTATAGGTTTTTTTTCTTCAAAAAAGCTTCCCGTTTCTGCAGGGAAAACTGACAAGTGTCAAAATTTATTTAAATATTTGCTAACAAGGTATCATGCCCGTGGCAACCAAACAATCAATCAACTTTGACCAAAATGTAAAAAAGTCACTGTCAAGTCATTCTGACATTTATAGGCTACTGAGACGCAAGTAGCTTTGATTATTTTTATTTTGATTATTTTGATTATTAATTATTATCTCATAAAAAAAAACGAATTCTTCCACTTGTTGGATAAAACATAGTATGCCACTCGTGTGTTATGTTTCCTAAGTCACTTGAGAATTTATACCACTCGGCCTGGCGGCCCCGTGGTATAAATCTTTCTCGCGTAACTTATTTTCAACATAACACACTAGTACCATAAATAACTATTAATAAATTTACTCAATTCTAAATTATTGATTATACCATTTAGGACATACTGTATATTTAGCAATTTTTGAAATATTTGTTATATTTCAGACATTTTCAACACAAATCCCGTATTTTAATCCCCTTTTATTTATTTGGTTGTAATTGTAGCAACATTTTTTGCTGTAAAAGTGAGATTGTAAATTTTCCGGACCTCACAAAACTAAATTATAGAAATGACTATGGTAAAAGTAAAGAAAATAACTGGTGGAAAAATAAAAATGTTCTACCTTGCTTAGGCTTTAAATGACGAATGACGACGACTGCATAATAATTGATCCACGAACTCTATTGATTAACGATTGCCTCACTCGGTTGAATTTCGTGACCAAACCAAACAGAAATTGGTCATCCGCGACGGCCAGCGGGATCACCAACAGACCGGACACCAGGAAGTATTAGCGAAGAAATTCTTCAAGTTTATAATATCAATTTTTCGTGACTTCTTGAACTTTGTTTGTATGGGTGTGCTGCAACTCGCGTGGCATATTCGCTATAAATCATAGGCGTAACGTGTCGCGTAGGTATAATAAGGAACTGTGTTGAATTAGGAAGTTTTATGAACCTGTTGTTCGGATTTTTATTTGGACATTAGGAATTTTTCATTATTTTTATGATATTTTTCTGATTTACATTTACAAGTCCTAAATTTAATAATTTACTGAGCTTAAAAATAAAGTGGAAATTGCAAATAAAGTTATAAATTATTCAGAACGATTAGAAAACAGATTTCCAATATGAAATGATAACGAGAATTAAAAGTAATAAATATAGTTTAAAAAAACTAAAAAACACGCTTTAATAATTAATCAAACTAAAAAGCGGAAAATAAATATAGTTTAAAATAATTCTTGAAATTCTTAATATAGGCAGGAAATAATAATGAACGATAAACATTAGTATTATTGTGAAAGAAGCGTGGGGTGCTCGATATACGAAAAAAATAGCACAAAGCGCCTCACGCTTTTTTTTTACTATAATACTAATGTTTATCGTTCATTATTATTTTCTGCCTATATTAAGAATTTCAAGAATTATTTTAAACTATATTTATTTTCTGCATTTTAGTTTGATTAATTAAAGCTTGTTATATTTTTTTTCATTTTTTAGTTTGAGTTATTGTTAAGAAAAAATTTTTTTTTAGTAGATTGAGCTAGATTAGTAGATTATTGTATTGTCAGCGGTTCTTGATAAGTCTACAAAATTTAAATTAAATCTGACCGTTTAAAGTGGGTCAAAATCGGGTTTAAAGAAGTCGGTTACAAACAAACATACAAACTCGAACAAACGACAAACATTTTTAAAATTAAAAAAAAAAAATGTCAAAATTTTATTTTGACTGGAAGAATTTTTTTTTATTTTTCTCTATTCTTAGCGACAATATCTATACGACCCCACATATGTTTCATTACTATCGGTTATTGTAATAATTCTGACATATTGATAGGTGTCAAATTTTGACAAGAGCTTTTTTTGCGTATTTTTTTCAACTTTCCACCGTCAATACAGGGTGATTCATTAAGGGTGGCGAATGGCCATATCTCGAAAACTACTAGGCATAAAAACTTGTAGAAAAAAAAAATAAAGTTAAAGCTAGAGGGCGCAATTTGTAATAATAACAGTTTTTTCGATTTTATCCCGGAAATTCAAATCATACGGTATAACTATGACATCATAATCGAAAAGTAGATAAAATTTGCAAGAAAAGATGTGAAGACCGCGGTTCGATATCTTTGTTCGTTTCAGAGTTATTGCCAAAACAATAATTTTTAATACAAATTGCGCCTTCTAGAAATTTTATTAGAAATTATCTTGTACCATTGGATACGACAATTGAAGGTACTTACCATTCTCTTCCAAACAAGCTTAAATTTAGTAAAATCGGTTAAGTCGTTTAGAAGTTACAGCGATTTTAATGTCAGTTAAAAATCAGTTTCACTTGATAAGAGTGGGAGAAGCTATTGAAAGTGTAAACCTTAAAATCGCTGTAACTTCTCAACGACTTACACGATTTTACTAAATTTAAGCTTGTTTGGAAGAACCTTTAATTGTCGTATCTAATGGTACAGATAGTTTCTAATAAAATTGCTAAATAGCTAATTTGTATTAAAAATTATTGTTTTTGCAATAACTCTGAAACAAACAAAGATATCGAACTGCGGACTTCACATCTTTTCTTGCAAATTTCATCTACTTTTCGATTATGATGTCATAGTTATACCGTATGATTTGAATTTCCGGGATAAAATCGAAAAAACCGTTATTATTACAAATTGCGCCCTCTAGCAATTTTATTAAACACTATCATGTACTGTTGGATACGGCGATTGAAGGTACTTACCTTTCCCTTCCAAACAAGCTCAAATTAAGTAAAATCGGATAAGTCGTTTAGAAGTTACAGCGATTTTAATGTTTACACATTCAATAGCTTCCCCCACTCTTACCAAGGTCGGTACGCCAATGAGTCTTAAACCAAAATGATGCAGAATTGTCTAAGCTTTTCGATGATGTAATGAGAGTTATACCTTAATATGGGAAATTTCGGAGAAATTTAGAATTAAAAAAACAAATAATTTAATTGTGCCCGCTTGCGGCGAAATGAGGAACTTAAAAGTAATTTCCAGAATTTTCTCATGACCGCTTTAATCATAATTTTTTTTTCTCCAAGTTTCTATGCCTAGTAGTTTCCGAGATATGGCCGGTCGCCACCCTTAATGGATCATACGACCTTATAGTTATTTCATTAATATAATTTTTTTAAACGATTTGACATATTGACGGCTGTCAAATTTTGACAGGAGAATTTTTTGCTTATTTTTCCCGAAGTCTCCGCATCAAATACTATATGACCCCATAATTATTTGTTTCGTCAAAATCGCTTTTTCGTTTTATACCTGACAGCTGTCAAAACTTGACAGGAGAATTTTTTGCGTGTGGATTATTGTATTATCAGCGGTTCTTGATAAGTCTACAAAATTTAAATTAAATCTGACCGTTTAAAATGGGTCAAAATCGGGTTCAAAGAAATCAGTTACAAACATACATACAAACAAACATACAGGTGAAGCTAATAAAAGCATGTTAAAAAGAAGGTAAAAATGACGAAATAACGCATAGCATCAAAAAATCTATATTTACAAAATATATTTTAAAGGAAGGAATATTCTATTTTCCTTCGTTTTAATACTGCTCATTTTCATTTTAACGAACCACCCTAAATACCTCTTGATGAGGGAAATAAACAGGCGCGTAACTACAGGGGGGCCTAGGGGGGCCGGGCCCTCCCCAGACGTCGCTAGGCCCTCCCCAGAAAAAAATGCTGACTTTGTAAGCTCGCTACTCGCCTCGCAAATATAGCATCAATTGGATCGTGTTATGCAAGAGGGATCCAACCCACAAAAGCATTATATTGAGAAAATGGCGTTTAAAATATTGGAATATTAGTTTTCTGCTATGTGCACAAATTAATATTTTTGTAGTTTTTTTTTGCCTAATATATGTTCGTTTGTATATGTAAACATATCTTATTACTTAAATTGATACTATATATATTATAATTGGAAAAAATGTGGGTTGGGTCTTTATTGCAAATTGAATCATGGGAATCATGTGGCTTGGTTCCTTGTTGCAGAAATGCTAACGCTGAATAAAAGTTAGGAGACGGTTTCAAGCCACATGGATCTTTTTATTTTATTTTCTATTGTAGATAATTCATATAATATGTAGTAATCTAATCAGCCTGGTTCGATATTGCGATTTTAACTTTGTTAATGGCAGTTCATTTTTGCATGGCAAGAGGTTTGGATCTATATTGCATAATGCAAATCCTTAGTTACAGAAATAATAATAATTGTATTATTTAATATTAAATTTTAGACAACTATCAAAAAATTTAGGTTATGTTCAATAGATGGCAGCAGATCTACATTATTGTAAAATGTGTATAACTCAAAATTGCCCATCGTGTGGGTTGGATCCCTCTTGCATAACACGATCCAATTTTTACATAACAATGAACGTGTTTATAAATTACACAATATTTAAAAAACCTATCACTGTCATTTATTATATAACTAATCTAAAATTTTGACGTATTGCTTTTGCTTTAACACATTTTGCTGCAAGGCTGGCAACCTAACATACAATAATAAAATTATAATAAATGTATTTTGGTTGTCAGCCTCAAAGTTATTTGGCAATTTTACTCGTTGAACTTTGGGCATGTTTATTCAACGATGTACGAAATAATCTTGCCAAATATCACTCGACCGTCATTTTTTTATTGGTTAAATTTTCCATTTTTCACTCAAACTCACAATACTCGTTGAATTTTTGGCTTGTTTATTCAAAAATTATATCCCTCGAGCTTCGCTCTCGGGATCTAATCAGAATAAACATGTCCAAATTCAACTCGAAAATTTTCTAAAAAAAGTTTTCGTGACAGCTCAAAAATCTAACCGATAAAAAACGAGGTCTTGTGATATTACTGTTGATTATTGACGACATTTGTTAAAATTTAGGCGTGGTCCAAAAAAATTTCGCCTGCGGCGCATTTCGCGGGCTCTCCGCCGGCCCGCATCTACACGAGCCGCCACTTCAAGTCACAATAACAGGCCCACCCTAGGCCACCCCCAGGTCAGAGGGCTAGTTACGCTACTGGAAATAAAATTTCTCAAAAAACGCGTCGATGTTAATATTAGGGCGAAAGTTTAGCTACTTATATATTTGATAAATTTTTATCATTCACCTTCAGTGATTTTTAAATGTCAAATAGCTCTTCTAACCTCAAATTATTTAGTTATATCCCCGTGCCGCTGACATGTAGATCATGACGTGATCGGGCTGACCTCCCGGACACACCCTCCCACCTGGTTTCGTCAAAGTCCCGAAATAGTGTAGCTACGAATGGTGTATCATATACATATTTAAACTCGAGGAGGCTAAGTAAAACAGTAAAATAATGAAAATCGGGCAACAGCATTTAATTTATTAATAGGCAAAGTCTGTTCAATGACCGCTGACCGTTGCGTCACGAGTAGTGCTTATCTTTCCAACATTCGTGAACTAGGTGAGAGAGTAAATTTGCGTCAATGTCGTATCATTTTACCAGTCAAAAAAATTTTATTATTATTTTTGACAGTGACATGTTTAATCAACATTATTTCAAAATTGTCACAGTTTTGTGAAAAAGAACAAGCATTAATTTTAAAATTATTTGATTATTTTCAAAGAGAAAATGAGGCCGGAAAGACTTGTTTACCCTTTAACGCAGATTACGAGGTAAGCAGATATAATAAAGCAGGAATAGTAAAAACACAAATAATAGACATGAAAAACATATGCTAATGTTTTCATAAATACCTATCTGTTTTAAAGAATTTTTGATGCTTTGGGAGTTTGGTGTTCAACAATCCAACGACTAACTCTAACGGGTTTATTTTATTAAGTCTTGTATGTTGTATAGGAGCTGAACCTATTCGATATTCATATTATGTTGATGAGGTAAAAATGTGTAATATTTCCATTTTACTATACATAATGATAATAAAGAAAATATGAAAGATACGTTGGATGAAATATATTTTTTAAGATTGTTGAGGTCATGCAAAAAGAGGAGTTTTATTTAACAAGGTATGTTAAAAATAGTTAAAGGGATGGCGATTGGTCAATAATTGCATTGAGTCATTGACTTGAAGAATCTTTGCCTTCGTTCTATACAAACAATTATTTTACAATTCTAGTAGGTAGGTACTCAAAGTCAAATAAAACTGTCCTTTGAGCGACCTTAATAAGGTATGTAAGCCAATGATCAATACGTACTGCATACTGACACAAATAAAGATACTTAACTTACCTAGGGAGGTCAGTGGTTGACCGATCATATCATAGAACACCGTTAGGTGGATATCTCGCAGATATGCGTTATTTGTGTCTAGGAATCCCACGCAAATTCTGTAAATGCAGGCTAGTGGTTTGCAAGGGAACGCTATGATGCAATGGACTGAATATCCTTATACCGGGTGGTGCAATGCCAAATTGGCCATGGGATATCCCATGTTTTTCCATTGTAATGCTTGTTTCGAGGGAAAAACCACTAAATTGCTGAGAGAAGTAATCGAAAATAAAGACATTATAATGGGTGATAAAGAACATATTATAAGTTTACTACAAAGTGAAATAGATAGGTTAAAAGAGGAAAATCAAGATACTGAAGTTCAACCTCGGGGGCTGTCTTTAAATGCAAGGATGAATGTGGTCTCGAGGGACTTATATAGTGACAAGTTGAAATTTAAACCAAAAAATGATGTTCTAATAATAAGACATAAGAAAAACAAAAATTCAGAACAGGTGAAAAATGACTTGGTAAGAAATATTGATGTTATGGCCCTTGACACATAGGTAATACTTGGAAAAGATATAAAAAGTGGTGGATGTGTGTTGGAATTGGATGGAAAAGCTGAAACAGAACAAGTAAAAAAGAAAATTCAAAGTGATTTGGGGTCTGATTATGAAGTATCCCCTCCTAGGAAAGTAAATCCAGGAATTAAAATTGTGGGCATCCCTGATTCAATAACGAGAGATAAGAATGAGTTAACAGAACAAAATAGTGCACAATAAAAGGTTTAGTGTACTGGTGGAGGTTGATATGAATACTTTCAATGCGTTGATTGATAGAATGACAATATGTATAAGTTTATTTAGATGCAAGATATTTGAATTTGTTAATGTCAAATGGTGTTACAAATGCTATGGATATGATCATATGGCAAGGGATTGCACAAAAAAGCAGACATGCCCAAAATGTAGTAGGGAACATAACCAGAGTGAATGTAGAGACAACGAACAGAAATGCATCAACTGCATTAAAACAAATAATAAATATAGCCTTAATCTGGCGGTGGGTCATGCTGCATGGGACCGTTCATGTAAATGTTTACAAAAAGTAGAAGAACTTCGTCGAAACAAACTAAATTACATATGTGAGAAAGAGAAAAAATAGCAATTAAGAATGATTTGTGTAAACGCTCAGAGTTTATTGAACAAAATAGATGAAGTTAAAACATTGACAGTGGATTATGAGATAAATATTGCTTTTATAACAGAAGCGCGAGTCACAGAGGATATACAACAACATGAAATAGATATTACCATTTATTGTACTATAAGATGTAATTTACATAGCAGACACACTGGAGCAGTAGTTTGTTACGTAAAAAACAAGTATAATTGCAAAGTATATCCATCAGCTTGTGTCGATAAAATATTATGGGTCTGTTCTTTCCATATTGATTCTGACTTATATGTTGGGGTGTATAGATCTCCCAATTCTTTAACCAGGGATTTTTTGTTAATATGGACGAAATATTGGAGGATAAAATGAAGAAAAAGAGAAGAAATGTGTATGTAATTGAGACTTTAACGTGGATATTATAAAGAACTCTCCTGAAAAACGCCATTTAATAGATCTAATGGCAGCGTATGAACTGAAACAGAGAGTGAAAGAATATACCAGGGTTACGAAAGATACAAAAAGCATCATTGATCTCATGTTTACAAATAATGACAAAACACGCCCAACAGTGTTAACAAGCCCTAAAATTAGTGATAATGACATAATCCAGGTGGTAATAAGAAATGAAGTGGAAATTCCCAATCAAGTTATTATCAAAACAAGACGTAATAAAACCCAAATATTGTTTGAAGAATTTCAGGCTAAGCTGGATGATCAAAGTTGGTTAGATATGGGTAGTGTTAATGAACTGGTCGAAAACCTATACAATAATGTGTCTGAAGTATTGGATGAGGTGGCCTATGCAACAAAGAATTATTCCAACATATAAAAATTCTTGGTTTGATGAAGATGTTAAAAATGCACTACAAAAAAGAGACGTACTGTACCATAGGGCACGATATTTGGGGGATAGTTTTAAGTGGTCATTATATAGGAGGCAGAGAAATATTGTTTGTTACCTGTTAAGAAAGAAAAAAAGACAATACTACGAGCGTATTATTGATCAAAATAAAAATAACAGTAAGAAAATGTGGAAGAGTATAAAAGATATAGTTGGAAAGAAAAGAACGGAATGTCACATTAATTCGGTAGTGTACAGGACAGAAACAGTTACTTCAAAACCTCAGATGGTAGAAACCTTTAATAATTACTATGTTAAAAGTATAGAACAAATGATAGCAACTAGTATGAAGAATAATATGCCTGGTTCGTCTAATACTGTGGATAATACATGTGAGACACAAAACTTAACATTGCTGACGGACTTTAGGCTATCGCACGAAAATTATATTTATAACCTTATTAAAAGGATAAAGAAAGAATCATCAACTGATGATATAGATATGGAAATTTTCGTAAAAAGCGTTAATATCATGGCAAGTCGTGTAACAAAAGTTATAAACACATCCCTTCTGGAGGCAGTGGGGCCTGATAGGTGGAAGGTATCAGTAATATCTCCAGTTTCAAAAGTTGTCAATGCTAACTAGGTTGAAGACTTTAGGCAAATCAACATGCTTCCTTTAAATAAAATAAATTAAACCGATAATAAATAAAAAACCTATTTCATTAAAAATGCAAACATATAAAGTCTTTGTACTTTAAATTTAAATGACAGGATGGAATAGCGCTTAAATTCAGTGTCAATGCTAATATACAATTTAACAGAAACGTACGAGAAACTACACTGAAAAATATCAGCTCTAAATTTAGGGATTGACAATATACCTTGGGTTCTGATTGAGACATCATACAAATTGGACCTATAACAAAGTTTTCTTCGCAGGTATAAGAGTTTATTTGTAAACAAAAGACGATGTGTAATTAATAGCAAATGAATTTCCCATATTTTGGCCATGGGCAGCCATTCCAAGATTTTTAAATTTGCGGATATTGAGTCATATTTTCGACGGCCAAAAACGAGTCTACGACAATTTTTTTGTACTTGTTGTATTCGATACCTGGCAACAGCATTCAAGCAAGGCCCATAAATCATATTACCATATACATATAACATCACTACTCAATACTTACAAAAAATACGAAATACCCGGTATTTTACCTCTTTCTGGGCATAATAATATCATACAACGGCTGTTACAAGTAATTGTTCATATTTTAATCAGAGTATCCTAGTCACTAAAAGCACAAACACAATTCACTAAATTACACAAAAACTAAAAGTCTGTAAATATTAAACACCCACAATAAACAACAAGGAATCAACAGAGAAAACTTAAAACACAACAACAAAAATGGCACCCAGCCGGTCCTGGAGTGTATTTTGAGTTAAAGGTTTGTGCGCATGCCCATTTCTGCTGGGAGGGAAGGCATCTGACATGCGCGCTGTGCGCTCGGACGTACCTATTTGTTCACCTATAAAACTGAGCATTTGTTTGCGCACAAGATAAGCTGTATATATCTAAAGGTAAATGTCTACGGTATTAACATATTATGATTTAGTTTTTTTAGTATTATTATAAGTATACCTACCTACATAATCTTTCGTTTTCTTATTTAATGATAATACCTATACCTAGTAATATTTAATTTATTCCCTTGTTTGTATTACAATAGCTAATCGAAGTCGTTAATTTCTCACCTAAAGTAAAATAAACATAAGATTTCAAATTTAATTCTAAAATGAAATAATAAAAAGTATACTTTAACTACATAAAATGTAGTTAAAACGGCCGAGAGATATGAAAGGATAAATTAATGAGTTACCTACCTATGATTAACAGATAAAAAAAAATTTGCAAACTTATTTGAATCTTTAATGTCAAAACAGCAATTTAAAATTCGCGCCGTGGAAGCCATGCCTACATGATTCTGATTGGTCGGCATGAGGCGAGAATTAATGTATTCTTGAGTGGCACCAAAGCAAACATCTGCGGACATATTCACAATCAGATTCCTGGCCAACGAACACCAAGATCTGTATAAACAAATAATCATTTTTATTATTATTATTACGAGTCAGTATAGGGGAAGGTCGCCTTTGATGGCATACTTCCCATGATGGCATACCACAGGTATCTTTGGAATAAACCGGGTTTGCGTCATCCCGCATAGTTAGACGGGCGCGCGTATTGACCGTCCAGTTGTGAGTTGAATTTCAGTCGTGACGAACGCTTTTATGTAAAGTTATTTACTAGAACAGAAATTGTTAAGTGCCGAAGTAATATTAGCCAGTTTTTAAACCAAAAATTTATTATGTTAGGTGCATTAAATTAGAATGCACGATTTTTTTTCGATAACTATAGGATAAATATTTACTTTGCTATGATTATTTTAAATCTATGCTGTGGTTTTAATTTTTTACAATTTATTTACTAGAAGTGTGACATATTTCTAAGATGGCATATCCATTGGTTTCCTATGATGGCATACCTATAAATATATATAAATAGGTATGCCATCATAAGCGTCATATTCAAAACGGCGCTACTTTTACTTTTCTTTAATATATCAGTACTTATAAGCTTTTTAACGATTTTTAATATGTCTTTAGATTGTACTTTCCGGATAATGTTTTTATTATCTTTTTTAAAAGTTTTAAACATGTTCCCTAGAATGTAATAAGTATATTATTTTAAGTTCTTTAAACAGTTTTATGTGCTTGAATTTTTTAACAATAAAAATGTGCAAACTGTTACAAAAATATTCCTTTTACATGCGTCCTTCAAATTTTTGCATTTTACTGGAGTATGCCATCATAGGCAATGCAGTTGCCTATGATGGCATACTTGGTGATTTTTTCTTTTTTATTTTTTTTAACAAAAAAATAGTTTTTGTATATTTTTAAAGTTTCATAATTAATATTTAATAGTAACAAATATTTTAACATGGTTAAATGGGTTAAAACCTTTGAACTAAAAAATATATTAGGTGGTAAAAAAAAGGTGCCATCATAGGCGACCTTCCCCAATTTATGTTAAGTCGCCTGGCGGCCGTTAGCGCGTGTAGAAAATAAAACGAAGAGGCTGATTGGCCGCCGTGTTGAGGTAAGTCAGCATCGAATGAAACAACCTAGTTCATCTATAGTTCTTGAACAAACACGACAGAGTCGTCTTATCTTCTTGCTTAAAGAGAAATTTCAGGAGTCCAACAAAACCGTTCATCAGGACATAGATGAAGCTGACACGTTGATTGTAAGGACAGCAATAACCACATCATCATCGTTTAACTCTTTATCGTAGGAGAAGACCTTTTTATACAGGGTGTTTCTTAATGACGTGCTAATATTTTAGGGTGTGATTCCTCAAGTCATTTTATGAAGAAAAGTTCATATAAACATATGTACTAAACGGCTTAAATTTTTTGCTACAGGGTGTTGAATTTTTCATTTTTTAATGCGTTTTTTGTAATATCTCCGAAAGTACTTTAGATAATATTTTCAATTTTGGCATGTGCTAATAGGACATAAAACCACATGTTTTTGTTATAAAAGTAATTTTTGGTTCCCACCAGTGGCGTGGCGTTCCTGCAAACATGTCCTCTGATATTTTTTAGAAGAAATGTGGTACGCCACTGACATTTTTCCATGTGGATATTATTTCTGATTAGCCTGGTCAATTCTACATAAAAATGGTCTCCTGCGTTTTTCTCCTTAGGCACACCGTTCTTAATTAAAATAATTAAATTAAATTAGCTTCATTTTGCAGTATTGACGCATAGTTTTTGATCACATAAATCTAGTTATCCTGGAATGGTGACGTTCTTAAAATCATAATTTTCATAAATTAATTATTGACGTAAAGAAAGTTATTGATGTTTATAACCATCCCATTATATTATTTCTTCGATTTTTAGTGTAATTGAATCTATTTCAGTTTTTTTGCTGTTTTTATTCAGGTATTTCATTAAATATGGTGAATTATACGAATGCAGAAATGGCGGTAATGCAATACGTTTATGGTCTCGCAGACGGTAACGCAACAGAAGCCAGACGTATTTATCAGAAAAGATTTCCTAATCGTGCCTTACCAGATAGCCGAACCTTTTCAAATATTCATCGCCGTCTTAGTGAAACTGGTAGTTTCCATAAAGGTAAATCGGAAGGTAGACCTCGAACTGTCAGAACACCCGAAATTGAGGAAGCAGTGCTACGGGAAGTTGACCAACATCCTGAGACAAGTACGAGGAAGATCGCAAGAACTTTAAATATTCGTCATCAAATGATTTGGCGAATTTTGTTTGATTATTTGTTATATCCGTATCATATTTTAAGAGTACTTACAGGCATTACTTCCGAGGGATGTTCCACAGCGTGTGAACTTCTGTCAGTGGTACCTTCAGAAAGCAGTTTCATTCACAAATTATGTTTACAGACGAGGCAAATTTTTCTAGGAATGCTATTTAAAATTTCCACAATAATCATGTGTGGGCAGACGAAAACCCCCTTGCCATAACTGAAACCCGTTTTCAAGAGCAATTTTCGGTTAACGTATGGGCAGGAATTGTTAATAATAATCTTATAGGCCCATTTTTTCTGCCAGGACACCTTAACGGGCAGTCTTATCTGCCTTTCCTCCAAGAAAAACTACCTTTGTTACTTGAAGATGTACCATATGCGCTAAGGAATTAAATGTGGTACATGCATGACGGAGCTGTTTTAGTGTAATTGTTCGCGACCATTTGGATGCAGTTTATCCGAATCGTTGAATAGGTCGCGGAGGAGCTCAACAATGGCCAGCAAGATCCTCTGATCTCAATAGTGTAAACTGTTTCTTGTGGGGTCATCTTTAAACTCTAGTGTATAAAACTCCCATTAAAACTTTAGAAAATTTAAGGAAGCGAATAATTGCCTCATGTGAAACAATACGGAATTCGCCTGGAATATTTGAACGAGTGTGCTATTCGATGCAAAGACATGCCTATTAAGTGAAGGTGGTCATTTCCAACAATTTTTATAAAACAAAATTTTGAATTATCAATGTTAATAATAATAAATAGTAGAGGTAATTTTTTTTTTTGCTTTGGCAGATCTGCCATTCAGCCAGTAGAGGTAATTTAATTTAATTATTTTAATTAAGAGCGGTGTGCCTGATGAGAAAAACGCAAGATACCATTTTTATGTATAATTGATCAGGCTAATCAGAAATAATATCCACATGAAAGAATGTCAGTGGCGTACCACTTTTCTTCTAAAAAATATCAGAGGACATGTTTGCGGGGACACCACTGGTGGGACAAAAAAATAACTTTTATAACTAAAACATATGTTTTTATGTCCTATTAGCACATGGCCAAAATTGAAAATATTATTTAAAGTAGGTACCTACTTTCGGAGATATTACAAAAAACGCATTAAAAAAGGAAAAATTCAACACCCAGTAGCAAAAAATTAAGCCGTTTAAGACATATGTTTATATGAACTTGTCTTCATAAAATGACTTGAGGAATCACACCCTAAAATATTAGTACGTCATTAAGGACACCCTGTATGTTTACTCGCACTGGCAAATAAACATCCAATGTCCATTTTTTAGAACCGGACAAGAAAAAACTTCAGAACATATTTACTCGGCACAAAGTATACTATACAGGAATTACGAGTAGCGGACAATATATTGTTTTTACATGCGTTTAGAGATTGTCACACGACATCTGCCATTTTCAAACAAGGTAAGAACACGTTCCTTAGGTAACATTAATACAAAATTTCCGGAATTAAATGACTCTGTTTAGGTATTTATGGATAAAAGTGCAGACGCCGACGCCAATGCAGCATCAGGAGAAAAGTTCTTGACAAAACTCAACGAAGTAGGTACCCATCAATGAAAACTTAAGCAATAATCTCCTCACCGGAAGTGTTATTGAACAACTGTTCCAATGTTACTATTAATATTTAACCAAATAAAAAACCGTTCTTGTTTTATTAGAATTAATTAAATTTAACGACTGTGTTGTCGTAAAAAAAATATAGTGTTCAACTAGTACGAAATGGCCATTTCACACTCTGATGAATTGTGTTACTCGCCTACGGCTCGTACGCTAGGTATAACATAGTGCGAAATGACTTTCATTTCGTGCTTAAACGCCCAAATTATTGCTTTAAATAAAATAAAACTACCAAATTTAGTTATGGAAAACAGTTTAAAATTGGTTGGTTGTAACTCATCTTTTATTTAACAATTTTGTGCTACTAAGGGTGGTAGACAGTTATTTTTTACCAATTCAGTAAATTTATCACAATTCTTTATAGCACAGGCGAATATTATGTTTTTTAACATAGGAGACCATGCTGCTGCAAAAATAAACACCTAATTATTTGATGTGTCAAATCATTCTTAAAACAGCTAGGTATTTGTGTCAAATAAATTTGTACCTACTTATACGAGCAAAAATTGTTTGCATCAAAGAGGGCTTGGATTAAAAAACGTGGGGCTTGGTTTAGATCACAATGATATGGGGACGATATATTATCTAACCAAATCTAGGTTAAAATTTTGTCAAATTCATATTATGACATGATATGAGTAATAAAATAAGTAGACAAATACAAATTTATTTTTGTTATTTACAAAATTAACAAAGTAAGAATATACAGAAAGAAAAAGAAAAATAATTACATAAATTGCTCAAATTGGCCACCGCCATGCTCCAAGCATAAATTCACACGTCTCTTCATATTTTCGAAAGTGTTGACCAGCATTTCTGGAGAAATGTTACCACATTCTTGAATAACCAGGCTTCATCCAAAAAAAAGTCAGGTCCAATAAATCATTTCTTTCCAATAAATTTTGGGTAAACCATTGAGAGTAATTCCTGCGTCTTTTAAAATCTGCGGCTTGTATTTCTTGGAATACTTGCAATTTATAAGGAAATAAATTTAGCTGTTCTTAAGAATAGTCCTGCATGTTCCATAAGATCTTCCCACATCTTGGGACAGGCTTCTTATACAATTTGTTGGCATATCTTGCATTATTTCACGAACGTTTGCAACAAGTTCTTCTGTTCTTACAGATTGTCTTCCTGCCTCCTTTTTTGTGTTGTATATAACCTGTTTCCCTAAACACTGCCACGGTTCTTTTTGCCTAATGATAAAAATCCCCAGCAATAAAAGCAACGTTAGGAAAATGTTCGTGAAAATCGTCCACGCACAAACCCGGATTGTATTGTCTTTTACTATTTACTCTAACCCCGTTTCGAAAATACGCTTCAACCATAAATGTTTTGTGCTGTTCCGTAAAACCCATTGTGTGAATTGTTCAAGAAATTAGAAAAATTGGCGATGTATCAATTTACTTGTAACGACTGTCAAAAATGACGGAATAACTGATTGATTGTTAATTCAGGTAGTTACCGACTCCCAACAGGTATTAAGCTCTACGGCTAAGCATTACGTCCTTAGATGCAAGGCCCTTTTTAATGCAAATAATTTTTTCTCGCACGGTAATAATTATCAGATAATGGAAACTTATGAAAAGTATAATTTATGTGATACTTGTAAATAATTGGGACATGTTTAAATACGCCATTCCAGTTTAATATACTTAACTACCCTAATTAAAAACTGCAACATGACATGTCAAAGAATGGCTTGTTTAAGAAAATTCAATGAACTCTACTACAAATGTCGACTAAATATAATTATTTGTCCAGAAGAAGACTAAATATAATTGTTTCAAAGACATATTATATGTCATTAAACACAGACATTTAATACCATTTAATTTTTTACCTTGCTTTTCATCACTAAAGAAGGAAGAAGTGTTAGAGGAATTCCATACATGTTTAGATCTTGTTATACATCGATGTAAATCATAAGATGACAGTATTTAAATAAATAATTAGGTACGAAAGTATTTTTGAAGTGAAAACTTCTTTAGGCGCGTTTAGCACTTTTTGTGGGCACTAAATTAAACTGAGCCGTCACGCGTCGCCGTCGCGCGTCAGGCGTCAGACTCGGGTGTGCTACGCTCGAATTCAACTGCTATATTCAATCCGAACTGACCCTGACCCGAATGAACGTTATATGAAAGAGCATGCCGCCATCGGTCGCATTCAGTATCGACGTATCGACGTGGAAACAGTCAGTGTGCGTTGTCTAGACACTCGTGTATTTAATATTGTTAATTTCACCTTGTTGAAGTTTTCACTTCTTTCGTGTGGTCTTAAGCACACACAATTTTTTTTTATTTTGTAGTAAATACTTTTTTAACAAACATTTTAGCCCCAATATGATTTTAATTTAAACAAAATTTTAAAAAATCAAAAATTTTTAGTTGACCCTTTAAAACTAAAACTAGAACATGCTTACAAATAAACACTAAACAAATAATTACAAATGCATCATTCCAAAAGGCGTCAGACCATGCAGAGGATGCAATCACAGGTGCAGAAATAAATTCCCCTTAGACTTACCACTACGTCACATCACACGGTTGCAAAAATTCGTGATATGTAACGCAGTAGCGAGACCAGAGTAATTCGCAAACACCATCACCATTATAGAACCTTCACCAAACTAGTGTACAATGTCCTAAAAATAATATTTTGTAATAATTAATAACTATCAATTAGCTAGCAAGAGGAGTACTTACCCCCCGTGGTTGGCAAAATTGCCAATAAATATAACATTTTGTAACAAAATAGTATATTACAATACAAGTACGGTAGGTAGGTACGTTCTTACCGCATGTGTGTGATGTTTACCAAAACGGGCCGAAGGCGAGTTTGGTAAATCATGCAAATGCGGTAAAGACACCTACCGTAAGTGTATTGTACGACATTTTATCTACAAGCATGTTTTACACAATTTCGTGAAAGTGTGTTACGTCCCTTAAAGGAAGGCAGTAACAGCAGTGATGATGAAATTCCGAAGGAAGTTCTGGACATTGCTAAAACAGCTACCCTTAATTTATTGCCGGATAAATCACGGCATAGATATGAGAAGGAATAATATGGGCTCTTCATGGACTGGTGTTCATCAAAGAAAGTTAAAGCAATTAGTGAACATATGATGTTTGCCTATTTTGTGGATAAATTTAAGGACAGTAAATTATCCTCCTTATGGAGTTATTACTCAATGCTTAGATCTACTATAAGTATCAAAACTAATGTCGACATAAGCAGGTACTTACCTATGCAAAATTGATGGCATATTTAAAAAGCAAGTCGGTGGGATACAAAGCTAAGAAATCAAAGGCATTCTCCAAGAATGAGGTTGTAAAATTCCTTGTTACGGCACCAGATCAGAAGTTTTTATTAATGAAGGTACTTTGTTGCGATTTTTTTTAAATCTACTTTTAAATAACAACTTATTTGCTTGTTTCAGATGGTACTCATTGTGGGCATCGCTGGGGCATGTCGCCGAGTGGAGTTATGTAAAATGAAAATTGAATATATTAAGGAATTTGAAACCCACCTTGTTGTAACTATCCCGGATACAAAGACACAGGTAGATCGACAGTTCGTGGTTTACGTGGAAGGATTTTCATCAGAAATTAATAATATTTCAATTTTCAAGAAGTATAGAGCTCTTAGACCCCATCATACTGCCCATACACGGTTATTTATTGCATATAAAAAAGGAAGATGCACTATCCAACCACTGGGTATAAATACTTTTGGAAAAATACCTTCTCAAATTGCATCATATTTAAAGTTGTCCAGTCCCAAAAAATATACGGCCCATTGTTATCGAAGGACGTCAGCTACATTATTAGTAGATGCTGGCGGGGATATCATGAGTTTAAAAATACATGGTGGATGGAAGTCCTCCAGGGTTGCGGAGGGCTATATTGAAAATTCGGTGCAAAATAAATAGGAATTGCAAAGCAAGTAAATACTTCCTTCATCGATATCGTTTGGAAATGTTACAAATTCTACAATTAATATTAATATTTCTTATACATATAATGTTTAATAGAGTTTCTTTTAAAAATAAAAAATACACTTGAATAATATAAAAACTTGTTTTCATAGTATGTAATTACTTACAGCACTAGTGCTGTAAAGTGATACTTACCGCACTCAAATCAGTGCGGTAAGTAGTTACTTACCGCACGCTTGTAGATAAATACATTAACATTTAACGCTACCTAGCGAGACTCTTGTAATTTATACCTTTCTTTACAGGTGACTTTCTCGTAACAGACGCTGGTATGCTCTAGAAGTGCCCAACATCGACTCTAGATGGCGCTTCACGTTACATTTTTCGGAGGATCCTCGCTGTATACTGATTTAAGTTGAACTTTAAGTTTCCTTTCTTTTCTCGGATTTTAGTCTCACTGATTAGCCATAGCACAACCACTTTGAAAGAAGCCGTGAATCAGAAACTCGATAACACTGCTTGAAGATCCATGTGCCACGTGACTTTTTTGAGTTAAACGAAGCAGGCGGTCTCAGCTTGAAAACTTATTGTCTCGGTACCAATTCATACATTGTGAAAGTAACGAAGTTACCCAGATAGTAGGTGACTTTCTTAAGACAAGCGGAGATTTCTTAAACAAAGCCTTAAGCTTACTAAATTTTGAGACTTCAAAAGATGATAGTCAATCCTGTAATTTAAACGCAGAAGATAATAATTTGTATAATAGAATATTACTTTTGATCGATCAAATAAATCTACTCGTAGTGAAACAAAAACAGCTTCTCAACGCAATAATAATATTATTTAATAATTAGGTAAGTTGTTCTTGTTATCCAAAACTATTTATTACTTTTTAGTACATTTTTCAATATCAATCTAGTGGTAACAGAGCCAAAAAAATACAAAAATATCAGGAAGAATTAAAAATTCGTCCGTTGCCGCGCGTCCAAATAATGATGTCATTTCATGGCTTCTTTTCAAGATGGTTGTGGCCATAGCGAAACGCGACGAAAGGAAAAAACACTTGTTTTGAAAAATGCATTGGATAAAAATATTTGCCCTCCTAAAAATTTTTTTTCGGACGCCGAGGGATGATCGGATGGAAAAATGTTGTAATTCATCAAAGTTATTCTGTTGACCCAATGTAAATTAGGTGCATTTAATCAACTGCAATAATTATTGCCTGTACTTTTCTTGCAGAAGAAACAAAATGCTAATGAGATATTACCAAATATCCCTAGACCACAAATATAGGTACTTTCAATGAACCTATTATACAGAGAATGGTCATTAAGTACTACAAAGCTTTTGTTAGATCGCACAACGTTATTGACGTGAGTTCTCCAAACTCCAAGCCCCCGATTATGTCACTCACAACCTCTAGAACGGCTCTTAATGTCGATCATTTGTTTCTAAACCCATTCTGAGAATAGTGAAATAAATTATTAGTCGCAAAATAGTTATAAAGACGTTTTAAGCAGAGATTTATAAACTTTGGAAAATATTACTATTATAAGTAGTATAGATCGGTAATTTTTTATCAATCGTGGATCTCCTATTTTTAATTACAAGCCCCTCCCCCCAACCCTTTCTTAGCTACTCCAATGTAAGTATGGTACCCGCTGCTTTGTTTTGATAGCGAATTTATAACAATTAACGAACGTTACCACCAGTACCCGCCCGCTGGTATAAAAGAGTTTTCAGAAAATATGCAAAACATAATATGATGAACATTAATAGCGGGCGAAAAAAAATAATAAAAACTAAGGAAATTATCACTTATAATCTCCCTAGCAGCAGAATTATCAGGAATTAATTCTGCTGCGTGGGAGATTCGGTAAGAAAATTTCATAAATAGGAGTTTTTCTCTTATTGTAATTTTTTACTAAAATGCTACAAAAACATATTTCCGGCGGCTTTAGTTAATTGTAACTAATTAGAGTTTTAGAAATGAAGTTCATTTTAGCCGTTAGTAACTCATTTTTATTACTAAAATGTGAGAAACATTAAATAACAAATTTGTTATCTGAAATCCAATGTCTTTATCGTTTTAAATTGAAATAAAACTTTAAAAAATATATTTTCGATGAGTTTAGTTTAATATGACGCACTGTATTTTTACAATCGAAAACTAAGGTTTATTACTAAAATTTCTGGAACATTAAAAACATTAATTCGTTTTCAACCATAACATCTGATATTAGGTACCTACATGTCTACATAGTTTCAAATGAAACTTAAAAAAAAACATATTTCCGATGAGTTTAGTTAAATATGACGCACTATATTTTTACAATAGACCTTGATTTTACTTGTTAGTAACTAACGTTTATAACTCAAATTTCAGGAACATTAAAAACATTAATTCGTTTTCAACCATAACATCTAAAATTACATGTCTACATAGTTTCAAATGAAACTTAAAAAAACACATATTTCCGATGAGTTTAGTTAAATTTTTTGTGTGTCTCTTTTAGCCCCGGTGTTCGATATGTAAAGCAAATTGGTTAGTATCAATAAAAATTATAAGTTAGTAACAAAATGTATTTTGATTGTATTCTGAGTGACTTTTGCCAATAGATATAAAGCACTTCATTTTTGACAGAAAAATTATCACTTATTAATTTTATTAAGTTAATAGGAACTAACAAAATTATCGCGAAAATTTCATAAATTTATTTTCAACCAATTAGAAGGCTCCTTTTTGTTTGCGTTGTTTATAGCGACGGGAGACTATCCGATAGTCTATAACCTATTAATCTAATAAAATTAATAAGTGATAATTTTTCTGTCAAAAATTAAGTGCTTTATTTTTTATGGCAAACGTCACTGAGAATAAAATCAAAATACATTTTGTTGCTAACTTATAATTTTTATTGAGAATAGGTCGTAGGTCTCATCATCTCATCATATTAAAAGAAACTCCAATTTATGAAATTTTCTTTCCGAATCTCCCACGCAGCAGAATTAATTCCCGATAATTTTTTTCTCGGTTTCCCTCATGTTTTTCTTGATAGAAAATTTTCCTCGTCTTCAACTCGGAATAATTTTCTATCAACAAAACCATTCGTGACCTTGAAAAAAATTATCGATAATAATTTGTAATTTTCCGTTTTATTTAGAGACAGACCGAAGGTTCGGTTTCGGTTTCGGCTAGTTTCGGCCAAAAAATCTAGTTTCGGTGACAGTTTCGCTTTCGGCCAAAAACCGGCCGAACCGTCGCGTCGGCCATGCCGAAACTTAGTGTTCGTGAATAGTCGCGCACCGTTCGGCTAACTTTGGGTGAGTTCGTAGGCAGTGTTGTCTATATAAATAATAGATTTTTTCTCTGTCGACTTTTTTTTTTTTTTTAGTGGGAAGACTTTAATCCGTTCCCAAGATCGATCTCGTCTTATATAAAATAAATTAAATTTCAGTAATACAATAAAATTTTTGAGTAGTTTCGGTTTCGTTTTCCAAAGATTCGGTTTCGGTTTCAGTTTCGGCTGAAAATCTTGTTTCGGTCGGACACTAGTTTTATTATTTTACTACGTAAAGGTTGAACATGCGGGGTTGAGGAGGTAGGAACGAGACTTTCGTTCGGTACCAACTACCTATTATTTTTCCACAAAGCAGCCAATATTTTATCGTAATTGTTTAAGATGCCCCAGAAAAACAACATTATTTGTTAGTCTGCGTTAAATACCTTTTCAAACTTAAATTAGGAATGGAGGTCAAACGGGTATTATGAAAAATGCAAGTTTGGCTGCAAGCGAGCCGCAGAAAGTGAAAATTTTGCAAGTGTGTCAGTCAGGTCGACTTATGCGAATTTGTGAATGATGAACGCATACTGATTATGTAATATGAAAAGTAAAAGTTTATAAATTGATTCGTGTGTCGAATTTATTTTTGATTTGATTAATAGATAAAAAAATTAATATTAAATGATGATGAGTGTGTGATTTTTGCATATATTTTAGAGTACTATTCTCGATATTGCTACATTTTATGCTTATATGGAAACATCTACAGCGCGAGCAAAAATTATTTGCATCAGAGCGGGTTTGGATTAAAAGACGTAGGGCTTGGTTTAGCTCACAATGATATGAGGACGATATATCTAACCAAATCTAGGTTAAAATTTTGTCAAATTCAATTATGACATGATATGCCAAACTAATGAGTAATAAAATAAGTAGACAAATACAAATTTTTTTTTGTTGTTTACAAAATTAACAAAGTAAGAATATACAGAAAGAATAGTATTGAATTCTCTTATAAGAATAATCCTGCATGTTCCATAAGATCTTACCACTTCTTGGGACAGGCGTCTTATACAATTTGTTGGCGTATTTTGCATTATTTCACGAATGTTTGCAACAAGTTCTTCTTTTCTTACAGATGGTCTTCCTGCTCCTTTTTTGTGTTGTATAGAACCTATTCCCTAAACACAGCCACGGTTCTTTTCAGGCAATGATAAAAATCCCCAGCAATAAAAGCAACGTTAGGAAAATGTTCGTGAAAATCGTCCATGCACAAACCCGGATTGTATTGCCACTCACTATTTACTCTAACGCCGTTTCGAAAATACGCTTTAACCATGAATGTTTTGTGCTGTTCCGTAAAGCCCATTGTGTGAATTGTTCAACAAATTGGCAAAATTAGCGATGAATCAAATTACTTGTAACGACTGTCAAAGATGACGAAATAACTGATTGAATGTTAGTTCAGGTAGTTACTGACACCCAACAGGTATTAAGCTCTACGGCTAAGCGTTACGTCCTTAGATGCAAGGCCCTCTTTGATGCAAATAATTTTTGCTCGCACGGTATCCGGGTGACTCATTAGCCGCGTTCGGCAATTACATCTGAGATGCGATGGATATTTTGTCACGTGACCTCGGATCGGTCCGAGAATTTTGTGATAAACGAACGGTACCTAACAGCTGACCTCTGTCAAAGTCAAAAATGTAATATTTTTGTTTTGATCTAAGAAACCTAACCTTTTTTTCCTTTTTGTAAAGTTACTAAAAATGATTATTCCTAGCGTTGTATTGGCCTTAATTGAAGGAAGCTATATCAACTAATGTTTGAAGACGATAATGAGGAATACTTCAAGATTTTGGAAAAGGTATTAGACGGTTTTGCCGAAGAAACGGTACGTACCCCGATTTGCACATCACCAGTTCAGACAGCACTTTAGATTGTCCCCAACTACCTTTGAAGACTTGATTTATTAATTAAATGCAGTTTCAGAGGGAAGATTGATAGCTGTAGGTGCTGGCCATCCGGAAATGTTATTGGATAAACAGACCATGATAGCAATCTGGTGTTTATCAAATATGAAAAGTTTTACGTAAAACCCACCAGAGTTTATGCCTTCCTTAGCCTTGCCTAATGTGTATTTTCAATTTAGATCAGTCACTGATCGATTTGGAATAACCAAGTCAACCTGCTGGGACGTCTTATATAGAACATGTAGAATATTTATGTGTATTTATGGTCAAATAAACATGGTATAGCGTTTTTGTTCTTCCACATCATATAGTTCCACTTCCTGCATATTATTTTTAGTCAAATCACAGAATGTGTGAAAGGCTTTGTTCAATCAAACTACCAAAATTTTAAACCTAAATATAAACATCAAACTTAACCTCACAAATTCAGCTGAGATTAATCGCTTTCCTCGGTCAAAATACTCCGAGCAAAAAGATTATCCTCGGAGCGCTCCGATTTTAATTGCCGAACTGTTGAGATTTATTTCCCCTCCATTTAGATGGCATAAACGAACGATTTAGATCAATCCAAGCGGTCTGAGGTAATTGCCGAACGCGGCTATTAAGAATGGCTCTCGACCGTATCTCAGAAAGTGTGGCTTGCGGAATTTTTTTTTTTAGAAAAGTGGCCCTGAGAAATTGTAGGGATACTATTTTTAAATTTCTTGGTTGGCCGCTAGGAGGCGTAAGTTTAGTGGCTAAACAAAAAGAGGGATAATTGACATGTATCAAAGGTTGGATTTGTTTAATTTAATGAAAATTTTGTTAAAAACTATCGTTTTTGAGTTTTTGCACTACCTTGTTGTTGTAGGAGGGGACAAATATTGTTATGAAAAAATATTTACAATTTTGGTTTCGCTTATCGAAATTTGACAAATTTGAACTCGCTAAATAGAGATTCTTTTGTTTTTTTAATTTTATAAAAACTAAGTCGTTCTGAATTCCGTTGCGCTTGCGCCGTTAGCTAGGGGGGACTATTTAGCAAAATCAACAATCTCTTAATTTTTCTTAAAAATTTTAAATGCAATGATATATTTTTTAACTTAAGCAAAAAAAAGCATAAATAAGAAAAGTATCTGTAAGAACCGCAAGCCAATACCTTTTTTTAAACCGGAGATATGGAAAATATAATATAAAAATGAAATCCACAAGAATAAACTATCATTTTAGTACATACGATATTTGTCGGCAAGAAGTTATAAATACCATACTATTGTGTCTTCAACAAAGTCCTAATCCACACAACACTCCTTTTAATTAGTGTTCTGTAAATTGCATAATTGTACAACAAACATAATAGAAAAAATTGCAGTAAAATTGTGGGCTCTGAAACAAAAAAAAAAAGGAAGAAGGCTTTGATTTAAAATATATTATAACTAGCGTGTACTCGGCCTGCGTTGCAATGCCAGGCATTATACGCCTCGGAGATAATAATAAGGCGAGTTCACCATCGCGTCAAGATTTATAAATGCAAACCCGAACAAACCTCTAAATTTATCAGTGTTTCTCTACAATATTATGCATGTATTATACATAAAAACCTTCCTCTTGAATCACTCTATCTATTAAAAAAAACACTTCAAAATCCGTTGCTTAGTTTTAACGATTTAAGCACATATAGCTGGGGACAGGCGCGACAGCGACTTTGTTTTATACTATGTTACGATAGTACGTGTCAAAGTTTAAATAAGTTAAATTTTGGTTTCATTCCTTAAAATTTGTGCTGCGTCAAAATGCCGACCTCGAACGAAGAGGCGTTTGACATGATATGCCAAACTAATGAGTAATAAAATAAGTAGACAAAACAAAACAAAATTAACAAAGTAAGAATATACAGAAAGGAAAAGAAAATAATTACATAAATTGCTGAAATTGGCCACCGCCATGCTCCAAGCATAAATTCACACGTCTCTTCATATTTTCGAAAGTGTTGACTAACATCTCTGGAGAAATGTTACCACATTCTTGGATAATCCTTTCTTGTAATTGTTCTAAATTTGCAACTATTCTGAGAATACACATAAACCGGAGAGGTGGAACCAGGCTTCATCCGAAAAAAATGTCAGGTCTAATAAATCATTTCTTTCCAATAAATTTTGGGTTAACCATTGAGAGTAATTCCTGCGTCTTTCAAAATCTGGTTTTTGTATTTCTTGGAATACTTGCACTTTATAAGGAAATAAATTTAGCTGCTTCTTAACAATAGTCCTGCATGTTCCATAAGATCTTTCCACTTCTTGGGACAGGCGTCTTATACAATTTGTTGGCCTATTTTGCATTATTTCACGAACGTTTGCAACACGTTCTCCTTTCTTACAGATGGTCTTCCTGCTCCTTTTTTGTGTTGTATAGAACCTATTTCCCTAAACACAGCCACGGTTCTTTTCAGGCAATGATAAAAGTCCCCAGCAATAAAAGCAACATTAGGAAAATGTTCGTGAAAATCGTCCATGCACAAACCCGGATTGTATTGCCACTCACCATTTACTCTAACCCAGTTTCGAAAATACGCTTTGACCATGAATGTTTTGTGCTGTTCCTTAAAGCCCATTGTGTGAATTGTTCAAGAAGTTGGAAAAATTAGCGTTCCCTATACTAGATTGTGATGCACTTCGTGGTTTATTTAGTTGTCTCTACATTTCGATTATTACCAGTGTAACTGCCTTTTATATTGGAGTTAATTCCGCTGGGATGGCGCTACGGTGTATTGATGGCCGCCTTGATTTTAAAAGGAGGCTTTTAGTACATTGCTCCCCCGCATTATGCTGTTCATGTAAGGGAGTACTTAAATAAATTTTTTCCGGGGCGGTAGATAGGTAGACGGGGCCAATAGAGTGGCCACCCAGATAGCCCGACCTTAACCCAATGGATTCTTTCTGGGGCTATATCAAAAAAATTTTTAATAAATCTAAACTCAACTCAATAGATACGCTTAAGGAGTCCATTCGACGAGTAATACGAGAAATAATTACACAAACAGTACAAAATGTGCAACGGGAGTTTTTAGACCAAAAGATCTACTGCAGCACAGTTGGTGGAGCATATTTTCTTATCAAATAGTTTCCATTCATACTTTGTCTATTTTGTTTTAAAAGTTTATATTTCGTAGCCGGTTGAAAATAGGTATAGAGGGCATGAAATGTAAAAGTATCCTTCATTAAAAAAAATAAAAGTTGGTACAGGTAGCATTTTTATTACCGACCCTGTATAATAGTGTATAACATCAGTCTTTTTTCTAATGTATTTCCAAAAAATTAATTTGAAGGGTCCGAGCGATTCTTGATTGAGTAGGCGGTATTATATATAAAAAGGTGATCCGTTTTTTATCATAACCTTGTATACCGGGTATTTCTCAAAATACGTTCACCCCTATAACTTTTTTATATTTATAGATATTAAAATGAAATTTTGAGATAATGCATAAGAGATGAGTCTGCATTTATTGGCGTAATTTTCAAATTGTTACTTCCAGTTTACTACTTCCAGTTTGACCGGAAGTGACCTTGACTTTGATATTTTAAATGGGACATCTTGTATATTTTTACTTATTGGGAGTCAGCATAACATTCTGAGTAAAATGACACCCCACTTGTAATTTTTTGACGTGTTATAACATTTTTATGTTTATTTTTTATTTTCACTCTAGAGTGCTAGAAATTAATTAAATCTGTTAATGTATAGTCAAGTAGTATATGAAAATTAAAATGATGTCATAATAATTGATTTTCTAAGTTTCACAAGCGTTTAAAAAATGAAATTTTGTTTTCTTGACTCCATTTTTTCAAATTGCACGATGGTAGTTTACTAGGATCTTTAAAATGAGCATTTTTTTCCAATAATTTGATACCATACACTCCTATGCTATTTTAAAATTGGCACTGAAAATCTTAATCCCAATCACAAATTAAAAAGCGTTATGCATTATTGCCGCCCTCTCTTTTCTAAAGAAATATAAAGGCGGCTTTGAAAAACAATGAAATGGTTTTGAAAAGCAATGTGGCTTTAATTTAAAGTTGTAAAGTCATTAGTTTATAAAACATACAATACATACAATCTTACGGCTTCAGAAGAATTTTTCTGGTCACTCCAAAAATTAGGAGCATATCAATTTGTTCATTTCTAATAAAACTAACCATTTTATCTGATTTACAATGTAAGTTTAATAAACGAATGACATTACAATTTTAATTTAATAATAATGCATTACGTTTTTAAAATTGCGATTGGGACTTAAGACAAATTTTTTCGTATCAATTTTAAAATATCATAAGAGTGTATGGTATCAAATCATTGGAAGAAAATGCTCGTTTTAAATATCCTTGTAAACTGCCACCGTGCAATTTGGAAAAATGGAGTAGGTAAACGTCAAGAAAACAAAATTTCATTTTTTAAACGCTTGTGAAACTTAGAAAGTCAATTATTATGACATCATTTTAATTTTCATATACTACTTGACTATAAATTAACAGATTTAATTAATTTCCAGCACTCTAGATTGAAAATAAAAAATAAACATAAAAATGTTATAACACGTCAAAAAATTACAAGTGAGGTGTCATTTTACTCAGAATGTTATGCTGACTCCCAATAAGTAAAAATATACAAGATGTCCCATTTAAAATATTAAAGTCAAGGTCACTTCCGGTAAAACCGGAAGTGCTAACAAATTGAAAATTATGCCAATAAATGCAGACTCATCTCTTATGCATAATCTTAATATTTCATTTTAATATCTAAAAATATAAAAAAGTTATAGGGGTGAACGTCTTTTGAGAAACACCCGGTAGATATATTATCATGTAAGTACTAGAAAACGTTATGCCTCCATCAAACTATGGTACATATTTTTCCGCGTAGAAATTTTATTTATCAAAAAAATGTATGATATTTTATCTAGGAAACAATGATTACGTAAGAAACAAAATATAATTACTATTAAACAAATTACACATTATGAGGATTTTGCCCAAACAAACGTTAAACGTTGAAAGTTAATTTCTTAAGAAGTAGAGTTGAAAGTATTGGAATAGGAAGAAAAGTATTTCTCCAGCAGTTTATTTAAATAATATATTATTGTTTTTAAAATATCTACAGGCTTTAAGCGTAAAAACGCTCATCAAGAGATATGAAGTAAAATGACAAGTAGCTGTTATTGTTAGCAAAAAAGAAAATTGTTGTATGTAACTTTAACTTAAGCATAATGTAAGTTATTCTTTAGAAAGAAAATCTAAAAATTATTTTATAAGAACAATGGTCATATGGCCAAATAAGTGAAGAGAAAACACTATATTTGTTCTCAGAATGGAAATTTCACGAGGAGAACATAGAACATCAGAGAACTTATAAATATAAATACTCAGATTCATATTATTTATGATTTCTGTAATAAATTTTAAATCAAAATTATACTAAATAATTTGTATATTCAATTGAAGTAAGATTTACTTACTTTATTTATTTACTTCTTGAAATGAATTTAATAGTATATTTACGTAAATGTCTACAGTGTGACCAGTAAAGTCCGCATCATATGGGATATTTTAAATTTTAATAGCTTTATTCGAAATTTGACTTTGGCATCAAGTTCTGCTTCAATCGAGATAAAGATTAAGCAAAAAAAATTAGTTACGTGATTCGCATGGTCTGTGAAATTTTAATTTTTTTCCAAAAAATAATTCAAAAGTGGGGTTATTTCTGAAAATATCAAAAAAAGTTATTAGAAAAAGTTTTTTTTAAATGCAGTTTCTAGCCCACATGCAAAATTTCAGCTGCATAAGATCTAATTTTGATTTTTTACCCACTACTAAAATTTATTTTCCACTTAATGAACACTTTACCAATAACACTGCATTATTTTTTTCTTAATATTAAGGTGCATTACTTTCAGACACAAACTACGTTTCTAAAAATTCTTATTTTAAGAAGTTACCTTATACATATACAAGTCAAAAACACATAAACTTTGCATCACAAGCGACCAAATTTGAATAGCTCAATTTTGATTTTATAGAAAAACACACATTTATACTGTGCCTATTAAATAGTGCGTACTCTTAGCCGCATTATAAACGCACTCTTGAACGACGGGTTGTCTAAGAGGGCGCATTAACATTTTTTGGTTAATTTGTTTGTAAAAAAAAGTACATTTTGATTTTCTTTGTTACTGTGCCATTTTATATTGGAAGAATATATATCTTTTCTTATATATCATTGTTTTAAGCTTTGTTTTGTTTTTGCGCTTAAAATTAAGGATTTTTCTTAAGTGCGTGCTCTTACCCGATATACCCCTAAGGCATAACGCATAGGAACTATATGAACTGACACGGTTATTGAAACAGTAATTCCTAATATTTTATAAGTCTTAAGCGGGTCTTTTTCTATGAGAACTCGTACCACCCAGGAAACCCCAAAAGATAAAAACTTCCTATTATCTTTTTGATTATTTTCATACAAAGTCATTTAATTATATGACAATCAAAGATGTATCTGAAATAAAGCATTGTCAAAACTAAGAAGTTTTATGTAGGTTGCGTTGAGTCTTATTTTGCAAAAATGGTGCAATTTACAAAATATGGGTAAAAAATTAAAATTATCTTATGCAGCTAAAATTTTGCATGTGTGCTAGGAACTGCATTTAAAAAACTTTTTTTTATAACCTTTTTCGATACTTTCAGAAATAACCCTACTTTTGAATTATTTTTTGGAAAAAATTAAAATTTGACAGATACCTAATGCGAATCACGTGGCTACTATTTTTTTGCTTAATTTTTAACTCGATCGAAGCAGAACTTGATGACAAAGGCAAATTTCGAATAAAGCTATTAATAAAAAAAAATCCAATATGATGCGGACTTTACTGGTCACACTTTATAAATATTTTTAAAAAGTCAGATTTACCAAATTTAGTTAATATGACAGAGATTGTTAAGCAAGCCGTGATTTTTCGTCCACAACGAATATAGATAAGATTGTGTGTGCATGCTTTGTCTTGCTTTTGCCTTGTCTTTCAAGTTGGATTTATATTTCGCATGCATAAACAAAAAAAATATAGCTGAACATTTTACATGCAGACTGTAGATCAGCAAAAATATAAAAAGTTACATCTTGCATGCAATACATTTTAAATTTTAGGTGCAGTGAACTTTGTCCAGCTTTGGCGATAAGGACAACTGTTAAAAAGCCCCTCAAAATATTAATAATTTATAAATTTTTATGTACCCAAAGTTTTCATATCTATCTATATAGATATACAGGGTTGATCAACACTGGAATTAATTTAAATTATTGCTCATCTTAATCTCTAAATAACAAAAATAAGTGATATTTTCGTTAAAAGAAATAAATGTACCTAATCATGGTAAGTCGAAATATTTTCTAAACGAAAAGTTCAATGTCTGTACAAGTAATCATGTTTATGGCAGTGCTAGCTACTATTTTAAATGTTTAAAGCACATGTGTGTCGATCAAGCCTGGGCAACAATCAGGAAGTTTAAAGAACCGCGTACCTTTAAACCTGTTTCAAAAAATGACCATCTAACATCGAAGACAGCAGCGCCAGCTTTCTTCCGTGTCCCCTGCAAATCCTGCAATCGAAGCTCGACTCTCGAGTTCTAGTCACTTCTGCTGCATAAATCGGGCGTGTTTGCCAGCGTTTGAAAATAATATCGGTACCTCTATATTTTAATATAAATAATCGATAAAATATAGATTGACGGACAAACCACCACCGAAGATCGATAATACTTATGCCAATGACGAGAGCATAATCGTTTTTATTGTCAAAACGTCGCTTTCAATTGTCAAAATGACGATTTTGTTTTAATTATTAAATAAAGATAAGCTACCACCTTCAAACATAGATTACCGTAAAACGGGGTGAATAGGGTCAATTTTCAACTTTGAAAGCTTGTAACTTGAAAACTATCTGCCTGAATTAATTTCTCAATAGCTTAAAACATGACTTAAGGTTGGTACTTTTAAATGGTAGTATAAGATTTTATGCAGGGTGTACCCTGTTGTATATATATATTTTTTTGTGCACGAATCCTATTCACCCCGCAGGCGGTGTGTCAATAGGATCATTGCTTGATTTATTGACTGTATCGCATTTAAACAACCGAGGGGTGTATAGAAGTTTGCCCGAAAATGTATCTTAAGTAAGATAAAATAATACCAAAAATAATATTACCTAAATTTTATAAGTGCTTCAGACTTGTAGAGATATATGACGTTTGTAAGACAAAAGCAAAGATAATATGACAACAGTTTAACCGCTAAATTTGACGTTTTAGGTTATGGTATTCAGCCTGCGATGTGGCCAAGTTTTTTTTAAGTTTAATGTCATAAAAATGACTTTTAACAACCGAAGCCGTTACTTAAAATCTGTACACTGCAAAGACCTACACTTTAAAATTACAATTATTGCAGATTTTTGAAATTTGAAGGTACCTTCAATCCTATTCACCCCACTGATCCTATCCACCCCGTTTTACGGTAACTTGACAAGGCATCGTTTATTGACTTTTACTGGTTTTCAAAAAGTCCTATTTAATTAATTTGATTTTGCTCTGTTTTACTAATCTGACACATACATTGATCGCAGTGTCAAATACTTATCACTACCTATATTTATTTAAATAATATGTGATTTTTCGTACTATTTATTAGGACAGTTAATAGAACAAACCCCGTAACGGGGTAAGTACCGTGCGAGCATAAATTATTTGCATCAAAGAGGGCCTTGCATCTAAGGACGTAATGCTTAGCCGTAGAGCTTCATACCTGTTGGGTGTCAGTAACTACCTGAATTAACAATCAATCAGTTATTCCGTAATCTTTGACAGTCGTTACAAGTAATTTGATTCATCGCTAATTTTTCCAATTTCTTGAACAATTCACACAATGGGCTTTACGGAACAGCACAAAACATTCATGATTGAAGCGTACTTTTGAAACGGGGTTAGAGTAAATGGTGAGTGGTAATACAATCCAGGTTTGTGCATGGACGATTTTCACGAACATTTTCCTAACGTTGCTTTTATTACTGGGGATTTTTATCATTGCCTGAAAAGAACTGTGGCTGTGTTTAGGGAAACAGGTTCTATTCAACACAAAAAAGGAGCAGGAAGACCTTCTGTAAGAACAGAAGAACTTGTTGCAAACGTTCGTGAAATAATGCAAAATACGCCAACAAATTGTATAAGACGCATGTCCCAAGAAGTGGGAAGATCTTATGGAACATGCAGGACTATTCTTAAGAAGCAGCTAAATTTATTTCCTTATAAATTGCAAGTATTCCAAGAAATACAAGCTGCAGATTTTGAAAGACGCAGGAATTAATCTTAATGGTTTACCCCAAATTTATTGGAAAGTGAATTTATGGACGTGTGAATTTATGCTTGGAGTATGGCGGTGGCCAATTTTAGCAATTTATGTAATTATTTTTCTTTTTCTTTCTGTATATTCTTACTTTGTTAATTTTGTAAACAACAAAAATAAATTTGTATTTGTCTACTTATTTTATTATTCATTAGTTTGGCATATAATAATAATAATAATAAAAGACTTTATTGTAAATAAGTTACAAAAGGCGAAGTTGAGGCAGAACCTCCTAGCTGTCATAATATGAATTTGACAAAATTTTAACCTAGATTTGGTTAGACATATCGTCCCCATATCATTGTGATCTAAACCAAGCCCTACGTTTTTTAATCCGAGTCCTCTTTGATGCAAATAATTTTTGCTCGCACGGTATAAAACATTTATTAGCACCACAAAATAATTAAAAATTTTTTTTAATCCTTTGGGAATATGAAACATGGCTACTGCACTCCACCAGCGGCTAACAGTGGTCCCATAATAATATACAAAGACACACTGGTCTTTTAATTAAAAATAACACAAACAACGTCTGATAAGCGGTAATTACAGCACATTATAACCTATAAATGGTTTGCAATTTGGAGGAACCGCCAGTATTTGAATGTGGCCGTACTATCATCGATTTTTACTGTTGCTTCATCTTTAACATTAGAAAACACAAATTTATTCCCAATTTTACTTAAAAAGTTTAGGTTATATTCTTATGTACCCAATAATATTATCAACTTGACCAATAAAAATTTTATGATTTTTTTGTATGCAAACCTGACTAAAATAAATCGTTTAGCACATTGGCCACTCCAAAAATTAGACTATAACCAGTGGCCACTTTATCCCAATCCTGATTAGCCACTGTAAACACAGTATAACCTTACATTAAAAAATCCCCTCTAAATTTGTTTTGTTGTCTCGTCTTTGGCTAGCTTCGATTATTACCTTAAGATATTTGTAATATCTTGAAGAAATTGTCCATACTTTAAGTGAAGTGTATGTTTAAGGGAAAGAAATAATAGTCGGGGAGCCACCGCAAAAAATATGCAAGAGTTTTCTGAAGGCTAATATTTTCAAGACTGGTTCAACTTTAGTGATTAAAAGCTAGTGTACACAGTCAGCAGTTACAGTTCCGGGACATCTGGTGGTGGGACGCGCGCAAAGGTGTAATTTTAATTAGTATCTCCAAACTGTTTTCTGAAGGCTCAAAATTTGTACAAAAGGAACAAATATAATATAAAACAGGAATCTAATAGTCAGACAGTGGAACATGGGGACACATAGAGTCAGCGCTACTCCATACTTGTCAAAAAAATGTCCTGACCAAAAGTGTTTTCTGAAGGCTCAAACTTTTTTAAATAATAATAACAATTATAAAGTTAAAAAAGAATACAGTCAGACTCTTTTGCGATAGAACCACTTCAGTCAGCAGTCGATAGAAGTGTGAGTTGGCGCTGCGCGCATCAGTATGTCTAGCCTCAATATCTGTCAATAACGTTTCTTAAAAAATAAATTCATAATTTTTTGATAATTTTAGTTGTTTAGAACGACAAATGATTAAATAATATTATAAATATGAAAAATTTCTTCTAGTGATTAAGCTATGATTTTTTTATTCTCAAATACGTATGAGAGGTTGATTAAAAAAAAAGTAAAATCAAATTAACTATAATTAGCTCAGGAATAAAGAAAGAGTAATATCGCTACGATTATTTTACAATAATTTAATGTCATTGTTTCGGTTACTCTTTCTCGTGTATCAATAATACTTCACCGTTTGTGATCAGCAGTCCTGTAATAATATATAATAATTATATTTATTTCAGTTTTGTCTTTATTTCAGATTTAATTATATTCATTTCGATTTTACCGTGTTACATATTTATGATTTGGGTAGTTTCACAAATATACAGGGTGTTCTCAAAGTTGAATCATTTATTTTACCAGGTTGTAGAACTCGTAAAAATAAGTAATTGTACCAAAAATTATTTATATAAAAGTTGCAGAATAAAGAAGTCATTAAATGCCCAAAAATCAAAAATATCAGGCACTTTAGCGAATTATTTATCACTGGTCAAATCGAAATTCGCACTAAAACCAGTAAAATGAATGAATGATAAGTAATTTGTATCCTACAAAAAAATAAGCCATACCCAGTATCGCCAGTAAACAAAACATTGATAACGCAGTGGTCGAGAATATAAAAAAATCAGGTCTCAGTTTTTAAATTTTACATTTTTTTAATTGTTAATAACTTCTTTATTCTGCAATTTTTATATAAACGATTTTTGGTACAATTACTTATTTTTACGAGTTCTACAACCTGGTAAAATAAATGACTCAACTTTGAGAACACCCTGTATATTAAATTTGTAAAACTACCCAAATCATAAATATGTAACACGGTAAAATCGAAATGAATATAATTAAATCTGAAATAAAGACAAAACTGAAATAAATATAATTATTATATATTATTACAGGACTGCTGATCACAAACGGTGAAGTATTATTGATACACGAGAAAGAGTAACCGAAACAATGACATTAAATTATTGTAAAATAATCGTAGCGATATTACTCTTTCTTTATTCCTGAGCTAATTATAGTTAATTTGATTTTACTTTTTTTTTAATCAACCTCTCATACGTATTTGAGAATAAAAAAAATCATAGCTTAATCACTAGAAATTTTTTTTCATATTTATAATATTATTTTATCATTTGTCGTTCTAAACAACTAAAATTATCAAAAAATTATGAATTTATTTTTTATGAAACGTTATTAACAGATATTGAGGCTAGACATACTGATGCGCGCAGTGCCCACTCACACTTCTATCGACTGCTGACTGAAGTGGTTCTATCGCAGAGGAGTCTGACTGTATTTTTTTAACTTGTTGTTATTATTATTTAAAAAAGTTTGAGCCTTCAAAAAACACTTTTGGTCAGGACATTTTTTTGACAAGTATGGAGTAGCGCTGACTCTATGTGTCCCCATGTTCCACTGTCTGACTATTAGATTCCTGTTTTATATTATATTTGCTCCTTTTGTACAAATTTTGAGCCTTCAGAAAACAGTTTGGAGATACTAATTAAAATTACACCTTTGCGCGCGTCCCGCCGCCAGATGTCCCGGAACTGTAACTGCTGACTGTACACTAGCTTTTAATTACTAAAGATGAACCCGTCTTGAAAATATTAGCCTTCAGAAAACTCTTGCATATTTTTTGCGCTAGCTCCTGGACTATAAGACACTTTAAGTATTTCTCCACTGGTATATTAAAACAAAATTTAAGGTTTAATGACGGATAAATTCTCTACATGTTTCGAATGTATATACATTCATCATCAGGAGAATAGAATAAAGAGTTTAGAAATACAATAGGTGCAAACAGTCCTAATGGAGCTACGAGATGATGGAAAAAACAAGCAAAGTATATAAGAAAATAAGTTATAAAGTTATCATTGCAGCAAGCTAAGTGTCATATTGGTGAGACAACACAATAAGTGTGAGGAGAGAAGAATATTTAAAGTTGGGATGGTAGTTGTTGTAAAAGTTTATTTAGAATCAAACGAGGAACAGCTGAAAAGTCACATATCAGTGAACCAGTAACGCAAGTGTGAGGAGAAGAATATTTAAAATGAGGAGTAACTGGAAGGTCACATACTAGTGAACTAGCAACGTAAGTGTGAGGAGAAGAATACTTCAAATGAGGAGTAACTGAACAGTCACATAATTCGGGAATTAGCAACATAAATGTGAGGAGTATTTAAAAAATGGCATCTAGATGTTTTAAAGTTGTAGTTTTTTAGATGTCATGTGGGTATCCTTATTTAGAAGTTGAAGTAATAATAATTCAGAATTTTTGTTCTGGACATTGCTAATCAAAATTAGTTTAAAAAATTGTATTGCAAAGGTGAAATGGAGCTGACAGTCCAAAGAAGTTCTTAGTGTCTTATTTATTTCCCTTATATTTGTAATATTTTACAGAATATAATATCCAAAAGTAATTTTAAAATAATTGTAATGGTACAATAAATAGAATTCACCTGATTTTTATACGTGCTTCACAGTAAATAGTAAATAACGATAAAACTTATCTGTGGCATAATATAGATTTAAAGTATAGCAGGCATATTTCTTTGCATAGTTTGTTAGATGGCAGCGTATGTAGGGGAAGGTTGCCCATATTGGACCAATTTTCAAATTTCTTATCATAGATCCTGATGATAACGCAAAAACGATCTTGAAGCTATACCTTAGTATACTTTAGTATGTTGTTCAACTGCAGGATTTTTTGTAGAATTTTATTTCAAAGTATCTATGATATATCAGGCTATAAAAGAACCTCTGCAAGTGGTTCAATATAGGAAACCGGTTGCCTAAATTGCACCTGGGGGTTATAAAATTGGACCACATGATATAAATCGGAAGTTTAGGTGTTATAAAAAAATAAATAAATAAAAAATAAAATTGTTGGTAAGTATAGGAAGTTTTATACTTATATTTTAAAAAAACATCAAATTTACAATCAAAATTTCGGTAGAAGACATCCTAATGCAAAAAAAAGTACCTATTAGTTTCTTATATTGGACCAGTCATAGTTTCATTTTTTAACTCAAAGAAAAAAGATTTTAGCAATATTGAAATGGCGTTAGTTCATGACATTAACTTATTTAAAGAGAAAAATTATTTTTGCACAATTTGAAAAAATTGCCTAAATTGGACCGGTTCAATTTTGGCAATCACCCAGTGGTCCAATTTAAGCAACTACCACGTGTTTTACAAAACCACCCAGGAAAGAAACAAGAAAAAGCAAATATGACATGGTAATAGGAGAAATAGAAAGAGAAAAATTTACTTGAAAACTTCCATAAAAAAGATTTTGCTTACAGTTTTATGGTTCTAAGGTAAATTCTTAGGAAAATCCTAAAAATATTACATTAAAATTGTGTAAATTACGTTTTGCTCTGTACACGCCAAGCACTAACGGCCAACTAGTTGAGTTTGTTGCCGATCAAAGGTTCTAGGTGGAAGTATGTTAGAGTGTTGCCAGATAATATAGCACTTGTTTAGTTTCGGAGAAATGTACCGTGGTCCAATTTAGGGAGCGGTTCAATATAGGCAACCTTCCCCTACTTGTTAAAATTTAAACTGTCTTTAAATTTTCTCACCGAATATCCCCTCGAGCATTGAAAAATAATTTAAAAATTTATTACAACTTCCTTAAGCACGTTACCTTTTGATAACAGCCCGATGCCGTAGCCAGTAACGTGCTATCGAAATCGGTAATAAAATCACCCTTCCAGTTGAGAAGCGCATCGTTTTTCTTATATCTTAACAATGTTTTATTATTTGAAATGTATTGTTAGATACATTCGCGTAAAGTAGTTATTTTTCTATGAAATGTGTCAATTTTAGTTATTATTCAGAAAATAGTATGTAGTAATACGTCTTAAGTGCATGTAGTAGTCGTAGAAGTATCATATTTTATTTAGCAAAAAGCTACAATTAAATATTGTTTAATACATTTTATAACACATTTTATAGATTTATTTTTAAAATTTGAAACGCAACCTTCTTTTAACAAACACAGACAGAAAAGTTAAACATTTTGCAAATTGTATCAAATATTACGTATCATATTGTTTTATAATTAAATGTAATTTTAAAGTTTTTTTAGTTTTAATAATTTTTTAGATTTAATAAAATTTTCCAAATTGATATATCCTATCAAACCTTTATAAAAAATAGATTTATAAGCTAATATTTTAGACACTCAATCCACATAAAAATTTTGATTAGTTCTTGTTTTATAATTATGATGGTCATAATTAAAAGAACAAAAAAAATTTTAACAATCAGACAATAAATTATTTTGAATTTTATGTATAAATACATACTAAATAAAAAATTAAATTTCTGACATTCAACCAACCTAAATTTATCGACATAAAATTAATTTTTGTATATTTGTCACAATTTAAAATAATCCGCATTGCCTTAATAAAAAAAATGTGGTAATATAATAATATTAAATATAGTTTTTTTTAGAAAACAAACTTAATTTAGAACTGATTCTTTTAAAATAACCTACTTTTCCGGCAATCTTCGATATAATACTTCCAAAATAATTAAAAAGTTTTCATTTTTAATCAATGGTTATCCCTAAATATTTAAAACTGTTTACTAATTCCAATTTTTCACCATCAATTACAACATTTATATTTGGACAATTTAAATTATTACCCACAACCATACATTTAGTTTTTGAAATATTTAATTTTAATTTATTTGCTTTTAGCCAATTTAATTATATATTTATCTCAGAATTTTGAGTATTTAGACCATCAAAAATATTTAAAACATTAATGTAAATTCAGGTGTCATCAGCAAACATTTGTCACTTACACATTTTTAAAATTTTGTAAAATTACCAAAAATCACTTATTTATCACTCGTTTTCCCAGAAACAGGTTTGATGTATTTTTATCGTTATTTAACAAAACACGTTTTCTGTAATCATCCGGAAAGTATCCACTTCCCGGACGCTTTTTTTTAGAAAGTTTCACTTTTCCAGCTCATGGTCCGGGAAATACAGGGAAGTGGGTACTTTCCAGACGGTTTTTAATTTTCCGGGCGTTTGTCAAAAAAAAATATAGTGTTACGCAACGCGCCTACGGCTCGCCCTGGAATTCTGTGAATCCGAATTTTCCAAACTTGTTACATAAATTAGTTTTTTGGCATTAAAGCTGTTTATTTAGGGAAACAACTTGAATGCATGATTTTCTAATAGTTTTACATGCACGAAACATATTTCTCTCAACTTGAAGAATTAGTCCATATTTAAAGTTTGAAAGGAAAGAAATGGGACACTTTTAGTCTTCCTCCAATGGTACTATATTTAATTTAAGAATTTTAAAGAATGGTAAATTTAATACATGTTTCGAATATATAAACATTCAACCTCAGGACAACAAGGAAATACGAGAAATTCAAAAGTTGCATATTGTCTTCACGGAGGTTCAAGATGACAAAAACTACTTTAAGAGTTAAGGTTTCTCAAATAAACTTTAAATTAATGAAATACCGAATGCAGTAAAACCTATAAGAATAACATATTGAAGGATATTAGGTATATAAGAAATATGTGTATTGAAGCAAGATATTATGTGAAAATGTAAAATAATATTTAACTTGCACAACTTTTTTTATTGCATAAATAATATGTTCAACGACAGAAAAAAAATACATGTACAAAATATTACGTCTTAAATAGCACTCCTAATTTTTTATAAATAATTAAAGTTCGCCGTGTGACGTCACGTATAGTATGAATAGGCCGCTCTCGCGCTATGTATTGTGGTACGCTGTGACGTCACAAGCAAACTTTAATCGCTTTTATTTAGAGGATTAAAAAAAAAACATTTCTTTGTAACTGTGGGTCTTTTGATGATGTAAGCTTACTCTTAAGAGAGTTATTTTTCAAATTTAATTTTCATGCAAGTTCCCTATTATTTTTATTAAAATGATAAAGAGTAAAAAAACTGCCTTTATAACAATGCTCTTTTCATTTTAATAATATTAATTCTTTTACTTTTAAATATCCTTCAATACGCATTTTTGTTATACAGTGTCCGCGGAAAAGTCTGCACCATATGGAAAACTTTTTTTTGCGTTTTTTTTTGCAAACCTGTTTTTGGTATTAGGTTCTGCATGACCCAAAAAAAAATACATTTAAAAATTTCAAACTGGCGAAAGTGACATTTTTGTGGTTCGCCACTCTAACTTTTTGTTTTTCAAGATAATGGAATAAAATTTGGAGGATTTATATACGATATAAAACTGCATTTTTTGATAGGTGACTCAACATTCTGGAACTTCCGGTTTAACCAGAAGTGACATAAACTTTCGATTTTTAAATGGAACGATGTGTCACTTGTCACTTTTTGTCACCAAGAAAATATTTTTTTTTTAATTTATTGTTTTATATAGAGGGCTATGAATACCTTTAAATCACTTATTTCAGTTCTTTAATCTTGGAAAAAATACAATTTTCCTATTTTTGGTCTAATGCTATGTGCTGTGTAAAATTTAATCTTTAAAGTTTATAACTAATTTTTTTTAAACAGCAACATGGTGGCTCGTCGGGTTAGGAAAAAAGAGTATTTTATTACGATTATTTTGATACCATACACTATTAGATTTTAGAAAAGCTGCAATTAAAAAACTTTAAAAAGTTAACTTGGAACTTTCCTAAAATGAAGCATCTTTTGAGAATAAATTTAGATTTACATGCATCAAGTAGCCTGTTTTGGGTAATAGTATATGTCACACACACACAAATGCAGTTTTATGTGGTATATAAATCCCCCAAATTTTATTCCATTATCTTGAAAAACAAAAAGTTAGAGGGGCGAACCACCTTTCGTGGACATCTGGTATGTTAGTAAAATAATAAATAACTAAAAAAAACAACGCGAAATAGTTTATAGGTTGACACAAGATTGAATGACGTTGAGATTTGTACTCTAAAGCACCGTTCAAACGATAGGTACCTTTTGATTTTCTAATATTTCTTTGTTCTCCTGAGGATAAATGTTTATATACATTCGAAACATGTGAGAATTTCCCATCATTTAAACACTTTAACTAAATATACCTGTGAAAGAAGACTTAAATTTTCTAATTTTTTTTCTTCCGTATTTTTTTTGCAGTTTCCTGAATACCTACTAATTAAAACTGACAGAAGAAAAAAACTAGTAGACGCGACTGACTGTGCCATTGATGGTAACCATGGCTTTTAAATAATAAAACATTCTTAAGATACCAGATGAATGATGCGTTTTTCAACTGGAAGGGTGATTTTATTACCGATTTCGAAAGCACGTTACTGCCCACGGCTTCGGGCTGTTATCAAAAAGTAACGTGCTTGAGAAAGTTGTAATAAAATTTTGAGTTATTTTTCAATGCTCGAAGGATATTTGGTGAGAGATATCAGTAGAGTCCGATTTTTATCTACAGTGTGTCCTAGGATGAACGAATTTTTAGGTGTAAATGCCAAAAAAAAGGTGAGAATGTGACCATTTGGAGTTTAGGACTGCTTGATTGTACAGTAAAATTTACCATATTTTGATTTTTAATAAATCAAGCAGTTCTTCGCCGAAACAATATTTTCACTTTCTGTGTAGGTAAAGAGCCTCTTCACAAAATATCGAAAATTTTTATTAATAGTCCAAGAGCTCGTGAACCCTCCGAGTAACGATCGTCCTGTAAGGCTAGTAATTTTTTTAGTAGCGAATCATAGCCTACTAAGTACGATAACCACGACCTGGCAGGCATCAGCCCTGCACTTCATCAGCCCTTATATTTTTTAAAGGGTAAATAAAATTAAAAAAAAAATCTTGTCGCTGTAAACTTCAAATTTTAATAAGATTTAGTTCATTGACAGTAAAGTATAAAAAAATATTGACAGGCGATTTCGGCCAGCACAAGTACCTGACAGGCGAATGGTGTGCATTATATGATTGAAAATAAACTTATAACGTGTTCGGATTCCATTCTGCACACTGTTTACTTAAATAATAATATAAGGTATAACAGTGCGCAACGAAAACTGCACAATTATTATATAGTTTAAATTTTACACTTTGAAATAATGCACAAAATAAAATCACATACACAATAATATTTTGGTATTATAGTAGAACAAGACTTCACGAGTATAAATCCCGCGTTGCCAGAGGTGGTACTATTGTACCAGATGTGGTACAATGACCTTTAAAAAAGTACGTTGGTACACTTTGCCTATATGTGGTACAATCTTAAGTTTTTATAAAAAAGTGTTAGATTTCGATATTTAAAACCTACTTCTTCGCTTCGACATAAGAGATTATACTTTTTTGATTTTGATATGAAAACGTTAAGTTTGCGTTTTACAGTTTTTAGGATTTTAAAATGATAAACCTAATTTATCAGTTGCAATTGCTGACTGATAGAAGGTGATGTATCGGTGAATGTTTACTGTTTCGGTGGTTTACCCGTTTACCCTACTCTGTTCTCTGTTTAGTTTTCGGTGTTTTACATGTTATACGATTTATGGTTTTTTTTTTAAGTATATTAGTATTTTATAGTAAATTTAAATCACTGTAAATTTATTATGAAAAGGTAAAAGACATTATTTAATATATTATATTATGTCATTGTATATTTAGTAATTAACGCCTGGTTTTTATAATGTTATTCCGAAATTACTTGTTTTTATTTTTGTGTTTGTATAAAATATACATTATTTTGTATTTTCAAGAGATAGGTATAGTTTTAAAGTTAAACATTTTGCAGCTAAAAATATTTTCCAGAACAAAGTAAAATATTCGATACACTTGTTTACGTATAAAATTTTTTGCTTGCGCCAAGTTGGTACATTCAAACTAAATCTGGTACACTTTTTATCGCTGTCTGGTACAATGCACTTTTTTTTTTCTGGCAACACTAATAAATCCTTATCACAACTGTTTTTTTTTTAATTGTTGTACGAAAACAGGTATATGACCTTTCAATTTGTCCATTACCAAACATATAATATAACTTTCAACTTTACAGAACAAAGTTTATTTTCAATCATATACTGCACACCTTTCGATTCACCTGTCAGGTATTTGTGCTCGCTGAAATCGCCTGTCAATTTTTTTTTATACTTTACAGTAAATGAACTAAATCATATTAAATTTTGAAGTTTACAGCGACAAGTTTTTTTTTCTAATTTTATTCACACTTTCAAAAATATAAGGGCTGATTATGACGTGCAGGGCTGATGCCTGCCAGGTCGTGGTTATCGTACTTAGTATGCTACGACTAGCTACTAAAAAAATTACTAGCCTTACAGGACGACCGTTACTCGGAGGGTTCACGAGCTCTCCATCTATTAGAAAAGTTGCTCAGAGTTCAAAATCATGCAAGCGTATTTAATGCACAAAAGAGGTTAAAAAAAAATGTAAAAAATAATGTCGTTATTAAATTATGTAGGTACCTACGTGATTTTGAATTATTTTGAGCACTTTTTCTTAACAACATTTTTCGATATTTTGTGAATATGAAGCACTTTACCTACACAGAAAATAAACAAAATGCGCCGGTTAAGGCTACTTGATTTATTAAAATTCAAAATATGGTAAATTTTATTATTTAATAAGGCAGGCCTAGACTTTAAATGGTCACATTTCAATTCTAAAATGTTTTGTCTTTTACACCTACAGTGTGACCAGTAAAGTCCGGATCATATGGGATTTTTTTTTATTAATAGCTTTATTAAATTTGGCTTTGGCATCAAGTTCTGCTTGGATCGAGATGAAAATTAAGCAAAAAAATAGTAGTCACGTGATTCGCATTATCTGTCAAATTATAGTTTTTTCCAGAAAAATTCAAACGTGGGGTTATTTCTAGAAATATCGAAAAAAGTTATTGAAAAAGTTTTTTTAAATGCAGTTTCTAGCCCATATGCAAAATTTGAGCTGCATAAGATAATTTTGATTTTTTACCCACGACTAAAATTTATTTTCTACTTAATGAACACTTTACTGATGACACTGTGTTCTTTTTTTGTCTTAATATGTGTGTATTACTTTCAGACACAAACTACGTTTTTAAAAATACTTATTTTATGAAGTTACATTATACAGGGTCAAAAATAAATAAACTTTGCATCACATGCGACCAAATTTTAATAGCCCAATTTTGATTTTATAGAAAAACACACATTTATACTGTGCCTATTAAATAGTGCGTACTCTTAGCCGCATTATAAACGCACTCTTGAACGACGGGTTGTCTAAGAGGGCGCATTAACATTTTTTGGTTAATTTGTTTGTAAAAAAAAAGTACATTTTGATTTTCTTTGTTACTGTGCCATTTTATATTGGAAGAATATATATCTTTTCTTATATATCATCGTTTTAAGCTTTGTTTTGTTTTTGGCGCTTAAAATTAAGGAGTTTTCTTAAGTGCGTGCTCTTACCCGATATACCCCTAAGGCACAACGCATAGGAACTATATGAACTGACACGGTTATTGAAACAGTAATTCCTAATATTTTATGAGTCTTAAGCGGGTCTTTTTCTATGAGAGCTCGTACCACCCAGGAAACCCCAAAAGATAAAAAATTCCTATTATCTTTTTGATTATTTTCATACAAAGTCATTTATAATTATATGACAATCAAAGATGTCCGGTTAGTTAACTTTTTATTAAATCTTCGTGCAACTCGACAATAGCCGGTAATTTTTTTTTATAAAATCGAATAACGAAAAGCAATTACCTATTTTTCTCTTTTTATTATTATAAAATGTTTGCATTAAATGTTAAATTAAAAACAACATTATACTTTGTCATTAAGCAAAATATAACTTTGGCTATAGGTGCAAAAGTGCTAATGAGGAATACCATTTATAATAATTAACGTTTTTAAAAGTATTTTATGGCCTATCTACAGTGTGTCCGCTTGAGTTCTGTACATATTGAAAACTTTTTTAATATTAATTTTACGAAAAAAAGTTACTCTTTATAAAAAGTTCTGCTTACTGAAAAAATAATATTAGACTATTCAAACTTGAGATAGTATGTACAGGATGATCAAAAAGTATCAAATCAAAATTGACCTACGAGAAAAGTCCCCTTAATTTTAATTTTAGAGGAAAATGGAATAAGAAAATGTTGATTGGCATTAAAAATTATATCTGTTTCTACTCTTAGTAGACTATTATTGAAAATTAAATTAAAAATTTAAATCTTAATTCTTAATGGCATGTGCATTATCTTGCCACCATTTCCCACCTGAATTTGAATTTCAACTGTCAGTTATGTTATTTGTCTGAAACATCGGTAGAATAATTAGATAAATATGCTGTTGAAATTGAGTATGCAAGATAAAATTGAAATAATTTTAATTGTTGGTGAAAATTACAAAACGTATCGGAAAACTGCCGAAATTTTTAACTACAGATATCCTGATAAAATGATTTCTTTTACAACAGTAGGGAACATAGTGACTAAATTCAAGACCTTTGGAAGTGTGGAAAATAACTACAATAAGAACCGTGGACCAAGGGTTGTAAATAATGAAACTGTGAACCAAGTAATGTTGTCTGCAGTAGAAGATCCTAAAAAAATCATTGCGAAATAGGTCAACAACATTACCAAATGATGTAGGGAATTGATGATTCGCATCACCTGTCAAATTTTAGTTTTTTCCAAAAAAATTCAAACCTGGGGTTATTTCTGGAAATATCGAAAAAAGTTATTGAAAAAGTTTTTTTAAATGCAGTTTCTAGTCCATATGCAAAATTTGAGCTGCATAAGATAATTTTGATTTTTTACCCACCACTAAAATTTATTTTCCACTTAATGAACACTTTACTGATGACACTGTGTTCTTTTTTTGTCTTAATATGTGTGTATTACTTTCAGACACAAACTACGTTTTCAAAAATACTTATTTTATGAAGTTACATTATACGGAGTCAAAAATAAATAAACTTTGCATCACATGCGACCAAATTTTAATAGCCCAATTTTGATTTTATAGAAAAACACACATTTATACTGTGCCTATTAAATAGTGCGTACTCTTAGCCGCATTATAAACGCACTCTTGAACGACGGGTGGTCTAAGAGGGCGCATTAACATTTTTTGGTTAATTTGTTTGTAAAAAAAAGTACATTTTGATTTTCTTTGTTACTGTGCCATTTTATATTGGAAGAATATATATATTTTCTTATATATCATTGTTTTAAGCTTTGTTTTGTTTTTGCGCTTAAAATTAAGGATTTTTCTTAAGTGCGTGCTCTTACCCGATATACCCCTAAGGCATAACGCATAGGAACTATATGAACTGACACGGTTATTGAAACAGTAATTCCTAATATTTTATAAGTCTTAAGCGGGTCTTTTTCTATGAGAACTCGTACCACCCAGGAAACCCCAAAAGATAAAAACTTCCTATTATCTTTTTGATTATTTTCATACAAAGTCATTTAATTATATGACAATCAAAGATGTCCGGTTAGTTAACTTTTTATTAAATCTTCGTGCAACTCGACAATAGCCGGTAATTTTTTTTTATAAAATCGAATAACGAAAAGCAATTCCCTATTTTTCTCTTTTTATTATTATGAAATGTTTGCATTAAATGTTAAATTAAAAACAACATTATACTTTGTCATTAAGCAAAATATAACTTTGGCTATAGCTGCAAAAGTGCTAATGAGGAATACCATTTATAATAATTAACGTTTTTAAAAGTATTTTATGGCCTATCTATATATTTTCTATCTTATCCTATCCCTATCATATTCTCTATTACTTTTATGAATAGATTTTATGTATATTTATTTATGTAACGTACACTGACCCTTTACATTATACATATTTTTAATTACCAAAAGTACAGTGTGACTAGTAAAGTCCGCATCATATGGGATTTTTTTTTTATTAATAGCTTTATTAAATTTCGCTTTGGCATCAAGTTCTGCTTGGATCGAGATGAAAATTAAGCAAAAAAATAGTAGTCACGTGATTCGCATTATCTGTCAAATTATAGTTTTTTCCAGAAAAATTCAAACGTGGGGTTATTTCTGGAAATATCGAAAAAAGTTATTGAAAAAGTTTTTTTAAATGCAGTTTCTAGCCTATATGCAAAATTTGAGCTGCATAAGATAATTTTGATTTTTTACCCACGACTAAAATTTTTTTTCTACTTAATGAACACTTTACTGATGACACTGTGTTCTTTTTTTGTCTTAATATGTGTGTATTACTTTCAGACACAAACTACGTTTTCAAAAATACTTATTTTATGAAGTTACATTATACAGGGTCAAAAATAAATAAACTTTGCATCACATGCGACCAAATTTTAATAGCCCAATTTTGATTTTGTAGAAAAACACAGATTTAATATGACGCTACTTTAAAGAAAATGTATCTGAAATAAAGCATTTTCAAAACTAAGAAGTTTTATGTAGGCTGCGTTGAGTCTTATTTTGCAAAAGGGGTGCAATTTACAAAATATAGGTAAAAAAATCAAAATTATCTTATGCAGCTAAAATTTTGCATGTGGGTTAGAATTAGAAGCGGCATTTAAAAAAACTTTTTCTAATAACTTTTTTCGATACTACAGAAATAACCCTACTTTTGAATTATTTTTTGGAAAAAATTAAAATTTGACAGATAATGCGAATCACGTGACTACTATTTTTTTTTGCTTAATTTTCATCTAGATCGAAGCAGAACTTCATGCCAAAGTCATATTTCGAATAAAGCTATGAATAAAAAAAAGCCCATATGATGCGGACTTTACTGGTCACCCTGTATATTTCACGAGCATTGATACATACGAAAGCCATCCTGAATTGTAAGTTTTTATTTGGTCAGTTAACTATGGCATACCTGTCAAATTTTGTCTGTTCACAACTCACAATATCCACATGAAAGAACTCGTTGAGACAAACACTGACAAACAGACGACACGGAATGGATTAGTTTTGATCACAAATAAACCGTCCCTGTAACTTTAGTATCAAAGTCAAAAAATGGTACTATTAAGGCCGAGACACAATTAAAAAATAAGCATTGGGTGATAAACAACAGAAATAAGATTTGATACGAAGAAACAAATTAATCGCGACACAATTAAGTTTTAAATAACAAGTAACAAGAAACAAGAAACATAATTTGAGATATAGAAATGGATTTTCTGTTGAAAGCTTCTTATTACTGGCCAATGAAAAGCTGTATAAAATATGCTCTCCCCCCAATAAATATGTTGACTTGAAAAAGTAGTCCATGCTTAAAGTGGAATTGAAAATATAGGAAAGAAAGAAAAGACTAAAAGTCTTCCTCCACAAAATTTAATAGAATATAGAAATTCTTTAGGGGTCTCTACATGTTTCGAACGTAGAAACGTTCATCTTCAGGAGACAGAAACATTTATATAGTGCTGATGGTATTAGCAGGAGAGAAAATGGTATAAAACCTTAATGGAGCTTTCATGGCATTGAAAAATTGAAATGTAGAAGTGACGTACCTATATAAAAAAGTTGAGGAGAGTTGAAACATGCTGAGCATGTGAAGAAAGTAAGTAAAGCAAGTTTAAACAACCAAACTAAATGAGGAAGAAAAAAGGCCTTCCAAAGAGAAGGTGTCGAAGATTTTTTAAAATCATTTATATAATTTTTTTTGTAAAATCATTGATAATAATCATTGTAAGACAGTATAAAGCAGTGGCGTAACTACCGGTGTTCAATGTGTGCGAAGCACACGGGCCCGGGCTAAAAAGCGGCCCGGGAGCGGAGCCACAAAAACATAAAAATGCAAAAGAAAATGTTCTCATAGAAAAAAGAAATGCAATATTCGCAAAACTACTCTACTCAATACTTTTATAGATAGTAATTCTAATTCATCTTCCAGTTTTAGTGAAATTGTAACTGCCTGCATTATTTTTTTAGACCATCCCTATTTCGGTTGCATCAGCTGAACGGTCTTTTTCCAAGTTAAAGTTAATTAAAACTTATTTGAGAAATTGCATGACCGATAAAAAATTATCAGCTTTAGCAATTATTTCTATCGAAAATGAGGAAGTTCAAAAAATAGACATTTCTAACCTGATTTCAAACTTTGCGCATGCAAAAGCAAGAAAAAAAAATTTTTTTTCGGCAATCGTCCACAAACCGACATCTTTCTGGCGTGATTTGACGCCATGCACAATAGTAATTTACGTTAAAAGACCGGAAAGTAGTGTTTTTCAGGTCAAGACAAGCATTTCCAGGGCGAGCCATAGGCGAGTGCTGGAAGCTTAGAGAGACCTGGAAAACACTAATTTTCGGTTGCGTGACGTACAATATTTTTTTTAAGACCGACACTTCGATATATTTTATAATCTACGCGAAACAAGTTTGACATAAAGAACAAAATTAAAAATCAACGAACTGTCACTCGACAGTACATCGAAATGTTGTTGTCATAATAACGAAATCAGGGTATCTTGTATTATCAAAGAGCGATTGGAAAAACAAAAAACAGGGTGACAGTGACATTAGAGACCGGAAAAGTGACATTAGAGTCCGGAAAAGATTTTTCCGGTCTCTTATGTCACTTTTCCGGTCTTGCGATCGGAAAAACGTTATTTTCTAGACAAAAATTGTCCAGAAAGAGTAAATTTTCTGGTCGGTTTTAAAAAAAGTTCATTATTCCAGTATTGTTAACCGTTGCTACGCAATGAGACATATAACGGTACGGGAATATATTATTCTCGGCCTAGGCCCTAGGCCCTAGTACTACATTCAGACATAAACTACGTTTTCAAAAATACTTATTTTATGAAGTTATTTTATACAGGGTTAAAAACAAATAAACTTTGCATCACATGCGACAAAATTTTAATAGCCCAATTTTGATTTTGTAGAAAAACAGTTACTATGGCTCTACTTTAAAGAAAATATATCTGAAATAAAGCTTTGTCAAAACTGAAAAGTTTTATGTAGGTTGCGTTGAGTCTTATTTTGCAAAAGTGGTGCAATTTGCAAAATATAGGTAAAAAATCAAAATTATCTTATGCAGCTAAAATTTTGCATGTGGGCTAGGAACTGTATTTTAAAAAAACTTTTTCAATAACTTTTTTCGATATTTTCAGAAATAAGCCTACTTTTGAATTATTTTTTGTAAAAAATTAAAATTTGACAGCTAATGCTACTATTTTTTGCTTAATTTCATCTCGATCGAAGCAGAACTTGATGCTAAAGTCAAATTTTGAATAAAGCTATTAATAAAGAAAAAATCCCATATGATGCGGACTTTACTGGTGACACTGTATATATAAATTATAATTCTTTGTTTTTAATAATATGTACTTGCAGATATTTTTCTATGTTCAGGAATATAACTACTTAGCATAACAATAATTATTGCTTTTTTGTGTACCTACTCAAAATTCATAAATTAATATGGTTATCAATAATAATACTCCTTATCATAATGGGCCCGTGGCTACGTTCTTACGCCACTGGTATAAAGATAAGAATCATTTGTAGAAGTCGAGTCGAAATGTCAGAATAGTTGAAAAATGGTTTTTGGGGTACTAGGGGTTAAAGCCCAATAACCCCTCGAGAGGTTAATTTAGATAATATGCTGAAATTAGTAATATAATAGCACATTTTAGAAAATTAAATAAACATTTTTATGTTCACGTTCACGTGTAGCGGAGAGTGAATGAAAGAAAGATAAGATCTTTCATTCACTCTCACTCTGAGAATCGTAAAAACAACAAAACACTAAAATAACCTGTTCGGTCGACATAACGAAAACTTAAAAGAAGATTGTTTGGCAGTTAGCAATTCAACCATTGTCACAATACTGTATCATTAATTTATATTTTTTATTTCTTATTCCCTATTTTTTTATTGCATACTGCTTATTTTTTAATTGTCTCTCGGCCTTTACAAACTACAATAAACCTTACCACAATAACTCCTTCCATTTGCTATCCATCCATCATTCGTTTTTCGCGTCCCATTTCGCGCCAAAACTCGCTCAAAGTTGGCAACACCGAAGCTGCCGACGGATTTTAAAAAACACCCACACGACCGAGCACGGTTCGCCGCGGCGCGTGTTGCTCTTTTACCAGGAACAAATCAAGCAAAAACGGCCAAAGTACCGCTAGAATTGCAGCACGAAAGTCAGTTTCCCGTTCACTTGCAAGATTTAGACTGATTCTTCGTTGGCGGGTCTGTGTTAAGGTGAGGTGTGCCAATGCAGGACAGCGTGGACGTTAGCGGACAATGCACTTGCATTTTTGCTAATTTGACAGAATTTTTTGCAATTGCAGTGGTCAGCCCAATTTGCTTGTGTATTTCGATACCTACTTCTTGGGGTCAATGAATTTAAAATCTAGGGTGTTATATTTTAATTAACCCAAAAAAAAACTATGTTGCAACAAGAATTTTAATTGCGATTGAAAATCGAAAATTATTTTCAGCAATGATAACGAAGGGCACATCGTTGTAGGTACTCGTATATTTACACCTGTTGTCCCCTTATTATGTAAATATTTTTAGATAATAAAATTAGGGTAGTTTTTCCACACACATTTTTTTACCACACTATACAGGGAGAACGTAGGCGTGCGGAATCAAAAGTATTTAAAATTATTCATGACATTGTCTTCTTCTAAAAACGGCCTTTTTTAAGTAATCTCATCTACAGACCATCAGTAAAGTCCGCATCATATGGGATTTTTTTTATTAATAGTTTTATTCGAAATTTGACTTTGGCATCAAGTTCTGCTTCGATCGAGATAAAAATTAAGCAAAAAAATAGTAGTCACGTGATTGGCATTATCTGTCAAATTTTAATTTTTTACAAAAAATAATTCAAAAGTGGGGTTATTTCTGAAAATATCGAAAAAGTTATTAGAATAAATTTTTTTAAATGCAGTTTCGAGCCCATATTCATTTTCAGCTGCATAAAATAATTTTGATTTTTTACCCACCACTAAAATTTATTTTCCACTTAATGAACACTGTACTGATGACACTGTGTTCTTTTTTGCCTTAATATTAAGGTATAATACTTTCAGACGCAAACCACCTTTTAAAAAATTATTATTTTATGAAGTTACCATATACAGGGTCAAAAACAAATAAACTTTGCATCACATGCGACCAAATTTAAATAGCCCAATTTTGATTTTGTAGAAAAACACACACTTAATATGGCGCTACTTTAAAGAAAATGTTAGTATTTGAAATAAAGCATTGTCAAAACCAAGAAGTTTAATGTAGGTCGCGTTGAGTCCTATTTTGCAAAAGTGGTGCAATTTACAAAATATGTAAAAAATTAAAATTATCTTATGCAGCTGAAATTTTGAATGTGGTCTAGAAACTGCACTTAAAAAACTTTTTTAATAACTTTTTTCGATACTTTCAGAAATATCCCCACTTTAGAATTATTTTCTGGAAAAAATTAAAATTTGACAGATAATGCGAATCACGTGACTACTATTGTTTTGCTTAATTTTCATCTCGATCCAAGCAGAACTTAATGCCAAAGTCAAATTTCGAATAAAGCTATTAATAAAAAAAACCCATATGATGCGGACTTTACTGGTCACACTGTAGAAACCCAGACAAAAAACTGACCATTTTAGAAACAATTAATACTACAATTTGGGTTTTGCCAGCGTACGCTGTTTAAAAAAAATTAAACATGTTATTGATAAGGCTGTTTGTTTACTTCAGTGGCGGATTTACAAATTTACCGCTAGTAGGCTATTCAATTTTTGCCGCCCCTACCAGTGACGGCTGGTGAGTTGTGAAACAGGTAAAGTGTTCGGAAAAGAAAAAGCCCGCTGCAGGCGAAATACGCCGCAGGCGAATTTTTTTAAGACCACGCCCAAATTTGGTCAATAATTTTAAGTAAATATTTTAAAAATTTATGATTACCTATACCTACTTATTTCATTGAAAATGAAATTTCTTTCTGCAAAGCCAGTAAAGTACTACCTTTTTTTTATCCCCATTAACAGACACGGCCAACAATAAAGTTTATTTAAAAAAAATACTACCCGTCAACTATGAATAAAGATTGTACCATTTAATTCTGTAAGATAAAAAAAAAATTTTGGGCCAAATTTGTAAAATCTGCCGCCCCCTAGGGGAGCTGGCTGGAGCCTACTCCAGCCTACTCAGCCTACTGGTAAATCCAGCACTGGTTTACTTGATGCAGCATTTCAGTGATTACTTTATTTTCGGTTTAGAAGAAGAAGTGAATACTTATCTTTTGTAGTATTTTGTGCTAATTAAACCGTTATTTTATAGTAAAAAGTATTTTTGCTATACTAAAATGGGTTATTTAACTGAATCACACAAAATCGAAATTTTTATGATGATTGGCTTTGGCAACAGATCGCGTACTCAAGAAAAAGTAGCAGCTTTATTTCACTTAACCCATCCAGATCTACCACCATTTTCCCAAGGCACCATCAGCAAAATTATAAGACGTTATCGTAAAGTGGGCCACGTCAGGGACATACCAAGAATAAGGCAGCCTGGAGTAATGGATGAAGACACGCAATTCAACGTTTCTTTTGCTCTTCAAGAACATTCTCTTACTCCAGTTCGGAAAATTACCAGAGAAATAACATAAGCCATGCGTCTGCAGTCGAGTTAGTGAAATATGTCAAATGCGTCCTCATAAAATGTTGATAGTATATGTCAATATCACATGAAATCTTGATTCATAAAACACGATACAAAATTAGAATAAAATATTCTAAAAACTAATGTTTATACCGTGCGAGCAAAAATTATTTGCATCAAAGAGAGCCTTGCATCTTTTAGGACGTAATGCTTAGCCGTAGAGCCCGATACCTGTTGGGTGTCAGTAACTACCTGAATTAACAATCAATCAGTTATTCCGTCACCTTTGACAGTCGTTACAAGTAATTTGATTCATCGCTAATTTTTCCAATTTCTTGAACAAATCACAAAATGGGCTTTACGGAACAGCACAAAACATTCATGGTTGAAGCGTATTTTCGAAACGGGGTTAGAGTAAATGGTGAGTGGCAAAACAATCCGGGATTGTGCATGGACGATTTTCACGAATATTTTTCTAACGTTGCTTTTATTGCTGGGGATTTTTATCATTGCCTAAAAGAACCGTGGCTGTGTTTAGGGAAACATGTTCTATACAACACAAAAAAGGGAGCAGGAAGACCATTTGTAAGAACAGAAGAACTTGTTGCAAACGTTCGTGAAATAATGCAAAATACGCCAACAAATTGTATAAGACGCATGTCCCAAGCAGGCCTGGTCTCAAAAAGTGGGAAGTTTTTATGGAACATGCAGGACTATTCTTAAGAAGCAGCTAAATTTATTTCCTTATAAAGTGCAAGTATTCCAAGAAATATAAGCCGCAAATTTTGAAAGACGCAGGAATTACTCTCATTGGTTTACCCAAAATTTATTGGAAAATGATTTATTAGACCTGACATTTTTTTCGGATGAAGCCTGGTTCCACCTCTCCGGTTACGTGAATTCTCAGAATACACGCATGTGGAGTAGTGAAAATCCCCAGTTTTTGTAGACTCCACATTGCACCCTCAAAAAATTGGTGTCTGAGTTCCTGAAGAAGAATTGTTGGTCCTATTTTTTTCCATGACACACTTACAGCACAGCGATATAGAGACAATATTTTGAATCCATTTGTGAAGCAATTACTTGACGACGAACTAAGTTTTGGATATTTTTAACAGGACGGTGCAACCGCCCATACAGCCGCCGAAACTATTTACGCAATTTTTTCGACGACAGATTGATCAGTTTTCGATCAGACATTAAATTCCCACCTAAATCACCTTGTTTAACGGTTTTGGATTAGTTTGTTTTTCCTCATTTAAAGAACACTATTTTTAAAACACCAGTTGCAAATTTAGAACAATTACAAGAAAGGATTATCCAAGAATGTGGTAACATTTCCCCAGAGATGCTGGTCAACACTTTCGAAAATATGATGAGACGTACAAATTTATGCTTGGAGCATGGCGGTGGCCAATTTCACCAATTTATGTAATTATTTTTCTTTTTCTTCCTGTATATTCTTACTTTGTTAATTTTGTAAACAACAAAATAAATTTGTATTTGTCTACTTATTTTATTACTCATTAGTTTGGCATATCATGTCATAATATGAATTCGACAAAATTTTAACCTAGATTTGGTTAGATATATCCTCGGATATATCGTCCCCATATCATTGTGATCTAAACCAAGCCCTACGTTTTTTAATCCTCCCTCTTTGATGCAAATAATTTTAGCTCGCACGGTACTTTGTGATGATTTATTTTAATTTTTTTATGATGATTTATTTATAGTCCATCAATCTCACAGAAATCCCATAGTTATAGCAACCACAAATCCTCATAAATACCATAAACTCATCAATCCTATACCGCATACCAGGTGTACAACGAAAAAGGGACGCCGGCTGTATCTTGGAGACCGTTTACCGTACGGCTTGCGGAAAAAAATATTTATTACAAAAGTGACTGCTGAAAATGATTTTTAAGTTTCTAGGCTGGTCGCTAGAGGGCGTAACCATAGTGACCAATCAAAAAGTCGTATTTTCTTAAAAATCTTCATAGAAAACATGCAAGTATCAAAGGTAGCATTTTTTCAATTTAATGAAAATTCTGAATTACTTTTATAAACTTTTTTCTCTACCTTTCTGTTTAAGGGGGGGGGGGGGTAGGATGGCACAAACATTGCGATGCAAAAATATTCATAACCTTTTTGTGGCTTATCGGAATTTGACAAATTTGAACTCGCTGTACGTAGGTATAGGGATTTTGTATTACCGATTTAAAAACAAAGTTTTGAATTTCGTTGCAGCAGCTAGATGGCGCTATTTAGCAGAATCCAGAATTTCTTCATTTGTCTCAAAAATTTTAACGGCATCGATATCTCTTTTTAGGTTAAGCAAAAAGAAGAATAAATAAGAAGAGTAAGTATCTGTAAAAATCGCAAGTCAATATATTTTTTTAAAAAACTGAGATATGAAAAATGGAATATAAAAATGAGCTCTATAAGAATAAACTGACGTTTTAATATGGTATTTGTTGGCAAAAAGTTACAACTACCATACCATTGTGTCTTCTACTTAAATTAAAGTTCTGCAAATTAAAAATATTTTTTTAAAAATAATTAATAGAGGTTCGTTGTATTAATGAAACAAACTGCCGTAAAGTTTTAAGTGGGCTGTAAAACAAAAAAAAATGCAAGAAGGCTTTCATTTAAAATATGAAATAGTACGTGTCAAGTGTAAATGGGTTAAAATTTGATTATTTCCTTAAAATTTAGCACAAATTTTAAAGAAAGAAATCAAAATTTTTAACTTTTTAAAAGTTTAACACGTATGTACTATGTCATATTTTAAAATAAAGCTTTCTTCCCATTTTTTGTTTTACGGATAACCTTAAAATTTTACTAAAATTGCTTTCATTAATGCAACGATCCTTTATTATTTGTGTTGTAAATAAATGCAATTTACAGAACATTAATTTAAAGAAGTTTTGTGTTGATTATAGCTTTGTACAATGGTATAGTATTTGTAGCTTATAGCTTACAAATACCATATTAAAGTCAGCTTGTTCTTATATAGGGCTCATATTAATATACTCTTTTCCATATCTCCGGTTTAAAACATATATTGGCTTACGGTTTTCAAGGATATTCTTCTTATTTATTCTTCTTTTTGCCTAACTTACACAAGATACCGTGCGAGCAAAAATTATTTGCATCCGAGGGCCTTGCATCTGAGGACGTAATGCTTAGCCGTAGAGCTTAATACCTGTTGGGTGTCAGTAACTACCGGAATTAACAATCAATCAGTTATTCCGTCATTTTTGACAGTCGTTACAAGTAATTTGATTCATCGCTAATTTTTCCAATTTCTTGAAAAATTAACACAATGGGCTTTACGGAACAGCACAAGACATTCATGGTTGAAGCGTATTTTCGAAACGGGTGAGTGGCAATACAATCCGGGTTTGTGCATGGACGATTTTCACGAACATTTTCCTAACGTTGCTTTTATTGCTGGGGATTTTTATCATTGCCTGAAAAGAACCGTGGCTGTGTTTAGGGAAACAAGTTCTATACAACACAAAAAAGGAGCAGGAAGACAATCTGTAAAAAGAGAAGAACTTGTTGTAAACGTTCGTGAAATAATGCAAAATTCGTTTTTCCTCATTTAAAGAACACTATTTTTAAAACACCAGGTGCAAATTTAAAACAATTACAAGAAAGGATTATCCAAGAATGTGGTAACATTTCTCCAGAGATTCTGGTCATCAACACTTTCGAACATATGAAAAGAGACGTGTGAATTTATGCTTGGAGCATGGCGGTGGCCAATTTCAGCAACTTATGTAATTATTTTTCTTTTTCTTTCGGTATATTCTTATTTCGTTAATTTTGTAAACAACAAAAATAAATTTGTATTTTTCTATTTATTTTATTACTCATTAGTTTGGCATATGTCATAATATGGATTTGACAAAATTTTAACCTAGATTTGGTTAGATATATCGTCCCCATATCATTGTGATCTAAACCAAGCCCTACTTTTTTTAATCCAAGCCCTCTTTGATGCAAATAATTATTGCTCGCACGGTATATCGTTGCGTTAAAATTTTTTGAGAAAAATAAAGAATTGGTTGATTCTGCTAAATAGAGCTGTCGAAACGGAATTCAGAACGCCTTCGTTTTTTATAAAATTGATAGGTAAAGCAAAATACTTCCCATCTAACAAGTTCAAAGTTGTCAAACTCCGATAAGCCAAACCAAAATAATGTAAGGACAGTGGCGTACAGATAAAAACTTGTAGTACTAAACCAGTTAAATGAAATTATTTAAAACTACATATTTTTTAAAGGTTAAGATTTTTTTTAATAAAGAAAGCTCACATGTGTTTTAAAAAAAAATGGAGGTGATATCGAGCAATGTGAAGAAGATTAGTAATAGTAAGTTCTTAGTACTTACGGCAATAAAATAATTTCAATTAACTTGGTTAGTGCTACCGGTTTTTACCTGTAGGTACGCCACTTTCTTTACATTATTTTTGCTAGTCCTTTGCTTTCGGTACTGTCACCTCTATTGCAAAGTTTTACTTAATTATACAGTGTGTCCGGAAAATACGTGTACAACGTTTGACGACAGACTCCTGACGTCAAAATGGGTCGATCTAAGCCGACTTAGTTATATCCAAAATTGTCTCGTTTAGCCGGTAGAGGGCGTCAAAAATTTGTAAAAATATTGGTTTTTCCTAAATTATGTGAAAACCTGCTAATCAATTTTAATGATTTTTAGTAGGTAGACTAATACTATAAAATGACGTTTTCTAGTAGCATAGTCACCGGCTGTAAATAAGTGGAAGTGTTATAAAAGTGATATAATACGTCAACATTTCTCCTCATTTTTTATATGAACGGCGTTATGACAACCCAGATATTTTTGTAGAGTGACTGGATGTATTTGGAAGCTATTTTACCTCTTTAATATTTTTCGTTGAATGAGCTGTTTTGCCAGAAGAAAATATTTACAATATTTAGTATTATTAGTAATAATATTAAAATCAAATTACCTGTAACAATAATTTTTTAAGTGACCTTGTTGCTATGGCATTTAATAATTTGACAATTATTGACAAATTGTCACCAGTCTATGAAATTCTCAAGTATACGATCAACATTCTTGAATTACAAGTTCATTTTACCATTAAAAATGGAAAATTATACGAACTCTGAGAAGGTTGACATGCTCCTGGTATACGGGTTTTGTCAAGGAAATGGGCATCAGAGTGTTAGGGTTTACATGGAGAGGTTTCCTAACCGTCGAATACCAAACCACCAAAAATTTGCCAAAATCGAGCGTCATCTTCGGGAAACGGGCAGCTTTGAGAAAAACTTTGAAGGCGTATGCGAACAACTCGAACTGTGGAAACAGAAGAGATGATTCTGAAAAGAGTTGAAGAAGAACCAAGTAGAGTTAAATGTTCCTAAAACGATTGTCAATGAGGTTTTAAAAGAACAGTTGTTACATCCTTATCACCTGCAAAAAGTCCAGGAACTTTTACCGACTGATCCCCCATGCGGCTTCCATTTTGTCAAATTATTAGAAACAAAAGAATCCGTGATCCAAATTTTTCTAGAACAATTATGTCTACTGACGAGGCGTGCTTTACAAGATCTGGAGTAACCAATCTGCACAACGAACATATTTATTCCGATGAAAATCCACATGCCATTAAAGTTGCACATTAATAACCCCGAGACATTAGATAGGGTCCAATATCATTTCTTAAGAAATGTTAATAAGTGTATTCAGCAAGATGGCGGTCATTTTACACATTTGCTTAAGTACATAATGTTTTTGTTTTACTTAGTTTCTTACAATACATACTTTCAATTTTGTTGTACTTTGTTTTATTTTTTATTGTTAATAAATTAATGTATGCAGGTAATTGTAAATATTTTCTTCTGGCAAAACAGCTCATTCAACGAAAAATATTAAAGAGGTAAAATAGCTTCCAAATACATCCAGTCACTCTACAAAAATATCTGAGTTGTCACAACGCCGTTCATATAAAAAATGAGGAGAAATATTGACGTATTATATCACTTTTATAACACTTCCACTTATTTACAGCCGGTGATTATACTACTAGAAAACGTCATTTTATAGTATTAGTCTACATACTAAAAATCATTAAAATCGATTAGCAGGTTTTCACATAATTTAGGAAAAACCAATATTTTTACAAATTTTTGACGCCTTCTACCGGCTAAACGAGACAATTTTGGATATAACTAAGTCTGCTTAGATCGACCTATTTTGACGTCAGGAGTCTGTCGTCAAACGTTGTACACGTATTTTCCGGACACCCTGTATATTGTTTCCATGGTAATGCCACAACGGCTGACTTAATTTACCATTTGAAAATTTTGAGATTACCGTAAGCCGCGTTGGCATCAGTTAAGAACCCATACTTTTCAAATTATTTTATCTAAATTTTATGTGACAAAAAATAATCAAAAACAAGTAGTTACCTAAAAAAATACAGTTCGGACGTCACTGGCGCACATACTAAAAAATAGGGGGGGTCAGCGGGTACTGGACCCCTTCTGTTTTGAATGTTTAACAATTGTTTTTTGTTTTGTATTTTCTCAGAAGATGTAACTCTTTATGTTAAAGCACACTGTACTAAATTAGAAATGTATATCTTATTAAATACTTACTCGAATTATTCAATAAAATCAGTTTTTAATTTCAAAGTGACATCCTGTATATCGAACATGAGAGTCAAAGATGAAAAATGGCATTGTAAAAGTCATATTACTTTTGCTAAAGGAATATACAGTGTGACCAGTAGGGGAAGGTCGCCCTTGATGGCATACTTCCCATGATAGCATACCACAGGTATCTCTGGAATAAACCGGGTTTGCGTCATCCCGCATAGTTAGACGGGCGCGCGTATTGACCGTTCAGTTGTGAGTCGAATTTCAGTCGTGACGGACGTTTCTATGTTAAGTTATTTAATAAAACAGAAATTGCTAAGTTTCGAAGTAATATTAGCCAGTTTTTAAACCAAAAATTTTTTATGTTAGGTGCATTAAATTAGAATGCACGATTTTTTTCCGATAACTATAGGATATATATGTTACTTTGCTATGATTATTTTAAATCTAAGTTGTGGTTTTAATTTTTTATCATTTATATACTAGAAGTGTGACATATTCCTAAGATGGCATATCCATCGGTTTCCTATGAAGGCATACCTATAAATACATATAAATAAGTATGCCATCATAGGCGTCATATTCAAAACGGCGCTACTTTTACTTTTCTTTGTGTCTATGTCCCTAAACACTACTTACATGCTTTCTAAAGTTTTTGAATATATCTTTAGATTGCACTTTCCTGATAATGTTTTAATTTTTTTTAAGTTTTATACCCAGACAGCACACAATGTCTTAAAGACGTCGATTTTAGGTCTTAATTATGTCTGAACGCCTGCAGACCTACAAAAGACATCATAAAGACGTTTTTTTCAAGACATACATAAGATGTTGTAAGATGACGTCCATAAGATGTCGCTAAAATATCGTAAATATGACGTTCGTGTTTTTTTTAGGTTATAGCACAGAGAGAGATTTGTCTGTCTTCTGTCTTTGTAGTATCCCTGTCTTTCTCTAGCTTATATATTTTTTAAATGGACACTTTGGATTGCCGCCATCTCGGATCGTCAGCTCGAACAAACCCGACCGTCGCCGTTCTCAGAACTTTTATTATTTTTTTGTATACTTGTCTAATCGAATTTAAATGATTGTTACCAATTCGGACGTTTTCTTGAATCGTTTTTTTTTGTAAACGACAAACAATAGAGTTAAATTTTAGAATCGGTAAATTTGGCAACATCGCGAACAACTTAGGATTGGCAACAAAGCGCTCCCCTTTGCCATTTGAAATTGACGCAAGGTCAACACTGTCAACTGTCGATGGGCTTGATTTTTAATAGTTTTGCTAATGATGACTTGCAGTTTTTTACTTTCTACTTAGTGAACCGTTAAAAGAAAACGAATTGTAGATTAAAAAACGTTTTGTATGGTACATATTTTTCTGTGGTGTGGTGTTTGTTTTTAGTTTTCGAATAATTAAAATTGGTCTATAATCAGTGGATGCAGTGTCAATAAATCTGCTGACAAAACATGTCTTCAAAACAGTAGAAAAGATGCCGAGGATGCCATCGCGACGTGGCTAAGAAGGGCCACAGATAGGCGAAATTCATTATTAAAATAGTTTTAATTATGTAATACGTTAATAAAACCAATTGTTAAGCAATATGATGTTTCATGTTTAACAAACAAAACAAAATGTTTTAGGGCTCTGCGGTTTGGCCTATAAAATGTATCTAAGGTGTCCATAAGACATGTATAAGGTATTCATAAGACATCTATAAGATGTTCATAAGACATCTATAAGGTATACATGAGACATCTATAAGGTGTCCATAAGATATCTGTAAGCCGTCCATAAGATGTGGTATAGACGTTGGGTTTTGTAACATACGACCTTTTTAAGATATCCATAAGATGTATTGATGGCGTTAAGAAACGTCCATAAGACGTCATGAATGTCTATTGTTGACATCTTTTGGATATCTTCAAGATGTCTTTGTGCTGTCTGGGTACATGTTCCCTAGAATGTAATATATTATTTTAAGTCTTTTTAAACAGTTTTAAGTGCTTGAATTTTTTAACAATAAAAATGTGCAAACTGTAACAAAAATATTTCTTTTACATGTATGCGTCCTTCAGATTTTTGCATTTTACTGGAGTATGCCATCATAGGCAAGTGCGTGGCCTATGATGGCATACTTGCATGGTGTTTTTTCTTTTCTATTCTTTTTACCAAAAAAATAGTTTTTGTATATTTTTAAAGTTTTATAATGAATATTTAAGTAGTAACAAATATTTTAACATGGTTAAATGGGTTAAAACCTTTGAACTAAAAAATATATTAGGTGTTAAAAAAAAAGGTGCCATCATTGGCGACCTTCCCCTAAAGTCCGCATCATATGGGATTTTTTTTTATTAATAACTTTTTTCGAAATTTGACTTTGGCATTAAGTTCTGCTTCGATCGAGATTAAAATTAAGCAAAAAAATAGTAGTCACGTGATTCGCATTAAGAATCTGTTAAATTTTAATTTTTTCCAAAAAATTATTCAAACGTGGGTTATTTCTAAAAGCATCGAAAACAGTTATTAAAAAAAGTTTTTTTAAATGCAGTTTATAGCCCACATGCAAAATGTTAGCTGCATAAGATAATTTTGATTTTTTACCCATATTTTGTAAATTGCACCACTTTTGCAAAATAAGACTCAACGCAACCGACATAAAACTTCTTAGTTTTGACAATGCTTTATTTCAATATATTTTCTTTAAAGTAGCGCCATATTAAATATGTGTTTTTCTACAAAATCAAAATTGGGCTAGTAAATTTGGTCGCATACAGGGTGGCCCTTTAGTGTGGCAAAGTACAATAGCTCCGTTACTATTTCAAATACATTAAAAATATTAATACAAAAGTTGAAGGGCAGTAAGTGACTTATAACGTAAAATTATTTTTAACTCTATAGGGTGGCTCAAAAAAGCGGAACAAGAAAAAATGTACTTTTTTCAAATGGAACACCCTGTATATTTTTACATTTTTAAATTCCACATAAAATTACAATTATTTTTTATCAAATACATTATTAGTCTATACTTTATAGTTTCCGAGATATTGACTCTTGAAAAGTGACATTTTTGAACTTTGACAGCTTCTAACTTTCTAACACTACGTCTTAGAGCAAAACGGCTTACATGTCCCTATCTTCAATTTTTATTATCTTCCCAAAAAAATCAACTTCCAGTTAAACCGGAACAACTATATTTCCTGCTTTCGAGTAACATCCGGTTTAACCGGAAGTTGATTTTTTTGGGAAGATAATAAAAATTGAAGATAGGGACATGTAAGCCGTTTTGCTCTAAGACGTACTGTTAGAAAGTTAGAAGCTGTCAAAGTTCAAAAATGTCACTTTTCAAGAGTCAATATCTCGGAAACTATAAAGTATAGACTAATAATGTATTTAATAAAAAATAATTATAATTTTATCTAGAATTTAAAAATGAAAAAATATACAGGGTGTTCCATTTAAAAAAAGTACATTTTTTATTGTTCCGCTTTTTTGAGCCACCCTATAGAGTTAAAAATAATTTTACGTTATAAGACACTTACTGCCCTTCAACTTTTGTATTAATATTTTTAATGTATTTGAAATAGTAACGGAGCTATTGTACTTTGCCACACTAAAAGGCCACCCTGTATGTGATGCAATGTTTATTTGTTTTTTACCCTGTATAAAGTAACTTCATAAAATAACTATTTTTGAAAACGCAGTTTGTGTCTGAAAGTATTACACCTTAATATTGAGATAAAAAAGAACATAGTGTCATCAGTAAAGCGTTCAATACGTGGAAAATAAATTTTAGTGGTGGGTAAAAAATCAAAATTATCTTATGCAGCTAAAATTTTGCCTGTGCGCTAGAAACTGCATTTCAAAAAACTTTTTTTAATAACTTTTTTCGATATTTTCAGCAATAACCCCACTGTTAAATAATTTTTAAAAAAAATTAAAATTTGACAGATAATGCGAATTACGTGACTACTATATTTTTGCTTAATTTTCGTCTCGATCGAAGCAGAACTTGATGCCAAAGTCAAATTTCGAATACCTAAAGCTATTAATAAAAAAAAATCCCATATTATGCGGACTTTACTGGTCACACTGTACTTTTGGTAATTAAAAATATGTATAATGTAAAGGGTCAGTGTACGTTACATAAGTAAATATACATAAAATCTATTCATAAAAGTAATAGAGAATATGATAGGGATAGGATAAGATAGAAAATATACAGTGTGTGTATAAAGTCTGGAAACGGCTTAATAACATCACAATTTACTGGCCGATTTAAACCAAATTTGGTACAGTTGTGTAAGAGGATCTAACGCACCGAATGACGATATTGGCGTTGTTGCCAGCTTTTTAGTTTGTCTGGAATTCGAACGAATTTTATATTTTTAAATATAACACCCAGTATATTTTTACATTTTTGAATTCCACATAAAATTATAATTATTTTTTATTAAATGCATTATTAGTCTATACTTCATAGTTTCCGAGATATTGACTCTCGAAAAGTGACATTTTTGAACTTTGACAGCTTATAACTTTCTAACAGTACGCCTTAGAGCAAAACGGCTTACATGTCCCTCTCTTCAATTTTTATTATCTTCCCAAAAAAAAACAACTTCCGGTTAAACCGGATGTAACTCGAAAGCAGGAAATATAGTTGTTCCGGTTTAACTGGAAGTTGATTTTTTTGGGAAGATAATAAAAATTGAATATAGGGACATGTAAGCCGTTTTGCTCTAAGACGTACTGTTATACTGTTAGAAAGTTATAAGCTGTCAAAGTTCAAAAATATCACTTTTCGAGAGTCAATATCTCGGAAACTATGAAGTATAGACTAATAATGCATTTGATAAAAAATAATTATAATTTTATGTGAAATTTAAAAATGTAAAAATATACTGGGTGTTATATTTAAAAATAAAAAATTCGTTCAAATTCCAGACAAACTAAAAAGCTGGCAACAACGCCAATATCGTCATTCGGTGCGTTAGATCCTCTTACACAACTGTACCAAATTTGGTTTAAATCGGCCAGTAAATTGTGATGTTATTAAGCCGTTTCCAGACTTTATACACACACTGTATAGATAGGCCATAAAATACTTTTAAAAACGTTAATTATTATAAATGGTATTCCTCATTAGCACTTTTGCACCTATAGCCAAAGTTATATTTTGCTTAATGACAAAGTATAATGTTGTTTTTAATTCAACATTTAATGCAAACATTTCATAATAATAAAAAGAGAAAAATAGGGAATTGCTTTTCGTTATTCGATTTTATAAAAAAAAATTACCGGCTATTGTCGAGTTGCACGAAGATTTAATAAAAAGTTAACTAACCGGAAATCTTTGATTGTCATATAATTATAAATGACTTTGTATGAAAATAATCAAAAAGATAATAGGAAGGTTTTACCTTTTGGGGTTTCCTGGGTGGTACGAGTTCTCATAGAAAAAGACCCGCTTAAGACTTATAAAATATTAGGAATTACTGTTTCAATAACCGTGTCAGTTTATATAGTTCCTATGCGTTATGCCTTAGGGGTATATCGGGTAAGAGCACGCACTTAAGAAATAATCCTTAATTTTAAGCGCAAAAACAAAACAAAGCTTAAAACGATGATATATATGAAAATATATATATTCTTCCAATATAAAATGGCACAAAGAAAATCAAAATGTACTTTTTTTTTCAAACAAATTAACCAAAAAATGTTAATGCGCCCTCTTAGACAACCCGTCGTTCAAGAGTGCGTTTATAATGCGGCTAAGAGTACGCACTATTTAATAGGCACAAATAGCACAAAAAGGGTCCCATCTCCTCATAACTGGAACAGTGTATGTGCCACCAAAAGTTGCATTGTGATCACATGACCCAGTCATCTCCATTTTTCACCCACGTTACAGCTAGGGCAGACTACATCAACTGAACTGGCTCCTATCTTCTTTTCTTTCATATTTTACCGCTTCTCTTGATTTTTAGAATTCTTGTTTTGCGTGATTTCTACTTTTTTCTTTCTACTGGTATGTTTTGTACGTTCTTCTGTTTCTGTTGACATCACTTGTAGGTTTCCAATTCCATTGCTGCTTTCCTTTTTCTTTATATTTTTTTCTTTTACGGCCAAGAGTAGGTATAGTGGATTTCACCTTAGTTTTTAATGGCCGCCGCTGACACATGTCATTTATAACATTTCTTTTTACAGAACTTAAGGATTGGCCAGGGCCAGACTTAAAAATTATGCGTGGGTCAATTTATTTGTAGTTGTAATTATGGATGGAAACGAGAAATACCTAAGCAATTTTTAAGATATTTCAAAAAAAAACACTGAAGGGGAATGGAAATAGGATAGAGTATCAGAAAAACAATTTCATTTAATTTTTATTCATAATATAATAAAGTGCTGTTATTTTGGTAAAAACACACTCTTAATTTAGTACAATAAAAAATATACAAGGGGCAGTCGTAAATCTAGTATCATCAATAATTAACTACGTTTTTTATTAAAGAATAATTTTGTTTTTTAATTTGATTTTAGACCATGCAGTGTTAAGTTGAAAAAATCTATATATTATATTTAATAGCTTATTGTTTACTTTTTTATTTTCTTATTCACGGGTAGATATTTTTTTCTTTAGACTAGGTTCTAAAGAGTTTGAAGTTTACAATAGGTCTAACTTTTCGTTGGTTTATAATAAAACAACAAAAGTTTGTAATGTTATCGAATTAGGTATTTTTTTTAATGAAAAAATAATGTAAGTAGATACTACAAAAAAAGATTTTTGTCCATGCGTTTGCAGAACAGATACCTCAAGCACTCTTCAATACAAAACTGTATGTAAAACTTATTTTAGCATAATGGTTCACTGTGGTTTTCAAATTTAATTTTGTTGCAAGTTCCCTATTATTTTTGGTCTTCATCTGACAAGCTGTCGATGTCGTCGTCACCGTCCGAGACATTAATAATTATTTACTTACTTTTGCATAAAAAGAAACACGTCACAGATACACACAGTCCGGCAGTTTAAAACCAAAAAGTCTAATACGCACGAAATATAAGCAAAATGCTGTCTGAAAATTACCAAAAACAATAACACGAACGATCAAGAATTAACAGCAAAATACACGCGGTGCGCGGTGTGTCCCAATGCGGCTCTGTGATATTTAAAGAACGCGACGAGACAATCGAATTAATGAAGTACGAAAACAGATATGCGAGAGCAAATGCGTAAGACAAAGATGCACATACTAACGGCATATACGAGCGATGCTGTGCTTTTGACGAGTTTGAGCTCATTGAAGGGCAACGTATTGAACTGTGTAGTGTGCATCTTCGTCATGTACATGTACAGATTCTTTCGCATCAAAAACGGTAGTGAGTGCACTAGTGACTTGCTATTTTAAATCATTTACCGTTATGTATAATTTTTGTGCTTAGGATAACACATTTTTCTTAAGTGACCGCCGTTTGCCCACTTTACCCTAAGTATAGTTTTACACAGTAGCAAATTTGACGATACATTTAAGCAGAAATTTGTTTACAACTAAATTTTAACGTGTAATACACACTTTACAAATTTTATTAGAAAAATATTAGGTACCTATAGGTAATATTTTACGAAAATATAAAACATTTTTATATTTTATCAAAAAAATTAATAAAAGTGCGCCAAAATATGGGCAGTAATTTAAAATAACACTTGTCAAAATCTTTTAAGAAAAGCCGAAAAAGAAAGGTTACGTTTGATTGAAATTGGCATTCGGAGGATATATTTGCTATTTCCTAAATTACTTTATTTTTATTTACCGAAAAGCTGGGTTAGATATAATTTGATATTGAAATTTAACAATGCGACACTGGTCTTTAGTGCGCCTGATTTCTTTCAAAAATTGCATCCAAATTTGTTACTGTGTCATACACATTAAATTCCATGTAATTTTGTACATATTTTTGTTATAAATTTTTACTAATAAAATTTATCATGAATTTTAGCACAAAATTTGTGTTAAATAAAATTACGTCAGTGTAAAACGGCACTTACTGAAAAACACAAGATTGAAATTTTTATGATGTTTGGATACGGAGATAGGACAAGAACACAAAATAATATTATTTATTTATTCAAAGAGAAATATCCCAATTTACCACTCATATCCCAAGCTATTGTAAGCAAAAAGAAAGTTTGTCAAATGACGTTTAAGCTATTGTTTAACTGGTAAAGTGACATACCATCACATGAAACATGAAGCCTAAAGTACCGTGCGAGCAAAATTTATTTGCATCAAAGAGGGCCAAGCATCCAAGGACGTAATGCTTAGCCGTAGAGCTTAATACCTGTTGGGTGTCAGTAACTACCTGAATTAACAATCAATCAGTTATTCCGTCATCTTTGACAGTCGTTAGAAGTAATTTGATTCATCGCTAATTTTTCCAATTTCTTGAACAATTCACACAATGGGCTTTACGGAACAGCACAAAACATTCATGGTTGAAGCGTATTTTCGAAAAGGGGTTAGAGTAAATGGTGAGTGGCAAAACAATCCGGGTTTGCGCATGGACGATTTTCACGAACATTTTCCTAACGTTGCTTTTATTGCTGGAGATTTTTATCATTGCCCGAAAAGAACCGTGGCTGTGTTTAGGGAAACAGGTTCTATTCAACACAAAAAAGGAGCAGGAAGACCATCTGTAAGAACAGAAGAACTTGTTGCAAACGTTCGTGAAATAATGCAAAATACGCCAACAAATGTATAAGACGCTTGTCCTAAGAAGTGGGAAGATCTTATGGAACATGCAGGACTATTCTTAAGAAGCAGCTAAATTTATTTTCTTATAAAGTGCAAGTATTATAATTTTGTAAACAACAAAAATAAATTTATATTTGTCTACTTATTTTGGCATATCATGTCATAATATGAATTTGACAAAATTTTAACCTAGATTTGGTTAGATATATCGTCCCCATATCATTGTGATTTAAACCAAGCCCTACGTTTTTTAATCCAAGCCCTCTTTTATGCAAATAATTTTTGCTCGCACGGTTATTGTTTTCGGCATGCGTATTACCTACTTATAAAATGTAAAAGGCCCAGCCGGCCCGCCCAAAAACATTTATTAGGGCCCGACGGCCCGAACATTTATTGATTAAATGGCCCGACCTGACCCGAACCCGAGAGTTGAGCCGGGCCGCGCAGAGGCCTGAGATGAAAACCCGGCCCGTGCAGAGCTCCAGTTCCTATTATTCCCACCAGGCAGCTAGCTAGAGGACGCGAAATAAACCAATCTTCAGAAGAAAAAAATGGAATGGAATTTTCAGGAATTGACAGAAGATGATTCTGATAGGAGCCAATGCAGACTTCACTTCTGCGAGCCGACGATGAATCTACTAAAAGGGAATGATGCAGAAGCAGAAAATAATTTTTTTTCTGATAAATCAAAGTTTAGGGGAAGGTTGCCTATTATTGGACCAATTTCCAGATTTCTTATCATAGATCATGATAATAACGCAAAATCGATCTTGAACCTATACCTTAGTATACTTTAGTATGTTGTTTAACTGCAGGATTTTTTGCAGAATTTTATTTCAAAGTATCTATGATATACCAGGCTATAAAAAAACCTCTGCAAGTGGTTCAATATAGGAAACCGGTTTCCTTAATTGCACCTGGGGGTTCCAAAATTGGACCACATGATTTAAATCGGAAGCTTAGGTGTAAATAAATAAATAAAAATAAAATTGTTGGTATAGGAAGTTTTTTACTTCTATTTCAAAAAAACATCTAATTTACAATCAAAATTTCGGTAGAAGACATCCTAATGCAAAAAAGTACCTATTAGTTTCCTATATTGGACCAGTCATAGTTTCATTTTTTAACTCAAAGAAAAAAGATTTTAGCAATACAGGGTGTCCCAGCCGAGAGTGACCCATTTTAAATGCTTATAACTTTTATACCAGTTGTGCTAGCCACCTACGGTTTACGCCATTTCTTTTCTCTTGGCATAAATTTTTTTCTAGTTGGCACCAAATTTTGTTGACAACTATACAGTGGGAGTAAAAAAATTGCTTTTTTTCGACATCAAAATTTACAATTATTTTTAATGGAATACCCTGTATATTGCAACGCCATAATTAGGAGTCGTGTTCAAGGTATCCATGTACCAATAAAACATCGGACTTGTAACTTGAAGTTTTAGCAGCAAAAAATTAAAATAGAAATCTGGGTGTTTTATCAAACGTATTTTTTATTAGCATATTTACAACGCGAATAGGCAGATTTTGATTATTTTTTTCTGACTATACATTAATAAAGAAATAAATATAAATCTTAAAAAACTGCTGTATATGTTGACCGTTCTGTTCCACGCATTTATGAAGTAGGACCATTAAATGGTTAAATTAATTGTGTAACATATCCTGGGGAATCGCTTCAATTACGTTACGAATATTCCTCTTTAGATCATCCAAACTATGTGGAAGGGGGTTATAGTAGGGGGTATAGTCCTTGACATAACCCTGTCTGTCTGGAACTGTCAAGTTAGGAGAGTAAGGTGCCCATTCTATAGGACCGGCTCTTCCTATCCATTTTGCTCCAAATGTCATATCTAGTGATGCTCTTGATATTAAAGAATAATGAGGTGGAGCACCATCTTGCTGAAAGTAGACCTCATCCAAGATACCATCCTGTATTAACTGTGGATAAAAGAAATTTTCCAACATATCAGTATATACAGTTCCTGTTATCGTTGGCTCATTGAAAAAAAATGGTCCTATATTTTTTCAGCAGAGATTGCGCACCAAACTGTTACCTTTGGAGTATCTCGCTGGAAATCGTTAAATGCTCTTGGATTCTCTGATGCCCAAATCCTACAATTGTGCTTGTTACACCTACCATCTATGTGGAAACTAGCCTCATCAGACATAACTAACAACGTATTTGGGTTAACTCTAAACAAGTCCAAAAGGCTTTCGCGGCCAGTCGGTGAGCTAGTGTAGTCATCATTCGGGTCTAAAGGCCGTCGTCGGTTGGAATTGCTTCCTAACGTTTCGCTAGCACGAGTGGCGAGCTTCTTCAGAGGTCCTTCCATCTCCGGTGCTGGAAGTAGAAGGGGGTAGGAAGTAGACTGTCTACTTCCAGCACCGGAGATGGAAGGACCTCTGAAGAAGCTCGCCACTCGTGCTAGCGAAACGTTAGGAAGCAATTCCAACCGACGACGGCCTTTAGACCCGAATGATGACTACACTAGCTCAAGTCCAAAAGAGTTTCGCAAGTAAACAATCTCTTTTGATAGTCCTCCTGACGAAGCTATTGAAATGTTTGAAGCTTATAAGGGAATCATTTTAAACATTTAACACATCTCTCGCAATCACTTTTAGATAAATTTAATGCAGCCGCCATTTTCCTAAGAGATATTTTCTGATTATTAATTGCAATTATCTCATGGACCGCTAAAAGTCTGTCTAAATATTCAGGATTAAACATATTCCTTTTTGGCCTCTTGACCTCCAAGTATCCATGTATTGAAAATTTCTGATGCCATTTTTTAATAACGTTTTTGCTTTGGCGGATTTTTCTGGAATCTAGTTCGAAATCTTCTTTGTGTCGTTATTATTGATCGGGTTTCGATATAAAATATTACTGTTTTTGCTTTTTCAACTAACGAATAAATCATTTTCTTTAAAATTTATGTTAACTTAATTTGACATTTTACTCTGACAGTGACAATTGTTTACTATGGATACCTAGTACAAAGGTAGATAGGTACCTATACCTATTTTAGTTTTAAAAAATATACCTTGATTTCTATTTTAATTTTTTGCTGCTAAAACTTCAAGTTACAAGTCCGATGTTTATTGGTACATGGATACCTTGGACACGACTCCTAATTATGGCTTTGTAATATACAGGGTGTTCCATTAAAAATAGTTGTAAATTTTGATGTCGAAAAAAGGCAATTTTTTTACTCCTACTGTATAATTGTCGACAAAATTTAGTACCAACTAGAAAAAACTTTATGCCAAGAGAAAAGGAATGGCGTAAACCGTAGGTGGCTAGCACACCTGGTATAAAAGTTATAAGCATTTAAAATGGGTCACTCTCGGCTGGGACACCCTGTATTGAAGTGGTGTTAGTTTATGACATTAACTTATTTAAAGAGAAAAATTATTTTTGCTCAATTTGGAAAAATTGCCTAAATTGGACCGGTTCAATTTTGGCAATCAACCAGTGGTCCAATTTAAGTAACCACCACGTGTTTTACAAAACCACCCAGGAAAGAAACAAGAAAAAACAAATATGGCATGGTAATAGGAGAAATAGAAAGAGAAAAACTTACTTGATAACTTCCATAAAAAAAGATTTTGCTTAGAGTTTTATGGTTCTAAGGTAAATTCTTAGAAAAATCCTTAAAAGATTACATTAAAATTGTGTTTATTACGTTTTGCTCTGTACACGCCAAGCACTAACGGCCAACTAGTTGAGTTTGTTGCCGATCAAAGGTTCTGGGTGGAAGTATGTTACAGTGTTCCAGATGATATGGTACTTGTTTAGTTTCGGAGAAATGAGCTGTGGTCCAATTTAGGTAGCGGTTTAATATAGGCAACCTTCCCCTATGTTAAATGGTAACGTAAATCGATAAAATTGTCGTTATTGAGCAGACGAGAATCCACACTGCATGAGGAAAGGCCACACTCAACATTCAGAAAAAGTCAATGTTTGGGCAGGTGATCGCGTCATAGGGCCAATTTTCTTTGAAAGAAATCTTACTGGAACAAGATATTTAGAATTCTCGGAAAAATGTTTGTTGATTTGGTCAAATTTAATGCCCGAAAAGAAACATGTGATTTTAAAATGTTGCTCAACCTGTCCGTGAATATTTGAATGCAGTATTTCTAGGCAGATGGATTGATAGAAGGGAATGCTTTGAATGGCCACCCAGTTCTCCAGACCTCCTTACTTTGGACTACTTTTTATGAGGGTACTAAAAAGCAAGAGACCGGCAAATTTTGAGGAGTTAAAGACAAGAGTGAGTTAATTTCTCCCGAAGTAATAATTAGAAACGTTCAAAACGAGTTTTACTTGCGTTTAGAATATTGCTAAATAGTGAATGGACAACATTTTGAGCATATATTGACAGAAAGTATTAATAAAGATGGATAGAAGATTTTTTTTATTTTTCAATTAAATTTTTTATGTTTGTTATCTCTTGACAAAGAATAAAAATTTGAAATTTGGTACTTATGAATAACTTAATAGGCACTTTAAAGAGTCAGTAAAAAAGTATGGTTGCCACTTAAAAAAATTGTGGATATCGTCATACCTCTAATTTTGGACACACTTGGTTGGATTACTTAATCAATTTTAAAAATATTTTGTATAACATATCCTATGCTTAAATTTAATAGTTTTTGAGTTAATTACTATTTTTCAAAATTGTTATACCAAAAAAACATTGCAAGAACAATAATTTAGAAAGCCGCGTATCTCCGAAACGGATGAAGATAAATATCAACAACTATCTTCTTTTAAAATCGGATCGGGAAATGCTATTTATTGGTGTGGTTAAGGATGGATTTGACATTTTTTTAAAAAACGGAAAATGGCATCGTGTCTGTCAATTTTTATATCTGACGCTCTTGACAAGAGAGTTGTTTTTCTGGCCATAAAAATTTAAGTAACTGTAAAAACTTTAGTTTTGACTCCCAAATGAACTAGTTTTTAAAAGGATGAGATTTGCCGAGCAAAGTAAAAAGTTTCGAAGCCTGAAACGGATGAAAATAAATATTTACAACTATATATTTTTAAAGTTTGAATAAAATATATAATGCAGTGAGCAAATTACCGTGCAAGCAAAAATTATTTGCATAAAAGAGGGCTTAGCATCTACTTGTAATGCTTAGCCGTAGAGCTAAATACCTGTGGGGTGTCAGTAACTACCTGAATTGAAGTTTCGAGTGGATAAAGGGGGTAACCAACATTTTGTTAAAAAATGAGTTACTGTTATGGATAAAGGTTATAAGTGACGTTCTTTCACATGCAATCAAAGGAATCTAAAATATCGCATAAGCTTGGAAAATAGCACTGGATGAAGGAGGTAAAGTAACTTGTTTTTTTAATTATTTATACATGAAGGAGGTAAGTAACAAAACTTACCTCCTTTATCCACTTATTTAAGTATTTACCTCCTTTATCCATAAATGTTTTTAAGGTTAATAAATTTACTGTCTAAAAACTCAAGCAATTTTTGTAAAGAAATCATGCCGTTAGTACTACGAGGAAATAATCAGGAACCAAGAAAATAGTTAGGTTGATATATTATAATGTTAAATGAAGAAAATATATATTTTAAGACAAAAATATTCACTTTTTGTAACCTTCTTATATTCTTAACTTCTATTTGTTATATCATTTTTGTGAATGAAGGAGGTAACTTCAGTTTTTTGAAAAATTAGAAGCTATGTCAAACTTTTAGTATATGAATGCTACAGTAAATTAATATTTGGTGTTAAAAGATCACTTATTTTTAACAATAACTTATTATATTAACAATTTTCTTTGTTCTAGTAAAAAAAACTTTAAAGCTAATTTTCTCAGTTTTATAATTTTGCTAGTTACCTCCTTTATCCACTCGACCTTTCAATTAACAATTAATCAGTTATTCCGTCATCTTTGACAGTCGTTAGAAGTAATTTGATTCATCGCTAATTTTTCCAAGTTCTTGAACAATTCACACAATGGGCTTTACGGAACAGCACAAGACAATTATGGTTGAAGCGTATTTTCGAAACTGGGTTAGATTAAATGGTGAGTGGTAATACAAACCAGATTTGTGCATGGACGATTTTCACGAACATTTTCCTAACGTTGCTTTTATTGCCGGGGATTTTTATCGTTGCCTGAAAAGAACCATGGCTGTGTTTAGGGAAACAGGTTCTATACAACACAAAACAGGAGCAGGAAGACCATCTGTAAGAACAGAAGAACTTGTTGCAAACGTTCGTGAAATAATGCAAATTACGCCAACAAATTGTATAAGACGCCCGTCCCAAGAAGTGGAAAGATCTTATGGAACATGCAGGACTATTCTTAAGAAGGAAAAAGAAAGGATTATCCAAGAATGTGGTAACATTTCTCCAGAGATGCTGGTCGCAACACTTTCGAAAATATGGAGAGACGTGGGAATTTATGCTTGCATGGAGCATGTCGGTGGCCAATTTTAGCAATTTATGTAATTCTTTTTCTTTTTCTTCCTGTATATTCTTACTTTGTTAATTTTGTAAACAACAAAATAAATTTGTATTTGTCTACTTATTTTATTACTCATTAGTTTGGCATATCATGTCATCATATGAATTTGACAAAATTTTAACCTAGATTTGGTTAGATATATCATCCCCATATCATTGTGATCTAAACCAAGCCCTACGTTTTTTAATCCAAGCACTCTTTGATTCAAATAATTTTTGCTCGTAACCAATAAACAAGGTGATCTAGGTGGGAATTCAATGTCTGATCGAAAACTGATCAATCTGTCGTCGAAAAAATTGCGTAAGTGGTTAACAGTTTCGGCGGCTGTATGGGCGGTTGCATCGTCCTGTTGATAATATCCAAACCGTAGTTCATCGTCAAAATTGCTTCACAAATGGAAACAAAATATTGTTTCTATACCGCTATGCTGTAACTGTGTCATGGAAAAAAATAGGACCAACCATTCTTCTTCGGGAAACAGCTAACCACACACCAATTTTTTGAGGGTGCAATGTGGACTCTACAAAAAAATGGGGATTTTCATAATTTTTCAGCCTCAAGAATAACTTCATTTATTGAATGATACCAATTTTTCCACCAGCTGAACATAGTTATTTAGAACTACCAATAATTTCATCAAACTTCTAATATGACAGATTAGTGCATTGGATTTCACTACTCCACATGCGTGTATTCTGAGAATTCACATAACCGGAGAGGTGGAACCAGGCTTTATCCGAAAAAAATGTCAGATCTAAGTAATAAATCATTTCTTCCCAATAAATTTTGACCATTGAGAGTAATTCCTGCGTCTTTCAAAATCTGCGGCTTGTAATTCTTGAAATACTTAAACTTTATAAGGAAATAAATTTAGCTGCGTCTTACGAATCGTCCTGCATGTACCATAAGATCTTCCCACTTCTTGGGACAGGCGATGAATCAAATTACTTGCAACGACTGTCAAAGATGACGGAATAACTGATTGATTGTTAATTCAGGTATATTTACTGACACCCAACAGGTATTAAACTCTACGGCTAAGCATTACGTCCTTAGATGCAAGGCCCTCTTTGATGCAAATAATTTTTGCTCGCACGGTATAAGCAGCTAGTTAGTTAGTTTCTATTGACTATAAGTAAATCAAAAAAATCAAAAGTATTAAATAAAGAAGAAATATATCACTTCTTATCAGACGCTGGAGATAATATCTACATAATGACAAAGGTACCTACTTAATATAATTAAATCTAATTCCTATTCTTCCTTTTTTAGTTTTTTTTAAATTTTAGGTTGCATTAATAATTGATTTGGCAGGCGCTTGTCGTCGTGAAGAGCTTTGTAAAATAAATTTGGATGATATAGAAGATAAGACAACCATGTTAGTGAATAAACTTCCTAATTCTAAAACGAATACGGAAAGAACCTTTGTCGTCATTGGAGAAAATAATAATATTTCTTTATACAGAAAATATTTGTCATTACGTCAAACAAACACACCATATTGTAGATTATTTGTTTATTATAAAAACGGAAAATGTACCATACTATTACAACTTATTATTGGTATTTACACTTTTGGGAAAGTCGTCTGCATAATTATATTATGGGATACAGTAAAACAAAGTTAAACTTGTAAATTTCCACTATATTAACTAGAAAAATAAATATAGTTCAAAAAAACTAAAAAACACGCTTTAATAATTAATCACACTAAAAAGCGGAAAATAAATATAGTTTAAAATAATTCTTAAAATTCTTAATATACTCAGAAAATAATAATGAACGATAAACATTAGTATTATTGTGAAAAAAGCGTGGGGTGCTCGATATACGAAAAATATAGCACAAAGCGCCCCACGCTTTTTTTTACTATAATACTAATGTTTATCGTTCATTATTATTTTCTGAGTACCTATATTAAGAATTTCAAGAATTATTTTAAACTATATTTATTATCCGCTATTTAGTTTGATTAATTATTAAAGCGTGTTTTTTAGTTTTTTTAGACTATATTTATTTTTAATTTTTTAGTTTGAGTTATTGTTAAGAATTTTTTTTTTGAGTAGATTGAGCTAGATTAGTAGATTATTGTATTGTCAGCGGTTCCTGATAAGTCTACCAAATTTAAATTAAATCTGACCGTTTAAAGTGGGTCAAAATCGGGTTCAAAGAAGTCGGTTACAAACAAACATACTACATATGAACCCGAAGAAACGACAAATTTTATTTTGACGGGTAGAATTTTTTTAAATTTTTTCTCTATTCCTAGCGACAATAATAGAGACTTTTTGCACCTCTTAAATTAATATCAGTTTTTAGCTCCGTTATGGTTAACTTTTATTAAACATAACGAGTAGCGTCACTGTTAAAACCAGAGATTTTGCAGCGCCTACGTAGTTATTAATTTGGCGCCGGCGCACCTAAACAAAATAAAATACCTAACCAAACCAGGCTTTTATTAAAAGGTCTACATGATATTTTAATGATTTGATTGAAAAGTCCTTATGGCATAAAATAAAAAAAATTTCTTTGATATCTGCCTACACAGCTGTGTTTTCAAAAGGGTTTTGCCCTGAAACTTCTCGAAGGAGATTTAAATCATCTTCTTCAGTAAGACGAAGTCTTCGTTTTATAGGCATAAGGATATTTCTGGGTAGTGGTATTTGCATACTTAAAATGAATAACCTGAGAAAGACACACCCTAAAAAAACCAGAACAAAGTATAAGCATTAATTTGACGAAAAACAAAGCCATTTAATTTCGAAAACAATAAAAAAAGTAAGGTTAGGTTGCACCAAAAGCAGGTGTGCCAGATTGAGTCAAGTGTATAAATCCGTAAATATATATAAAAAAAAAGAAAAATCTACCCAGTACACCCAGCAGCAAGACTCTGATAGATAGAATTTTTAATTTCGATTCGCTTGAAAGCGTTTCGAAAAAGTTCGTTAGAAATCGCATTTCGCTACTCCCATATTTCGATTCTAATAATAGAATTAGAGGTCGGATGTCCTCGGCTTTTTTCTAATAACACTAGGGATTTTTGATTTTTATTGGTGCCAATGTCAACTTTAATAGTTATTAACCTATAAATCGCAAAAATCTAACGTTAAAAGTTTGAAACATTGTTTTCCTTTTTAAGGTTAAGGTACAATACTGTCAATCACAATGTCAATATTGTCAATATGCGACGTGGCGACTGACGGAGGGCATCTTTGTCTATAGTCGGTTGTCTTTTTTCTTTACATTATGCGGAATTTGATTCTGCTGCTATTTATTTTCGTTTCAATTCGATTCTATCGGGGCTGGAGGGGAAGGACGAACACAATAGAAAAGAAAGAGAAAAAGCGATCGGAGTACCACATTTCTAAAATAACGTTACTTTGCGATTCGATAATGACTTTTCTGTTCATCAGAGTCCGTGTGCTGGTCCATTTGATTTCTTTCAAAGAATCCACTTTTCTTGTTATCATCGTTTATTGCCATGTAAAGCTACTATTTACTTTGGATTTTAAGTAAATTGCTTATCACAATTTTGATTCATAGCAATGATGCTTCATAACTTTTGTGTGTTTCGGCAACCATGCAGTTTAAGCATAACCATAAGGATAACGATAAGCTCTTCCTTATCCTTCCGTAACTAACGGAGTCCGTTATGGTTATTAACCATAGCGGATCACCTTTCTGACATTGCGCATGCTCACAATAACCATAACCACAAAAGAATGACGAATTAAAAGATGCAAAAAGTCTCTCTAATATCTATACGACCCCACGTTTGTTTCATTAGTACCTATCGGTTATTGTAATAATTCTGAAATATTGACAGCTGTCAAATTTTGACAGAAGAATTTTTTGCTTATTTTTCCCGAAGTCTCCGCATCGAATACTATACGACCCCATTATTTGTTTCGTCAAAATCGCTTCCTCGTTTTATATCTGACAGGTCAAAATTTGACAGGAGAGTTTTTTGCGTATTTTTTTCATTTTTCCACCTACGACCTTATGGTTTTTTCATTAATATAATTTTTTTAACGATTTCACATATTGACAGCTGTCAAATTTTGACAGGAGAATGTTTTGTTTATTTTTCCCGAAGTGTCCGCATCGAATACTAACGACCCCCTAATTTATTTCGTCAAAATCGCTTCTTCGTTTTATACTTGATGGCAGCTGTCAAAATTTTACAGGAGAATTTTTTGGGTGTAGATTATTGTATTATCAGCGGTTATTGATAAGTATACAAAATTTAAATTAAATCTGACCGTTTAAAGTGGGTCAAAATCGGGTTCAAAGAAGTCGGTTACGGACAAACAAACAAGCAAACATAGGTACAGGTGAAGCTAATAAAAGCGTGTTAATGACATGTTTCGCTAACACTGTAGCTTCGTCAGATGACAATGATTTAATTTACCGTTCAACAAGTTCAACTATGTTTCACTGTATCCCATAATATACTATAATTATGGATTTTCACCTATAGTATCGGCTGAATCAATTAATTTAGTCTACCTAATTGTTGAATTTCTTAAATTACCGAATCCCAACGAATACACCGGGCACTGTTTACGCAGGAGCTCAGCCACTTTACTCGCTGAAAGTGATGGTAGTATAACCAACTTGAAGGGACACGGAGCATGGAAATCAACCAATGTAGCAGTAGAACATTGTTTAAAAAAGAAAATTCACATAGCTTCACAGATTGAAAAGGGCCGTAACGAAATGAATATTTCGAAAACTGGTACAATTACTGATGCATCTAATTTTAATTTTAACATTGCCACTTCTGTTAATATCCTTAAGTAATGTATTCATAGGAGTGATTGTTATAAATGTTATATTATTATGTAATTGTCTATATGGGTATTTCTATTTTAACTTTAAATTACACCAAAAAAACAAGAAAATATTTTTCTTTCAATTAATCACTTGGCTACGTCGTTAAACATTTAATGTTACCTTCCAATTATTGAAAACAATGATGAAAGTTGGGTTTCTTAAGCATTTTTATAGGCAAGGCAAGGACAAAATTCTTAAAGTCGTTAAAAATGTCACCTCTGTCCCCTTACACAATGTTTAGATTTCTTGAATATCAATCTACTGGAACACATACATCTATTTATATTTTTTGGTAAAAATTATTATCATATAGAAATTTTATTATAATTTTAGTAAATTTTATTAAAATAGTAAAAATAATCGTAGAAATTGGCAAGTTTTATTAATATTTTTAATTTTGGGAGAGATTTTTTGTTTTCATTGAAACAATATAAGTACAATCTTATGACAGTTAATATTATGGATACAGTTTTATCAGTAAATGGTGGCGAATTTAATTCTATATCCAAAAAGTAAAGATAAAATTGTTTTGAAGCAAATAAACAATGGGGACAGAAGTGACCAAGAAAGGGACAGAAGAGACAAAAATATTCTATGAAATATTTATTCATTATTTTATTAAACGTGAACACAATAATGAAAGAAACATAGTAATTTAACCATGAAAAATAAATGAACTAAAAGATAACAAAACATTAGAGCAAATCAGCACTTAGGTATGTTAAACTTAAGTAATCCACGTCCATAATTCTCCGGCCCTGTGAGTTTTCCTATGATGTTCTCGTAATTAAATTCAAAAATATCAGCAACATCTGGAAAACCATAAATGTATCCTTGATAATCTCTTGTTGCGTTTTTTCTTAAGAATGTCCGTTCAAATTTTTGTCCTGTTGTTAATACTTGACATGATATGTAGGTAAAACAGAGGTTTGGAACCTTGTTTTGAACTTTTGAACCATTTTTTTCTTTGTTCTTTCTGCTCACGAAATAGCTATTTACCTAACAAGTGCGGAAAATGAATTTTTCCGCACGAGTCTGCCGTTCAGCGGAGTTCGGTGAAGCAGCCGAGTGCAGGGAAAACATTTTCCGCACGTGTCAGGTACAATAGTTTTTCTACAGACGTGCGGAAATAAGTAACACATATTTCAAAGAAATTTAATAATTTTTAATTAACTATAACAATCACATACGACATATGTAACAGTAACTAATTCTGAGAAAAAAAGTAATAACTACAAGTTATAATTGATATATTATTGATTTTGACAATCGTGCCGAAAAAATTTTCCGCACTAGTGTGGAAAAACCAATTTTCCGCACGGATATCAGTGCGGAAAATTGATTTTTTCACACGTCTGTAGGAAAAGACATTTCTGTTATAACTTTAATTTTTTTCAGTCTTTTTTTTTCATAATAAAGTTCTCTTTCCTTGTTTTCTTTTTTCTCGCCTTCTTTTTGACGTTTTTCTTCAGTAGAAATAGTGATTTTTTAAAATTTTAGTCCTCTCTTTTATAGCTTGATATTTTGATTTCTTCGCTTCGCATTATCGGTAGAATCAATTGTTGTTATATTTTTTGTATCTGCAATCTGACTTTCCCTTTTACCAAAGCTTTTTGATCCTGCTGCCTCTACTGGTAATTCCTTTTTTAATGGCACATAAGATGGAGAATTCTCGTCATTTTGCTGTCTTTGCTTCTTCTTCTCATAGTATCTTTGTCTTTCTCTCTGCTTCTTTTCTACATACTTAGCTTTTTATCTTTGTTTTCTTTAATTATACGCTTTTTCTTTCATCATTTGTAGTTTGCCAATTAAACCATTAACATCAATTATAGTTTTTCTTTTCCCCGTAGAGTTCATCTTCTAAAACAAAAAAATTCAGTTGAAACATATTATAATACTAACTTGAAATACGATTTTATTGTTGATCCTGTTAACTCATTTCAATACTAAGCTGACATTGTTTGTTGACCCTCTTAATACATACATTATATAAAATAATCAGTTTACCTATAGCTCAGTTTAAATTTGGTGATGCAAATATGATACATTTTTTTGTCACCTATATATGTCCCTCCAAGTCACTTCTGTCCCCTTTACACAATTGAGGCAAAAGGGGACAGAATAGACATTTTTTTCATTTTTCTCTTTAATAAAAAAAAGTTTGGTCATGTTTTAGAGTTGCTTACATTTTAGGTTTCTTGCTTTTACATACATGCATCGTTAAAACAATAAAAATCAAAAAATTAATGAAGTAAATACATTTTTGCCAAGGGACAGTGAAGACTGAATAATAGATTTAGGTACTTACCTTTTTAAGATTTTGCACTTTTATTTAAGGAAAAACAAAAACTATTGCTCAACAATAACATATCAAACTAAGCAATGACGGTTTACTGAGTGGTTTTAATCTACCTTCCTGAAAGAAGCGCCATCTACGGATGAGCTACAACTTGACAAATGCCAAGAGACAGAGGTGACGAAAAACGCTGGGGACAACTTGTTGTTTGAGAAATATGGACCTGTAATATATAGATTTATAAATTATAGGGCAATTTTGCGAAGTAAACACTCCTAAAATTATTTTTCTTATATGTGAACGTTAATACACATACATTTTTAGCTGGCAAAATAGGTTAGTATGATAAGTTTTATCCGTGGGGACAAGGGACAGAAGTGACAATTTGACTTTTGCTATTTAATTTAAACTGTAACCTTTGTAAAAAACTATGATTTTAATATGGTTCTAATTACCAACCAGTGTGTATTTAATGTTAAAAATTAAACATAAATCAAATAATAAACTTTAGGGTAAAAAATGTTCACGGGATATGTTTTTTTAAAGTTATAATAGAAATACCCATATAAGGTTTATACGTTATTATATCCATTCGTATATCCATTTTACCATAGGGGAGAACAAGGAGCATTTGGCAACCTAAGTTATTCTAAAATCTATTTACATTTCCCGCGTTTTTTTGGGAGTACAGTATTACCAACTTTCTTATTCGCGTCCTGAAATATAATAAACACGTTATTGGTGCATTAGACCAATTTTACCAAGAAAAGAATAAAAACTGGCTTTAAGGTAAGTTTTTTTACTAAATATATTCTCCATATTTTCTTTGAAGGTACGATATTTAATTTAGTAAAAATTAAGTAAAACTGCTTCTATAATGCTGTTTCTATTCCCGAATCATTTTATATCCTACAAAAATTTGTTACTAATATGACGTTTGATTTAAAATATTTTGGTAGCTGGGGAGCATTCGTCCACCTATACCTGGGGTGCATTCGGCCCTCAGACCAAGCACTATAGACAAAGCATGCTATTCATTGCCATTCATAAAGGAGGGGTTGTTGTGTTGACAATTTTCAAGTCACATTGCGATGCAACAGCGATACAAGTAAGTCCCCCACCACTATAAGGAGGGATCAATCGGGGCGCGCGGAGAAGAGGACGAAATGGAGGGGATAAGACTTGTAAAGCGCTTCGACAAGGAGTGTCGAACGGTCCATAGGCGTGCGATATTTATAAAACCTTAAAAACCGTGAGATAAACAAAAATATCGTATTATAATAAAGATTGATTAAACAATTTTAATAAAATGGGAAGAGGCTAGAAGTAACTTTTGGTCGATTATAGTGTTCCTTACCGATGTTGACAATCTAAACAATATTTTTCCAAAATTGACAAGACTGCGACAGTCCTTACGGTATAACAAATATGATATGATACAGTTACATTTCTAAACTTGTATGTGGGCTAACATAAAGTTAAAAGCTTCAATTTAGCCAGGGATTAATTTTTTCTGTCAGTGAAAACCCAACCTTAATAGTTTTTGACTTACGTAAGGTACGTACACCCAAAAGTGGTTTTTATGGAATGTGTTGGTTAAAATGTAATTTATTGATAAGGTAACATTTCTTAAGTTGTACGTAGGCTAACTTAATGTTAAAAACGTTATTTTATTGCCATACAAACAATAATAATAGTAATATCTAATAATAATTTCACTTATATAAGGTACGTAGACCCAGAAAATAGAATTATATATTTGTTCGCTATCCTATTACATATTCATATCGTTACCTTTTACAACTACTAGGTATATGGGCTAATATAAGTAATGTTAAATAGTTTATTTTACCCTTACTATTGCCAAACAATAATAATAATAATAACAATAATAAAAACAATTCCTTCGAAATCAAATATGGTACTGTTAACTTTCTGGACATTTATTTTTCACTTTTTTGGGGTACCAAAATCGTCGCTCCTTATTTCTTTAGTAGGTTCTGATTTTCTACAAAAAAGTTAAAGGTGCTTAAATGTAAGTTGTCGGCAGCAATGTAAGTGTTTACCGCACCCTTTAAAAATAAAGAAGTTTGGTTCTGACAGTCAATATTAGTGAATATAGCACATTTTCCTCTATTTACTTACCGACAATGAGAACCACAGGGAATGCTTGATGTAAGCTGATTTTCTGCATCGTACGCAAGAGCCACACTGTCTTGCATGCTTGGCAATCTAAAAACTAAAAAGTTTGAAAATCAGAAAAAATTCCTTGTATGGTAAAATCCCAACAAACATGGATTGAGGGATTTTAAATGGGCCATTGATGGTATTGATGGTTTCTTGCTGTTGCAAATAAGCCAACTATGGTCCATTTCTTTTTTTAAATTGGCTGACCGTTATATTTTTGCCATTTAAAGAACATTAACAATTAAACGTTGGCAAAATTGTGATTTATTGCCGGCAAAGGAACTTAAATGGTTTAACGTTGGTAAAAAGTGAAGCCATCAGGTATGACGTGTATTGTCGTTTCCCGGCTCCCGCTTTGGTTGGTTCGAACGGTTTGGTAGTTTAAGGTTAGGTATTTGCGACGAACAACGGCTACGAACATATGGTGACGATGTGCTGTTTATTTTAAATATATTTGTAATCGATCTAAACGGTAAGTTTTTATAGTGATAACAGTGATTGGGGAAGATATTAGTGAAAGCTTAGACAAAAAACAGCATGCTATATGTGTTTTTCTTTTAATTTACAGGTTTGGGTCGGTGAGATCATGCATTCAGAGTTTTTAAAGCATGTCTCAACTCAAGAAACAAAAAAGTGAGTATTTCTATACTTTTTTCTTAATAATAGATATAATAATAATGCCATTACCAGAAACTAGAGGTATTTATAAAAAGTATGGTGCTAGACATTCTAGGAGATTTCTTAAACAAAATGTTAAGCGAATTGTTGACTCGGTTAAAACACAAGTTATCGCACCTCAATATTATATAAGTAATTTTATCTAAACCAAGCCCTACGTTTTTCATTGCAGGCCTTCTTGAATGAAAATATTTTTTGCTCTCTCAGTATAAGTATTTACTAGAACCTGTGTGTTCGGGTTTATTTATTTTTATCTATATTACACTACGTTTTACGTAAGTTTTTGGGGAGTAAATATTTCTTATAGATTTTAGAAAAGAGGTTCTGCGTCTTTAATTCTGTACAATGAATTGCAGATACACGGTAAGAAACAACCTTTTGGTCCATAATACTACGCAGCAAGAAATATATACTGTTATAAAGCAGTGGCTGAGGGGAGCTATAGACCGAGGAGGTGGTCGACAGCGAAGGCAGAAGGTAAAATTTCACTTTTTCTGTTACATATAAAAGGTGAGATTACAGAAGGCCCTGCAGGTCAACTTGCAGATGCAAGTTATTTAGAATATTGCCTATTCTTCTCTTTTTAAATTACTGTGGCAATAAATAGTCTAATTTGCATTTGCAAGTTGACCTGCTTGACTGTAGTCAGTAGAAAGTTCGCAAGCGTTTATATATTTTAAACTAGGTACTGAAGGTAATAATAATTAGAAACTAATAGCAAAACTTCTCTAAATACTTCTATGAACCCTTTATATTTTTACAGTTAACTGATTAAATTACCTACACATAGGGTTTAATTTAGCACCAAAAGTTAACTTATATTTTTGAACGCGTTTTAAGAAATTTTAAATTTATTAAAAAGACAGATATTGCACAAAACGATTGACAAAAAAATTTGACCGCAACAAGCACCCCTTCAGGGGATATATTATGTACCTACTTGTAAAGTTTATTATTATTTTTGTTAAGCTTATTAACCAAGGCATAGTAAAAATGACGTTGTACAATTTATCCCAAAATTTATTAAAAGGGAAATATGAATTGCTATTCAACTCTTAAAAGAGGCTATGACCTATGAGGTCTGGTCAAGTAAACGCCACCTAACTCATAGTAGGTAGTCTGAACTTCTTCTGAGCGGCTGCATTATGGTAATTTTATTTAATTTAATATATTGTAGTCACATATCATGTGTTTTTAATTAATACAACTAAATAAACTTACCTAATCAACATTATATTTAATGCACCTAGGTGTTACCACTTAGACTGTGTGTTATTTCGAGCTATTTTGATCAACCCTTGTATATTGCTTTTTTTTGCAGGAAAATGAGTAATGAATCAGGCGACGATATTCACGATTATTACCTTATGTTAATGTATAAAACTGTTTTTATAAATATAGAGGCTTGCTAATGTATAATATTGTTATTTAATTTTTTTTGTTTAAAAGCCTCATCCTCTGGTTTACATTAAGAATTAAAACGTATTCGCCATTTCTTTTTTTGATCAATATTTCGTTACTTTTTCGTTTTATCCAAAAATTGGCTATATACATACCTATGTTCAGAGCATAATTACCTGCAGTTTAAAGTTAAGAGTTTAATTTATAAACAAATAAAAGCACAAAAAGAAATATCGATAAATTTCACGAAATCTATAAAAATGGCTACATATTAAAACCATAGGTAATTGCTACCCTACTTTTTGGATAAGGGAAAAAGGATACGAAATATTGATCAAAAAATAAACTGGCGAATGCGCCACTAGCCTTAACTTTTAAAGGCTAAATACTGGAGCGCCATAATCAGATCTTAAGTGGCCTTACCAAGTAACTGTAACGTATCTTCATTGGTAAATGGAAAACTAACCAGTGATGGCCCTACAGTATTAAGCCTCAAGTGTACCATTAATGGTTCTTTGGTGGACCACAAAAACACCTTAATCACGATCCTACTGATGGCCCATAAGGAAGCCAGCGGACATAATGTAGGTGGTCCATAAACGGTTGCTATTTAAATGCCCAACAGTTCAATGGTGGCAACTGTTTGCGTTTCCGTTAAGGGGCCATTTATTCATGTTTGTTGGGATATAATTAAATTTTTTATCTGGCCGTTACGCCAAAATGTGGGTAATGTGGTAAGACACAGTAGAGGCTTGTAGGTAACAATTAACCTAAAACCCAGGAAAAAGTTACATAATTTACGAATACAAGGTCAGGATAAAAATAACAATCTTAGTAGAAAATTTAAAGTGTAATAAAAATAAATCCGTTAGGTATATATTATTATGTATTGTTATATAAGACATACCTTTTCTTTGGTGGAGTTCCTCCAATTGTAGAATCAGAGCTAAAACAAAAGCATATAATAAAATCTATGATACCTTGTCACCTATAAACCAAGTGCGTCAAAAATACTATATAGTTTATTATTGTATTGAAATATAATGACCCAAAGATCAAATTAGACTAACTAATTTGAACTAAAAAATACCACCCTATTGAATCAGCAACAAAACACTGTACTCTTAAGGCACTATAACTTTACAGAAGCTTTCGGCTAGGTATTTTCAAGTTTTTGGTATAAATAAATAGGTACCTACTCACCTTAAGTATGAAGATTAAAAAAGCTCTGGATGAAATGATTTTGGAAGAGCATCTTTAAATATTTTACTCCATTACTATACCATACTCAAAATCACTTTTAGTAAAATGATTCGAACATATTTCAGCTCCAACAGGCAGAACCACATACATCTTCTTTGGAGATTAGTAGGAAAACTACAAATAAAGTTTATTATTACGGTTTCAGTGACATTTCTTATAGTCCTTTCTGTTCGCATGTCCCAATTTTATTTATTTTTTCATGCTTTCCTCCTAAATATTACAGGAAATCGTAATTAGACCCTTAAAACAGACTCGGCGCTACGCCCCTGTAAAAAAAACATGGCTGTTTTTAATCTTACCTGTGAAATGTTATTTCCGGACTTAAATGGCTCAATTTCTGGCACACTTCACACTGCCGTACCATCTAACCCCAATTTAAAGGATATTAGGTAATGAAACACTTGAAATAAACTCATAAAACACAAAAACTCACTTTAAATACAGAACGTTCTAACGATAAACACCTGATCGCCAGAAATTTGTGAATGAACTGACAGACCTTCAGATAGCGTAAGCTGCGCGCGCAACCGGAATATCGTCATCGTACCAAAGGCGACGTTGTCACGTTGAGATGTAAGAAATAGTGGTTTCTTTTTGCCATAAGAATGACCGCATATTATATAATATATACTTTTAGAATAACTGCTCTTGTATTAACCAATTGGTTTAGTTCGTACGTTCGTGAGAAAGTTGCTTGGCAATAATAAGCGGTAGAGCCGATGAGACTATTGCATCAATTGTTTTAGAAGGGATCATAATGATCACATGTATAATTTTCATACAAACTTATAAAAATTCAACAGACCAGAACTGACCTGGTGTCACGTGACTTGGAATCCATCTTGCGAGAAGAACTAAAGTATTTACTATAATTATGTTTTCTATGTTTTATACTCATTTTCATATAATTTAGTGCAGGTCGACAACATCGCTTTGCGATCACAGCCGTATTGCTACTACAGTGCGTAAATTCTTATACTGTGAACATAAAACTGTTTTTATGGCCCAATGTAAATAACTTTGTCTATAGTGCTTGGTCTGAGATTCGGCCTCTTCGTTCTTTACGTAATATTGATTTATTTGTTATTTTACTTTCAGATGCCGCGAAAACGTGTCGATCCTTAAAACGAGAAGAAACTTGATAAACAATATACCGGGTGTAACAGGATCATGGTACACCCCTCGTATCTCTGTTAGTTTTAAAGGTAATTGATTGAAATTTGGGATATCCCATATACATAATAAGCGGCACTTTTTGACCTACAAATAATTTTTTTTTCACTTCCGGTTTCGCCGGAAGTGACACCAACTTTCGATTTTTAAATGGAAAACCCTGTATATTATTACATTTTTGAATTCTGCATAATTTTCTCAATCCAATGATACCACAAAATAAGTGACATTTCAAGCGTAAAAAATATTTATTATTTAATTTTTAATTTTCCATTTAAGTGTGCCATGAAGGTTCCGATTTATTCCAATTGATTCGTCTTATGCTAGAAAAATCGAAGTCCCGTCAAAAATACGAAATTGCGTTTTCTATAAGCAAATAAAATTCATCGTAATCGTTTTTGGGGTAAAACTCAATTTTTCCAAATGGAACCATATTGGTACCGTGGTATCATTTCTTAGTACTATTAATAAGGAATTTATTCATGCCTGGCAATAACATGGTGCGATAAATACAATCAAAATTACAGCTAAAAGAAAATTCAATTCTAATTTATTGCTAAGAAGTTACTAAGGTGGCTTTGAAAACAATGAAATTATTCAGATTGTCACATAAGTATTCGGTGGTTTATCGGTGTTTTTATTTTGTATTGGAAAAGTCTTTACTCCTTTTAGTAACTTCTTAGCATTAAATTAGAACAAAATAATTGTATTTCTTTCAGCTGTAATTTTGATTGTTTTTATCGTACATGTTATTGCCAGGTATGAATTTAATAAATTCCTTATTAATAGTACTAAGAAATGGTACCACGGTACCAATATGGTTCCATTTAGAAAAATTGAGTTTTACCCCAAAAACGATTGCGATTAATTTTATTTGCTTATAAAAAACGCAATTTAGTATTTTTGACGGGACTTCGATTTTTCTAGCATTAGACGAATCAATTGGAATAAATCGGAACCGTCATGGCACGCTTAAATGGAAAATTAAAAATTAAATAATAAATATTTTTTACGCTTGAAATGTCACTTTTGTAGTATCATTGGATTTAGAAAATTATGCAGAATTCAAATATGTAATAATATACAGGGTGTTCCATTTAAAAATCGAAAATTGGTGTCACTTCCGGCGAAACCGGAAGTTAAAAAAAATCATTTGTAGGTCAAAAAGTTCCGCTTACTATGTATATGGGATATCCCAAATTTCAATAAATTACCTTTAAAACTTACGGAGATACGGGGGGTGTACCATGATCTTGTTACACCCGGTATATGTTAATTTTATAAAGCTATACTTTACCAGTTACCTTATCAGATACGTCCTTTGGCCGAATCCTCCCCTTTGAATGGCCGAATGCTGCCTAGGGATGGGGAGCATTCGGCCATTTGTAAGTATTTTTGGAAATTTTATTAGAAAACGTGATCTTTTAATTTTTCTTTCTTATTATATGTTTAGATTAATGTTAAACAATATAATTTTAGATTTATAAAGCTATACTTTACTAGTTACCTTACCAGATACGTCCTTTGGCCGAATCCTCCCATTTGAATGGCCGAAAATGCTGCCTAGGGATGGGGAGCATAGCACTAGGCCATTTGTAAGTATTTTTTGAAAAATAAAATTTTATTAGAAAACGTGATCTTTTAATTTTTCTTTCTTATTAGGTAATGTGTTGAGATTAATGTTTATCATTCGCCGCAAGTACATTTTTTTAACAGTTAAACATTTGGTTTATCCCTTACTTAGAGAGTTGTGCTTTGTGGCCGAATGCTCCCCGTTCTCCCCTACAAAGCGGATACAGAAAAAATATTGTACGTAACACGATCCAAAAGTGATTTTACGGGACTCACAGGAGTTCCAACTCATCCCGTAAGATATCACTTTCGGTTATGTAAATTATTACCTATTGTAACAAAATCGACCAAGAGAAATTGCTGAAAATTACTTTCAAGTTCTTAAATTCATCGCTACAGGGCGATCAACCTATAACTAAGAAGATTATCGTTTTTTATCGGTAAAATAATAATATATCATATTTTTGCATAGCAATATTTATTCCCTCCTACCCCCCTAAAACAAAAAGGTAGAGCAAAATCTCAACTACCTATAAAAGTTATCCAGAATTTTTATGAGTTTAAAAAAATGCTACCTTTGTGTTAGTATGAGATTTTTGAGAAAATCCCGCTTTTTGTTTGGTCACTATAGTTACGCCCTCTAGCGGCCAACCCAGATTAAGATTAATTTCCAGCAATTTCTCATGGCCACTTTTCCTAAAAAAAACTTTTTCGCAAGCCATAAGACTGACACTTTTTGAGTTACGTTGGAGAGTCATTCTTAGTGGGACACCCCGGTATAAATATTTATTTAGATACAAAATATATTAAAAACGTAGAAAACTGGTGAAAACCGCTTGTCGCTAATTTAAGCAATACAGAAAAAAAAATTAAAAAGAAACTGGCCTACTTTGCTTGGCGATAAGCCTCCCCAAAATAAAAATGTCGCCTTTATTAGGGTTAAAATAATACTGAAAATTAACAAAATGCAAAGCACAATGAAAATAAAAAAAAAATGTTTTATAGGGGTCTAACACCAAAAACCAATAATATTACGAAAGTCATAGCATTTTAGATACCTAAATAATTAAATATTTTATCAAAAATATTTGTTTGGCTAAAACATACTAGGGAACTAAAGAACAAAACGCTAGTATAAGTTTGACATGTAAATATTATAATTATTAATTATTAAATTTTTGAGAATTACCCAGTATAATTTTGATGTGGAATTTAAATTTTTTTATAATTAATTTGTGTTGGGCTACATGCTTGGTGAAACTGTTGTTCCATTGGACAGAAAGTAAAAATAACTACCTGTTATGTTTCGCATGCATGCCACGCAAAATTTAGTATCTTCTTGTACTGCTTTGAAAATGACCCGCAGGGCCGAAACACGCGTCAGGAAACTGATTAAATTTGTGAAACATAACAGGTAGTTATTTTTACATCCTGTGCAATGTTAAAAAATGTTATTACTCAATACCAGTAGCAACAACCCCAATGTTTAGGTATGTTTAAAGCCAACAAATCAGAATAGTTATTGCATGTGAACAAGCGTCAGGAAATAAAATATGCTTCACCTGCACTTTGTAAAATCAGCACCAATATACATGCATTGTTTAAATGATGTCTAGATAATATAATATTGCAAAAGGTTAATAAACTTCTAGCGAAGAGCTATAGTTGGCTATGGTTGGCGTTACCAGGAAAAATTGTAACGTACTCAATGGGGAGTTTTATTACGTAGGTCCATACTTAAAAATTCAACACTCTGTGTACCTATATAATAATATATTGAGTGGTAGCGGAAAAGGCTGTATACAGGGTTGGACAAATGTTCCGGAACGGCTTAATTACAGGCAAACGAAAAGTGATATCGGATCCGGGTTTATTTGGGCAATCTATAGGACTAAAATTTTACTATTTGACTAATATACCATATGTCAGTAATGTCACCAACTGTCAAGTGTTGACGTTATTTTTTTTTAAAATGGAACAGCCTGTATATTTTTACATTTTTAAATTCCACATAAAATTATAATTATTTTTTATTAAATGCACTATAGTCGATTCACCCAGTAAACCTGCATGATGGCCGACATGTCATATGACAAGTCATTGAAAATGCAAAAATTCATTTTATTTAGCTGGAATATGACTTTTGTCATATGACATGTCGGCAATCATGCAGGTTTACTGGGTGAATCGACTATATTAGTCTACTTATACATTCATAGTTTCCGAGATATATATTGACAGCTTATAACTTTCTAACAGTACGTCTTAGAGCAAAACGGCTTACATGTCCCTATCTTTAATTTTAATTATCTCGAACAAACCCAAAAAAATAACTTCCAGTTAAACCGGAACAACTATATTTCCTGTTTTCCAGTTACATCCGGTTTAACCGGAAATTGATTTTTTTGGGAAGATAATAAAATTTGAAGATAGGGACATGTAAGTCGTTTTGCTCTAAGACGTACTGTTAGAAAGTTATAAGCTGTCAAAGTTCAAAAATGTCACTTTTCCAGAGTCAATATCTCGGAAACTATGAAGTATAGACTAATAGTGCATTTAATAAAAAATAATTATAATTTAATGTGGAATTTAAAAATGTAAAAATATACAGGGTGTTCCTTTAAAAAAAAAAAAATAACGTCAACACTAGACAGTTGGTGACATTAGGTACTGACATATATGGTATAATAGTCAAACAGTAAAATTTTAGTCCTATAGATTGCCCAAAACCCGGATCCGATATCACTTTTCGTTCGCCTGTAATTAAGCCGTTCCGGAACATTTGCCCAACCCTGTATAATAATAATAATGAGTGAAAAGAGCGGAAAAGGCTGTATATGTAGCACAGCATCCAACATGGTCCGCGCGACAACAAGTAGGGGCGTCGATAGGCACTCAGATTAGGGGGTGGGGGGCTATTGTTATGTAAAAATTTTGGACTACTCCCAAATGTATAAAATTGCATTTTTATTTATTAAATAGTAAGTATAACAATCATTCATTATACAGGGTCCTGATGCACCTCCCCGTCTTCTATAGCTCACTTATTATTTAAGTTAGGATTTTGATATTTTGCAGACCTTACCTGTTGGGGCGCATTTCAGGTAAATATTTTTTTTATACAGGGTATTCCAAAAAAGTGTGACGTCATAAGGATGTATTTATTTAGATTACATGCCATTATATTTTCTTACTTATTTGGGTGCCTCCTATAGTAACCTACAAATCCTTAAAATTTTAATGAAATCGACTATAGACGAAAAAAACAAAAATATCAGTTTTGCACCACTGGTAAAAAAATAATGCCTCGTTAATAAAAATATACAAAGGTATAACAATATCGTTAACCAAATTTGATTAATACGAATTGTACAGGGTATCCAAAGTTTAATGTCAAACTTTGCAAACTTTAAAACAATTTATTTTTCTTATTTCAAATAGGAACCCCAGTATCTTTTTATGTCATTCGATGCAGAACTAAAAATCAAATATTTGTCCTAATTACAACCCTATCGCAATTTCTAACACATCAAGACTTATTTGCAATAAACTCATTTTATCAACTATTCCAACATTGATTATTATGAATAAATATCGAAGGTGGCTTTGAAAAAATTCTAACTTTACTAAGTGAGCTATAGAAGATGGGAGGCGAGGTGCAGGACCCTATAAACAAGCTCCAATTTTGAAAAATCAGATAAGTCGTTCAGAAGTTACAGCGATTTAAATGATTACACTTTCAATAGCTTCCCCCACTCTTATCAATATCGGTACGCCAATGAACCTTAAACCAAAATGATGCAGAAAAGCTTTCTAATGATGTAACGACCTTAATATGGTGATTTTCAGATAAATTTAGAATTTTAAAAATTAATTTTCAATTGTGCCCCCTTGCCCCGGTGAAATGCGGAACTTGAAAATAATTTCCAGAATTTTCTCATGGCAACTTAAATCATAAATTTTTCTCCCCAAGTTTCTATGCTTAGTAGTTTCCGAGATACGGCCTGTGCATGGCCACCCTTAATGAAACACCCTGTATATAGGGTGCTTTTAACTGTCCTTAAACTTAGAAGAATACCCATAATTCCTTCATACTTACTTATAAGCACATGACATACTATGTCACAGATTATTAGTTGTATGTGTATGACATGTATAACCTTTCAATAATATATTTGCAGGCTCTTCTGTTTCGTTACTGCTCTAAACGTCTTTTTATTTCTGCTATTTTGTTGTAATGGTTGTAATTATTTTTAGTATTATATATTTAGGTTAGCATTACACACATTCACACACCTTCATTTTAGTACTTATTAATTTTATTATATTTTTAAAAGTACTTTAAATAAGGGTGGTTGTATATGAGCACTTGGATGTAGGATATCACAACCTTTTTTATAATTATGCTTTGTAGGTACGAAATAAAAAAAGTTCACGTTGCTAATAAAAATATTTATTAAAAAAAAAAAGAAATACAACTTTTACGAATAGAATAGCTGCTTATATGATCACATTTAAAGTAAAATACTAAATTGAAGAGGGAAGGGATATGATCGGATCAGAATGCACTCTAAGGAATCTCGTAAAGCGTAGAAGATACAGAGAAAAAAGTTGCGGCCTACTAAGTTCTGCAACGTTGTTTTTTCAAAATCCGATTCCTTCTAAAGATATTTGGGCAAAGCATAATATTCCCTATTTCGTTTTTAATTTTGTTTACTGTATTTGTAAAGGTACGTCAAAATAATACACGTTGTAGTGACGTTGAATTTAGTAGAGCGCGACTTTTTTTCTAATTTAACCATCTCTGTATCTTCTATGGTTTACGACATCCCTGTAGAGTGCATTCTTATCTGGGACACCCGGTATACTAGCCTGTTCATTAAGGCATTTTGACAGAGGCGAGATCCACCTCAGGTGGCGTCTTAATGTCAGCGGCACGGAGTTCAACTAAATATTTTGAGGTAAGCTTAGTTTTGCTTGTCAAATCAGGACAAGTTGACATCGTTTTGTTTTTACTTCAATAGATGTTTAAACGTCTGCTGAACTTATTATTTTGAAATAAAACTGTTTAATTCAACTTTAAAAGTGTCATCGCTTTATATAAGTTATAAAACTAGGGAGTTGTAGTATTTTATGAAATCTTATGATGATACATTGAAAATAATTGCCAAAATCAGAAAAGTTATCGAGAAGATACAATCAACGATAATCCCAGTATATTTTCAAGTGACTGAAATACAGTAGAACTTCGCTAATCCGAACTCCACTAATCCGGATTCTCCAGTAATCCGGACAAAATTTAAATATTACTTATTTACATTATGTATTCTATAATCCGGATTTCTTATGTATTTTATGTATGCCATAGTCCGGATCATGTGTTCTTCGATAATTTCATGTAACTTTTTCGTTGTCATTGTTATGTCGGTAGGTGTAAGAACTGCGTGTGGGTGTTCTTTTTCTTTTATTTTTTATGTGTTATAAATGTTTAAATTTTTTGTGTTAATAAATGCTACAACAATGTGTATTTGGTGCATTTTTATAGCTTTTAAAAATATTCCAATAATCCGGATGTTTCACTAATCCGGATTGCCTCGGTTTTTATTAATCCGGATTAGCGAAGCTCTACTGTATTATCATTTTATCATAGCACTGCCGATTCGTCCCGTCTCGGCTCCATGAATTCTGTGGCGTGTGACCTTACGAAATCAGCTGGATTTATTCGATGTTGGTTTCACATTTGCACGGATTTACTTCTCCCTTTTATTAAATAATAAATTCCTGGTTTAGTTTTCCCAGTTTTAGAAAAGGTAATATTGTTTTTGCGTTCCTGGATGCAAGTCCAACTATACAAAAAACCGGTCAACAATATAAGATTTAACTTTTGAAATAACAAGTAAATACTTATATAAACTACAGGAAACTATAATACTAATACCTACGTTATTCTATTAAATAATTTGGATGTTCCTAAATACATAGTTTATCTGGGTAAAGAGGCCTTTAAATAAAGGTTTTTAAACCCAAATCAAAATACAACTGTCATTTTGATTTGCTTCTCGACAATACAGTTTGGTTTGTATCTTTGCTCCACGTATTAAACGTCAAAATTTCATTTTTTTTAAAGTATTCTATTTTACTCACTCCTCCTTAAATCTCAGAATGCCTTTGATCGGATAAACCCAGCTTCAATTTTATGAAACGGTGCAAATTGGAAAATAAGTGGGTAACATTGTAAATATAGTGCAGTCAATACGGTGTAAAAATTCCCTTGACCTGGGCAAAATTGCAACACAAATGATTATTTTTGCACTCTATTGTGTAAAGTGTATATTTTAACATATTAAAAATCCCCATTAATCCTGGCCCTGGAAATCAGTCAAAATCCAAGATGGCGGCTGAATATTGTATTTTTAATTACAAATTTTACAACTTTGTATTCATAAGGTGTAACTTGGCAAAAATGTGTACTGCAATGCCTGCCATGGTGTAATGACAGTATATTCAGGGATATAGCAAGATGTTATGCGTCGTCTGTGAGCTAATTATGGGCAAGCAACTGTAGTTTTTGATGGTTATACATCAGAAAACACAATAAAAGACATGACCCATCGCCGAACAAATAGAATTTTCCCCGCCGTGAACTTCACACTAGATATGACATTAACAGGAAGTAAGGAAATGTTTTTTACTAATAAGGAAAACAACCGAAAATAATTAATCTAATCGCTGAAGAAATACAACAACATGGTGTTCAGTAATTCATTCAGTTGATGATGCTGATGTTGACATTGTTAAAACTGCAGTGGAATCTTCAAAAATTAAAAATACAACAGTGATAGGAGAATACACTGACCTCCGATTTATTGGTGTAATCAAGCATACCACAAGCTGTTTTTCAGAAGTGATAAAAAATCTTTCAAACAGAATAACATTGATATCAATGCCATTAGATATTTGCTCGGAAATGACTGAGCGAACAGTCTATTCTTTTTGTACATTCGTATACAGGATGTGACAGCACCTTCAGAATATTCCATATTGGAAAGCAATCAGTTTTGAAACGTGTTGTTGAAGATCAATACTTTCGTTAACTTGCAAACAGCTCAACAAACCTTAATCCCAGTCAGGTTGAAGAATTTGGAAAGAAGATAATGGTATGTATTTTTGGTGGAAATCCAGATGATACACTAAATACACTTAGGTATAGAACTATTATTGATAAAGTATCGAAGGCAAAATGTTTCGTTCAGCCACAGAACCTTCCACCAACGGAATCAGCTGTCAAGTACCATAGCTTCCGAGCATATTTACAAATTTGTATATGGAAACAAATGCAAGAAGGCTTGAACCCAACAGACTGGGGATGGAGTATACATGACAATATGTATGTACCGAAAACAATGGATTTGCCACTAGCACCTGAAAGTATATTACGCATAGTAAGATGTAACTGCAAAACCGGCTGTGGTGCCATGAAATGTAGTTGCCGAAAGAATGGTTTGGAATGTAATAGTTCATGTGGTCAGTATCAAGAAACAAATTGTGAAAATAGTCCGCAGCGAACAGAAGATGAAGAAATGGAAAGTACAGATGCAGATTATGATGAATTGTGAAAAAGCTGCCGAATTGTTTTAATTTTTGTTTATTAAAATAACGTTTTTTTTTCTTGTAAGTCTAATGTGTAATAAAGCTTTATCTAATGTGTAATAGGCAATTTGAGTGATTTAATACCTATCTTACCTATTCAATACCTATTTTATACTTTTATCTTTGTATTTTAAACATTTTTGCCAAGTTACACCTTATAAAAACAAAGTTGTAAAATTTGTAATTAAAAATACAAAATTCAGCTGCCATCTTGGATTTTGACTGATTTCCGGGGCCAGAATTAATGGGGATTTTGAATATGTTAAAATATGCACTTTTCACAATAGAATGCAAAAAGAATCATTTGTGTTGCAATTTTGCCCAGGTCATAATAAATGTATTTTTCCTGCACTAATAAGATGATTTGTAGTTATAAAAATAGAAAAAATTGTAAAACACTTAATTATTTTGAAATGTGTGTAATGTCTAGTAACAGATTCTCAATGTAATATTCCCTAGTTCCTACAATTTTATTTTAGAAATATTTCAAAAACGATATTTAGGTACTTTGTTGCATTAATTCAAACGCATTAATAGCTCAATGAACACTGGTAAAAAATAACATATGGGAAGAGTTAAATCTATAATAATAACAAAAAATAACTGGAATAGTAATTTCTTAGGCTTACTTTACTACTTTATAACATCTACTCATCAACTGTTATTTATCACCAAAAAAATATAACATAATCAAAAAACTTCTAATCCTAAAGCACTAATTTTTGAATTTCAGAAAACCCATCAGCGTTTCTCTGAACCCTAAAATAATGGGAAACGCTCTGCTCTCTCGTCATGGTTTGCAAAAATTCTTCATCGTGAGTAATGACCAACAATTGAAAGTTCTTTTGTTTCTCTCGAGCAGTGATAATTTTCGATAAAGCGTCGCTCAAACTCATTATGTTGTCCCTGTCTAAGTTAGTTGTTGGTTCGTCTAAGGCTAAGATTCCACAGTTGGCGCTGAAGGTCTCAGCCAATGCCATGCGGATTACGAGACAAGCTAGTACTCTTTGCCCTGCGCTACATCTACCTCTCATTTCTAATTCCACGCCTTTTTTCACCTGGACTACCTTGTAGTTGTAGGATCGCCGTCGGTCTACAAAATACACATGTATAAGATGTTAATTTTTCCCATTAACGGCAATCTACCTACATGTCCTTGGGGCATAAAAATTTAGTTTTTTGGTGCTATTTCTGCCCTAAAGTAAAAACTTAAAATTCGGTCACTACTAAGTTATGTCCTAGTTGCCCACCTTTAGAGAAGAAGAAACACTTTTATTCCAAAAACGCTAGAATAAGTATGGGTTCGTAGAAAAATTTATTTGGAAAGTCACACAAATTTTCCAAGGGGTTTGTTGGAAACATTTTTTTGTTTGCGGTAAGGATTCTGAACCGATTCAGAATGAGTACCTAATTCACGATTATCGTATGTTTGATAAATAACGAATTGTCAATATTATTTGATTATTTCTTTGGATTTGGCTGTAGAAATAACCAAATTGGACACCAACACAATTTACTTACGAGTTAAACTTAAAAAGTATATTCACTTGTTTAACTTACTATTCAGTAAAAAAAATTTTTAATTTGAAATTTTCTGATCCGCGAACGTCATTATTTGAACTTTCAACGAAATTTCACGATCGACTCAAGTCGAACTACCAAGTCAATCGACCGAATTCGGGGTAAACGCGTCTCTTGATGAAAAGGAAAAATTTTAAGAAATGTGCTTTATTAAACATTTTTTAGTATAACGAATTGTTGGAAATGTTCATACGGATACGGATACGGATTTCTAGTTTTTGTGTAGTTTAGTGAATTGTGTTTGTGCTTTTAGTGACTCGGATACTCTGATTGGAATATAAACATATTAGTTGATGCGACTTCGCATCTTTATTTTATCTTACTGATATTTTTTAAAAAACATCTGATTGCTTTGAGTAATCTAATTTTCTATCATACAATTTACTAAATATTTTACAATACTTCTTCCTTCAAAAAACCGACATTTTTTATTATTTCTTTCTTGGCAACCGTCCACCATGTCCACCATACTTCACCTTCCAAAGGTAACAGGTTTACTATAAGAACTGAACACATTTGAAAACTTCCCACCTCGATTTTCCTGCTTTAAAATGAATATGTAGAAAATCGCTCGGACCCGTCGATTTTTATTTCGAGGGGGGCATCTTTTGCGTATATTGTCAATCTTGTTACTTCAAGTCCCTAGGAGGGAGGGGGGGGGGGTAAGATCTAAATCTTAAATGGATACCCCTATTTTATATAATTTTTTTGAATTCTGCATAAAATACTGAACATTTTTTAATAAAAGCATTATTAGTCTATACTTAACAGTTTCCGAGATATTGACTCTCGAAAAATGACATTTTTGAACTTTGAAAGCGTCTAGCTTTCTAACTGTACGTCTTAGAGCAAAATGGCTTACATGTCCCTATCTTCTATTTTTATTATCTTTCCAATAGTGTGAACTTTCGGTTAAACCGGATGTAAGAAATATAGTACTTCCGGTTTGACCGAAAGTTAACACTATTGGAAAGATAATAAAAATCCGAAGATAGGGACATGTATGCCGTTTTGCTCTAAGACGTACAGTTAGAAAGCTAGACGCTGTCAAAGTTCAAAAATGTAATTTTTCAAGAGTCAATATCTCGGAAACTGTTAAGTATAGACTAATAATGCTTTTATTAAAAATGTTCAGAATTTTATGCAGAATCCAAAAAAATTATATAAAATAGGGGTATCCATTTAAGATTTAGATCTTCCCCCCCCCCCTCCCTTCTAGGGGCTTGAAGTAACAAGATTGACAATATACGCAAAAGATGTCCCCCTCGAAATAAAAATCGACGGGTCCGAGCGATTTTTCACATTTTCATTTTAAAGCAGGAAAATCGAGGTGGGAAGTTTTCAAATGAAAACCCTGTATAAACAATGACTAGTAACAGCCGTTGTATGATTTAATTATGCCCAAAGAGGAGTAAAATACCGGGTATTTCGTTCGGGTATGATTTTATTATGCCCAAAGAGGAGTAAAATACCGGGTATTTCGTTCGGGTATGATTTTATTATGCCCAAAGAGGAGTAAAATACCGGGTATTTCGTTCGGGTATGATTTTATTATGCCCAAAGAGGAGTAAAATACCGGGTATTTCGTATTTTTTCGTTGGTTGATTTGCGTCTCACAAAGTGCATTAAAATGGTAGCTGGTAGACTATTATAGCAATCTAATACGGATGAGCTCGGAAAACAGTAATTGTGCGCTCCCTTTACGCGTGCGGTAAAACGTATTTTAAGAAGGATCTTAGAAGAAACCATGAAATTCTATTTAAAAACGAGTAACTTACTATTTCCACTGCCAACTCCAATCTCATCAACCGTTTGAATTTCAATGTAATCAATATCGTTCCCCTTATAAATCGATCGCCATAGCTCCCGAATGGTCATATTTATTTGGACCATTCGCTCCTTGTGGAATTTCAGAATTGATTTTTCCAGTGCCTGGGTGTAAGTGTCCAAATCTTCTATAGCCATCTCTTCTAATTTCTTCTCGTAAAATTTTTTCCTGTATTCGCTAACGGCTTCTCTGTGCTCTTTTTTAGTTAACTCCGTACGATCTTCTTTAATATTTTTCTGTAAAAAAATGGTATATATGACATTTACAGAAGTAACACTAAACATAAAAATGATACCAAATTATTCACACGCATTTTAATACAAATTAGATTGTAACGTTGTAGAACATGGTTCGAACACCACTGCTCTGCACCGGCCTTCCTGAAAGATGTGTAATACTATAAAAGTAGTGTTCCCATCGCGCCAACCAACGCAACGATCCATTGATAAAGCATTACAAATTATTTTCTACTCGTGTATATTTTCTGTTTTACTACAATCTAATAAAATGGATAAGTAGTCTATTCCAGGTAACTGAATGGATGTAATATCATATCCACCTTTGTTAGGATCAGAAACTGACCAATCAGTTTGTTTTTAGAACCCAGGTTCCTTAATTCGAAGAAAGCAACTGGGTTTGATATCTCCATCAAAATTATTAAAATTCTAAGGTATAATCTAATTCCTAAATTAAGGGTTGGGCCATTTGTAAGTTTCAAAAGAAATTTTCTGTTTTGAACTTTTCAAAACAGAAAAATTTCACTTAATCCGAAAAATTAAATTTCAGTTACATTTTTGAAATTTTCACCTGAAACTTTCAACTGATAAATTATTACATTCGAAACTTTCAGAAAAATTTCATAAATTTCAGTGAAACTTTTACAAACCTTTCCATGTAGGGTTGGGCCATATGAAAGTTTCAAAGGAAATTTTCTGTTTTGAACTTTTCAAAACAGAAAAATTTCACTTAACCCAAAAAGTGAAATTTCAGTGACATTTTTGATATTTCAAAAAGTGAAATTTCAGTGACATTTTTGAAATTTTCATCTGAAACTTTCAACTGATAATAATGTCCTTATTACATTCGAAACTTTCAGAAAAATTTCAGTGAAACTTTCACAAACCTTTCCACGCAGCCAACCACCCCTCGTTTATATAATAGACGCATCCCAAATCTCGGCAATACTTGGGATTCCCCTGGTTCATCGGCGCGACGACAGGTCGACCAAAGACTTGGCTCGACTTTGCTGTGCGACGTCTTTTATTTATTTAGCTAGCTTCACCGATTATCCCAGATACAACGGAAAATAAAATTTAATGCAAATTTCAATAAAAATTTCATAAATTTCAATAAATTTTTCACATTTAAGATTTTTTTTAAAGTTTCATAAATTTCACAAAAATTTCATAAATTTCGAAAGTTTCGCAGAAATTTCATAAGTTTCATAAATTTCATAAAAATTTCAACTTGAAATTTCAAATCCTTGCTCAAGTGAAATATGCCCAACCCTACCTATATTACACGGGATATTTCCAGATAAATTTTATTTATTTTTATTTAATCCAATTGAAATCCCAAAAACATCCGTTTATGCGGGATTCTCTACTAGTAACAACATGTATAAAGATAATTGTTAAATTTAACTAATTAAATACAAAGTAAGTCAAAATAACAGGTACTTAAATGTTAATCAATAAAAAATAAAAATATTCAAATATGTATGTATAAAATTATTTAATTATTATTCTTTTAATAAAATAATATAATGAATAATATCGTTGAGATATCATTTATAAATAATTATGAAAGTAATAGTTAATCATAAAATAAAATAAGTGCATGTTTAAATATTTTTTAATTTAAAATTTAGCTTCCCCTTTTTTAAGTATTTTCTTTGTTATCATTTTAAAACGTTTTATATTTAAAAATTTCAATTCTTTGGGTATTTCGTTATAAAATTTCATACCTTGATAATAAATGGAGCTCTGTAAGCAAATTTTGAAAAGTTGATCCCCATATTAAAGTTAAATATTGTAAATGAGAGTGAATAATAGCAAAATAAATAGGACGTAACATATAATTTGGAGTAAAAAAACTGAGTTTTTTTTAAAATCCTCACTGGTGCAACTATTTTCTGTTTAATATATTCAATGTGTTCACTCCAATTAATAGCTTCATCTATTATCAACCCCAAAAATTTAATTTTATTTGATTGTTTTAAATGCCCGACTTTTAATTTTAAATCACTTCTGTATAAATTGTGTTTTTTTCCTATACATAAAAAAGAGGATTTTTCCAAATTTAATGTTAATTTATGACTACACATCCATAATTCAATGATTTCCATATCATGATTTATAAAATTTTGTATAATTTCATATGAATCAGCGATGTACAAAATAGTTGTATCATCAGCGAACAATCTAATTTTCCCTTTCAATTTTAATTTAAATATAGAATTAATATAAATAAGAAAAAATAAAGGGGCCAAAATTGAACCTTGCGGAACACCACAATTAATATTAAGAAATTTGCTATGTTTATTTTTGATACGAACTTTTTGTTTTCGCTGCTTCAAATAATTTTTAAACAAGTCAAAAACTACAGCCGAAATACCCATCATATCAAGTTTTCTTAAAAGAATAGAAAAATTTACTGTATCAAAAGCTTTGCAAAGATCTAGAGAAACAAGTGTACATTTTTGGCCGCTATCATAAGCCATTTGAATTTCTGAAATTAAATCAACAGCTGCAGAATATGTATCACTTGATTCTCGAAAGCCATATTGCCATTTAGATAAAAAAATTTATAGAATTTAAATGTAAATTAAGACTATCCTTTACTATTCTTTCAAAAATCTTTGACATTATTGGCAACACTGATATCAGCCGGTAATTATTTAGTTGTTGTTTATCGCCTGATTTAAAAATTGGTCTAACGTCAGCAATCTTCATTCCTTGAGGCACTTCACCAGTTTCTAGAGAATGATTTACTAGTTTACACAATACAGGACTTAATGCACATTTACAGTTTTTAATCGTTGCCACATCAATATCATCCCATCCTGGGGCTTTTGAACGGTCCATTTTATCTATTATTTCTTCAATTCTGGTTTGAAATACATCAGGCAGTGACATGGGTATATCTGAACTGAATTCATTGGACAAATCTAATGGGATATCTTTTATTTTTTTAGATTATTTTTCACCAACTGAGGAGAAATATTGATTAAAACAGTTGCTCATTTTTTCTTCACAAGTAATTTGTATATTGTCAAGCATTATTGATGTTACTTCAGCTTTCTTTTGTTCACTATTATTTATTAGTGAATTAACCAATTTCCACGTTTTTTTAAGGTTACCATTAATTTCTCCAAATTTCTTTTTGTAAAATTTCTGTTTTGCTTCTTTAATTTTTTTTTTTAACTTGCTTAACACATGTTTGATGCATATTTAATACAAACATATTATCTGGATAAGTTTTTAATTTTTTGTAGTAATAGTCTCTGGATTTGATTTCATTATATATTTCGCTATTAAACCATGGCCTTGAATTTTTTCGAAATCTGTTTTTGAATTGAAGGTAAGATGTATTTTCCTTAAAGCATTCTATTATCATGTCATAATTTTTTGATACACTGTTCTTTTTCGAATAGCTTAAATTTAGTAGTAATAAATCTTGTTTTATACTTTGTATATCAACTTGCTTTTTAAAATAATACTTTTGATAGTCTAAATGTTTATGATTTTTTGGAAGTTTTAAAATTTGTATTTCGTGATCACTTAGTGAATTACCTATGATAGATAAATTTATATAACCATCGTCGTCATTAGTGATAATGTGGTCCAGTAATGTATTGGAATAACTTGAATTTCTGGTAGATTTTGATTTGTTGCAAATTCGAAAACCATTGGATTGACACATATCGAGGTACACAGTATTTTCTTTTGTCTTATTGATAATATTTATATTTAAATCTCCTATAATCCATGCTTTTTTTCCAGCTAAATTTTCAAGTTCACTTCCCAGAAAATAAATACATGGTTGAATATTATATGGTGGATTATAAATTGCTGCAAAAGTTTTTTTTATATCTTGAATTTCAATCAATACATATGTAATATTATGTTCACTTTTGATTTTAATAGTTTTAAAGTTAATGTTATTTGCAATAAAAATTGCACTTCCACCTCCCATTTTGGTTCTGCAAGCGTACACAGCGGAATAGTTGGGTATATTATAATATTTTCTTTCATTTTCTAGTATCCATGTCTCCGTAATTACAATTATGTGAATTGAATGTTGAATAGAAGCAATTAACATTTCAACATCACTTATTTTATTCTTTAATGATCTGGCATTTAAATATAATACATACATACTTGTATCATCTTTGTTTTGAGAAGCATTATATATTTCAATATTATCAAAACAATTAACGTTGAATTCCATTGTTAGAAAAAAGAATTTACATTAATCATATAGCAAAAAATTATTCTTTTTGTAGTTCTTCTACTTGAATAGAACTTACTATTCTAATTGTCTTACTTATGTCTGTTTTTCGGCAATAAATTTGTCCATTTTTAATCCATACGTATTTGAAGTTGTTCTCCCTTAATTTTCTTGTTCTATTAAATCAATTTCTTGTTTCCTTTGAAATATCTTCGTTAATGTAAATAGTTCTTGCTTGTCCGTCAATTCCACAATCAGTTGTTTTTATTATTTTTCTTTGTTTTCTTTTTTCAATTACATTATTTCTCATTTCATTAGTTTTAAAGGAAACCAATACTGGTTTAACTGGATTGTTTTTAGATAGGCATTTAGTTGTAAAATCATTTTCTTTAAATGAAATATCTAATGTTCTTAGTATCTTTTCTATTTCTAGGTTACTGTTGCCACCATTTGTCCCAAATATTACTAAATTTTTGGATTTATTTTCAAAATTTTCAATTGGACTTTTTAGTTGTAAGTCCAAAACATCCCCTTGTAGTTGTTTTATTATGTTTTTCATTGAATCATTTTCTTTCTTAATTTTTTTATTTTCATTTGATAAATTATAAAGAGTTTTTTGAAGGTCATCAAGCATTTCCCAGCAAACATGCCATGCAGGCAAAACGCTTTTAAAGCATTGGCATTGCCCTCCTTGTTCATTGGCACAGTATTGGCAGCCATTACCGCAAATGTATCTTTTTGACCCGCTGGCCGTCAGTAGGCCGCCAGGCACTTTGCCTTGCTGGGCAAATCACGGCAAATTATTATTTAGCCTTTACATGTTAAATGGTAAAAATAAAGCACCAGCGTTTCTGTACATAATATGTATTCAAAAATATTTACATATGCAATACCTGTTAAATTACATCTTTTATGTGTAGGTAAAATAGTGATATTCAATGTATAAAGGAATAAAATGGCGGCTTATTATTTCTTCCCGATCAATTTATTACCAAGGCAAAGTCGTGTCCAATTAACTTGGTCATAACCCTCCTAGTTGTGTCTGTGGAATCTTCGCCCCCCTGAAGTTTTAGAACATTTACCTAAAAAAAAATCGTAGAATTATTATTTTAAGCTTCACCGCCATACAATTTTTTTGTGGATTTACTGGTAGTTTTAAACATGTTTTGTGTATTATTATAAAGGTACCTATATCATATTATAACTGTTTCCAATAAGTATAAAAAAATACTTACTTTGGCGATTTATTATTCCACTCTCACGTATCCGTCATTCTTCTGCAGAAAAAAAGGCAGTAAGCAACTAAAGCACAAAACGGGCTGAATCCCCCGTCGAGAAATGGCGTCTGCGTTTTAACGTTGTTTTAACCATAGGTAAAGCTTCAACTGCCTGTGTTGGTAAAAGACTTTATGATAATATTAATATTGTATCTGGTTTAAATTCAAAGTTCGCTTTTTATTTATTGTATAGGTCTACTTAGGTTGCAGGAAATCGGAGAGAAAAACTTATAATAATACCTATAATGATTAGAAAATTTACCGTGAAATCGGTCGAACCTGAAAACAAGAGTACTACAAACAAACTAAAGATATTTCTAACCCCATTCCCATAATCACGCTTCGCGACCAATCATCTACCAATGCAGATTACCGTGAGACCAATGATATCATCATGTCACATAGTTAAAGCGCGGGATTTATAAATTAAGAAAAAGATTAACATTTTTAGGCCATATTTAGGCTAACAAAATGCATTTACTCATTCTTTGTCGCGATATCGGAAATGGGCATTTACTAGTTGCCTGCTATAAGAAATTCATAGGCGGAAATGCACAATATAAATACATTTAAGACGTTAGAAATAATTTATCATTTAATTTTTAATCGTAGAGTAGTTAAACGCATTCACGCATGCATTATCAAAGAAAATGTAATGGGACATTACCGGGCTGCCTGATGTTAAATAATATTGGCATTTCTGTAAAAAAAATGTAATTTTAATTCATTGGCAAGTTAAAAAAGTTAGGATTACCTTTTTTAGAATGATGGACCAATGCATATCTTTTATTGAGGATTTATGCATGTTTGCCATTGTTGCAAATTTAAGAATAATGTATTGGCAACATTTTGCCATCATGAAGCCAACATTGCCAATACCAAATCTTTACCTTGCCTAATAACACTGTTTGCTGGGTTGGCTATGAAAATTCATTGATTCTTCCATCTCCAGAAATTTTTTATTTAACACCAATAGTACTTCCTTTATTGTTGGGTTGGACTTAGCTAAAATAGCATCTTCATTTATAGAACTTACTATAATATTCCTTTTTTTAATTACAAAATTTTTTATTAATTTATTGTCTTTATCGTTATCTATCTATCTATCTATCTCTGAATGATCACAGGATCTGCAAATCCATTTTAAATTTTTATTTTTTCCAAACTTAATATACTCTTCATCATTTAATCCACTGCAGTTTTTATGAAACCATTGGCTACAGGGTCCAGTGCATAAAATACTGTTTTGTTTCTTCGTCATATTTTTATTACATATACGACAAACCTGTTTACGTTGCTCAGGTTGTACCACATTAGATTTACCAGCTTCCTTTTTATCTTGGGATGAAGTAATAAATTCTTGTAATTTTTTTTGGCATCGTTGGCTAGCTTGAGGGTATTTACATGAAAGATATGAAGATTCCTCATCGTCCGATTTAATATTTTGAGAGTTATTTAGTTTTCTTCCCATTTTCCTTGTATACTTTGATGTTTTTACTGACAATGACTTTTGAAATAATTACACGTCAATTTTAAATATTAAAACTCCAAAAATGGCTTTCAAGGTATTTATCTTACTAAATCTTTTCTTCTTATTGGATTAGGACTATTGTATTATTGTTTTCTTTACTTCAAATAATTTTTCTTGCTTTCCTTTTTAATAAAAATTGATTAAATTTTGAGCGATTTGACGTTTAGATGAGTTAAAGGTTAATTCATTAATTAAAAATAGCAAAAGTATCACCAGTTTTTAAAAATGCAGAAAAATATTTGAGTAGTAACTATCGCCCAATTTCTGTGTTACCCACATTTTCAAAGCATTTTGAATTTTTTTTAAATAATAGAATAGTAAATTTTTTAGAAGAAATACAAATACTCTCCATTTCAATATGGTTTTCGTAAATTTAGAGATACAGAAGTTGCAGCTGCAGATATTACTAAAGATATTCAACAAAACGTTGATAGCAACCAAAAATGCTGCCTACCGTTCTTAGATTTATGTAAAGCATTTGATACAGTCAAGTTCCTTAAATGCCTATACAATATTGGAATTCGGGGAAATATTTATTTATTGTTAAAAAATTACTTACATAATAGAAAACAGTTTGCTCAAATGAAAAAAAAAAAACATAACTTGTGCTGTTCCGCAAGGATCAACCTTAGGTCCTACTTTTTTTTTTAATCTACGTCATGAATTCTATAGCAAAATAAAATTTAAAAGGTGAAATAAAATCTTTGCTGATGATACTACTATTGAATATTTTCATGAAGACTATGCTCAAATTCATAACATTAATTAATAAATTATCATTATATTTTAATAAATCATCTTTTAGGTTTATAAGTAAATCAAAATTAAAAAATAATAATATTTCTTCAATGTCTTTTAATAATCATATAATTAAATATACTAATACAATTAAATTTTTAGGTTTATATATTGATGAAAATTTAAGTTGGAAAAAAATATTGAAAATTTAAGAAGTTACATATCACCAATAATTGGCATTTTGTTTAAAGCTAAAAACTATGTATAATTAAAATATTTAAAAATATATATTATTCTTTGGTTTATTAAAAATTATAAGTAGTACATATATGATTTCAATTTGGGGATCAGCGAATTTAACTACAATTCAGCTATTGAAAAACACACAATAATAATTAAATGCATACATTAAGTTCCTTTCTTCGAAGCAACTATAAATTGGTATGAACCAAACGGATATTTAAATTTAGAAAAGCTTTATAAATTAAAACTATGCATTCTAATACTCTCGATTATTATTATTAAAGAAAAATAATGGAATATAATATTTAGTTCGACCAACGGTTTTTTTTAGTTTATATTTTTTTCGTGGATATTACTGAACCGATTTTAATAAAATTTTAGGGGTATATAATATTATAAGAGGCATCAGGATACAGGTAACGTCTGCAAAAATGAAAATCCTAACCTTATTAATAAGTGAGCTATAGGTGAGGTGCAGGACCCTGTATCTGCTAGTTATCAATCGAACGTACGTTTCATACCCTTTAAAAGAGGGGAACTTGAGCAAGTTGACTAAGCATTTCTGTAGTGTAAACTTTGTTTCATAGAGTTAAGTAAATTGTTTTATTTAAACAACTTTTAACCAACATAAGTGTTAAGTTTTAATACCGTGCGAGCAAAAATTATTTGCATCAAAGAGGGCTTGGATTAAAAACGTAGGGCTTGGTTTAGATCACAATGATATGGGGACGATATATCTAACCAAATCTAGGTTAAAATTTTGTCAAATTCATATTATGACATGATATGCCAAACTAATGAGTAATAAAATAAGTAGACAAAATACAAATTTATTTTTGGAATACTTGCACTTTATAAGGAAATAAATTTAGCCGCTTCTTAAGAATAGTCCTGCATGTTCCATAAGATCTTCCCACTTCTTGGGACATGCGTCTTATACAATTTGTTGGCGTATTTTGCATTATTTCACGAACGTTTGCAACAAGTTCTTCTGTTCTTATACAGGTGGTCTTTCTGCTCCAATGATAAAAATCCCCAGCAATAAAAGCAACGTTAGGAAAATGTTCGTGAAAATCGTCCATGCACCAACCCCGATTGTATTGCCACTTACCATTTACTCTAACCCCGTTTCGAAAATACGCTTCAACCATGAATGTTTTGTGCTGTCTCGTAAAGCCCATTGTGTGAATTGTTCAAGAAATTGAAAAAATTAGCGATGAATCAAATTACTTGTAACGGCTGTCAAAGATTACGGAATAACTGATTGATTGTTAATTCAGGTAGTTACTGACACCCAACAGGTATTAAGCTCTACGGCTAAGCATTACGTCCTTAGATGCAAGGCCCTCTTTGATGCAAATAATTTTTGCTCGCATGGTATTTACTCAGATATCCTTTTGCAGCTATAAAGGATTGATATCTTTCGCTCATACGGCCGGCCAATAAGTTTGGCACAATAGTAAAATTTTGGCTACTATTTCTTTTAAATAGTCCATAACTAGCCTTCACTTGTAATCTCCTTTTCCTATTTTTTAAAAATCTAAATAATAATAAAGATTCTGTATCAGGTTAATCACCCGAACTTTCTCTGCAGCAGCCAATCAGATTTGTACCAATCGTGGTGTGTGTTTTTGATAGCTGTCTTGTTTGCCACAATTTGATGATAGTTAAACATAGTAACGGTAACATAATAGTGTGAGGGTCCATTCTGTAGGTCTGATACAAATCTACTTGTAAAAAAAGACGAAAAATTAATACCCAAATGTATGTGTGGCTATATCTCAGAAACTGGAAGTCATAGAGCTTTTAAGTAAAATATTTTTTAGTAAAAGTGCCCAAAAGAAAATGTTGGAAATTGTTTTCGAGTTTGTAAAACGTCCGCAAGGTGGCGTCACAGTCATGACCATTGCAAATATTAAGATTTTCTTCGTGTTTTGACTAAATAAGAGGTACCGAAAACATCTTTGTTTTAATGCTTAGATATTTCTTTATAAATTTTATATTTCACAAATTTCTCTATCTAGTGAAGTAAAGTGGTGGGGGGAATTCAAATGTTTTTTTACATAAACTACGATTACTCCCATTTGGCATAACCAATTTTAACTAACTTGGTCTCATTTAAGAGAGGAGTATGTTATTTACAAATTGTGCCTTTTTTATTATATTATTATCCTTGAACTTTACCTTCGCCGCTAGATGGCGTTAAGTGAAATATAAGCGAATATTAGGCTTTTTCGCGACAAAGTTAAATACAATGATAGGTCTGTTTTAACAGGATCAGATAGAGAATTAAACTCTTTTATAGAATCGGAGTTATTGACTAAAATAGACTAATATATCGTATTTTTTCGTTTTAAGGGCCTTTTAGTTTATATATTGGATGCGTTTAGCACACATTAATTACAAATGAACACAGTTACAAAAAGTGTTAACTAAAACAATAATAGGACGGTGTGGCATTCTGGGGGGTAAAATCATTGGACCCGTTTTCTTTGACCAAACTCTCACTGGAGTGGTTTATTTAATTTTTTTAGTAAATGAGCTATCGCTTCTTTTAACATATGTTGCTTTGGATGTTCGCCGTAACATGTTTTTTCAGCACGATGGGTGTCCGGCGCATTTTTCTGTAAACGTACGGGAGTTCTTAGTCGGGCATATCCTGGCAGGTGGATTGGACGGAGAAGTTTATTTCCCTGGCCAGCAAGGTCATCAGACCTCACCGTCCTAGATTTTTATTTGTGGTGGAGGGTTAAGGACATTGTTTTTTCCAACCGGCCTACAACCAGACAAAATATGATTGAGAAAATTACAGCGGCGTTAGGAAATATATCAGTTGCGGAAATTGAAACTGCTGTTTTATACACGCAGGAGAGGTTGCAGGCTTGCATTAATAATGATTTTAAACATTTGGGCCATCATTAAAACATTTTCCCCCAATATTTAGTGTGCGATTTTAAAGAAGTAAATTGCAGTATAAATAATTTATTATAAATTGTGAAAATATAGGTAGAAAATTTCAATAATATTTTTTATTGTTTTAGTTAACACTTTTTGTAACTGTGTTCATTTCTAATTAATGTATGCGAAACCCATCCAATATATAAACTAAAAGGCCCTTAAAACGAAAAATACGATATATTAGTATATTTTAGTCAATAACTCCGATTATATAAAAGATACGAATATGAGGTTTTCACGAAAATGTTAAGAGTTTAATTCTCTATCTGATCCTGTTAAAACAGACCTATCATTGTATTTAACTTTGTCGCGAAAAAGCCTAATATTCGCTTATATTTCAGTTAACGCCATCTAGCGGCGAAGGTAAAGTACAAGGATATAATAAAAAAGGCACAATTTGTAAATAAAATACTCCTCTCTTAAATGAGACCAAGTTAGTTAAAATCGGTTATGCCAAATGGGAGTAATCGTAGTTTATGTAAAAAAACATTTGAATTCCCCCCACCACTTTATTTCACTAGATAGAGAATTTTCTGAATTATAAAATTTATAAAGAAAAGCATTAAAACAAAGATGCTTTCGGTCCCCTATAATTAGTCAAAACACGAAGAAAATCTTAATATTTGCAATGGTCATGACTGTGACGCCACCTTGCGGACGTTTTACAACCTCGAAAACAATTTCCAACATTTTCTTTTGGGTACTTTTACTAAAAAATATATTACTTAAAAGCTCTTATGAGTTCCAGTTTCTGAGATATAGCCGACGACCATTCTTAGTTGTTCACCCGGTACAGATCCTTAAAAATCATTGGCTAAGATATTGGGAAGCTCTGCCACTATTGTGGCTTTTATCAACAAGACCGTGATTCCAAACATACATTATGATTGGTACAAAACTGGTAGGCTGAACAGAAGATTCGCGTAATCGATTGGCCATCACAATCTGTGGATAGAGAAACTTTGGGGCTTTTGGTTCCAGAAATGTTTATACGTTTCTAAAAACATTATTGTTCGTCGGCATTTCATAAAAAAATAAAATTTATATTAGGGAGTTAAAGACGACTGTATGATGGTGTTTTTTTTGTATAGATACAATATGTATCTCATTTACGAGCTATTTCTTTACCTGTACAGCGATTTGTTCTCCCACTTTTACACTTTTTTCTTCCTGCTTCCGATCAATTTTTTCCAAGACGGTTCTTCTTTCCTCTATAACAGATTGACTATTATGCGTTCCTATTTGTTTTCTTAAACCCTTTATTTTATTCTCGAGCTCCGTGCTTTTTCCCCTGCTATCTCGGAGCTCTTTGTTATCGTTTAAAGCTCTTAGTTTGCTTTCTTGGCTGGCTAGTTCTTCTTTCTTTTCTGATATTTTTTCGTTGAGCATTTTTTTGGCAGTTTCCATGCCTGAAAGTTTCCCTTTGACCTAAAAGATAGGAAAATAGAAAATAGTTACTCTTTACAATGTCAAGTCTAGAGTTGGGCATAGTCAATTGACCATGACGTATTTGACCGGTCAAAATATATCAATTTTATTTTATTATTTATGCATTTGTGATCTGTCCAGATTACCTCCTACCCCCCAGGATAATGTTTAGTGTATCGTTATAGCGCCGTTATTTAAGAAAACAATAACACCTGATTCTGGGAATCCCAATAGTCGGCCTCGTTTATTAGTGGTTCCCGGAACGGATTCAATCACAATGAAGGAAAGGAATAGAGAAGTTATTGTTATTCTCTTTTTATACCATTTTCATAGACATTTCCTTCTCAGTCTATTTATTTTCATTTCGCATTTGCCAAAGTTAGAGTTTGCACTTGCATTGCATTTTTGTGAACCTAACTATATCATCCATTTGACCACTCTGTATAAAATTTAGGTATGGCAATAGACTTTTCAGAACAAGCAAAACTTGTTATAAAATTTTCCAAAATACAAAATAAGAATTTGGCAAGTATAGGTAGGTTCATCCACTGCATTTTTAAATTTTAATTTATTTCAGTCAATTGACCAAAAACAAATTGACCGGTCAAATCCACAACCCTAGTTAACTCCAACGATTAATTTATGAATGTCAAAACTAAGTATGACATTTTTATTCTAAAAACAGGGCATGAGAAAAAAATGTCATTGCATATCCTTTATAAAAATACGATTGACACTTTATACAGTGTCGCCATTAAAATCCGCATCATATGAAACTTTCTTTAATTAAGAAGATTTGTTTAAATTAAATACCGGCAATGTGATGTGTTTGCTTTAAAGTAGACTAAAAATGGTGTATTCAACTGTCAGCATCTCTCATTCGGTACCTGTCAAAAATGATATATTTTTTAAGAAAATGCCGAGAAATGGTATTTCTTTACCGAATTTCTAAAAATACTATTAGAAAAAGCTGCTTATACCCAAGCAACATCGAATAGTTTGATAAACGTTTACTAAACTAAAATTTCGTTTATTTTTGGTAATGGTATTGTTTTTAAACGTATATAATAAACAAAAGTTTTTGAATACGTATAATAAACATATATGATCTACTACATTATAAAACTACTTTGGATAATCCTCTCGATTTTAGTACTACTATGGTGAAATTTAACTCCCTGTCTAATTATTTAAAGAATTTAAATAATTAATTACACAATTTTCTGTTAATTGTTTATACCCAATTTTTCGTAATGGTTTTATAGACGAAAACTATCGTCATTTATTACACGTTTTACAAAAATATATTAATAGCATGGAACATTACCCTTAAATAAATGTATTTAATAAACTCTTTTTTAATTCTGCAGATCAATGATTATTTGCATTGCCTGTAAGTTATATTATATTATAAATATATGGTGGAATGCCCCTGTCCATTTCAGACAATTATTATTTGAAGAATTTGAATAATCAATTGCACAATTTTCTATTTTTTGTATATAATTTTTCGTTATGGTTTTATAAACGAACAGTATTGTCGTTTATTACACGTTTTCCATAAATCATATTATTAACATGGAATATTATATTACCACTTTTTAACCCTGTAGGTCAATTAGGTACCTGTATTGCCGATAAGTTAAATAATATGATTAAATGGTTAACTTATCGCAGTGCTTTACGTAGTCCACATGACCTTAGTTGCGCCAATCCCGAACGAATCCCGCTCGCTGGGAGCAGGTACAGAGTCGATCAACCAAACCCGAACAAACCCTTTCTTATTCTGTGGCTACTCATGCTGTGTATTATTTTCGAACAAACCCTTTCTTTTTCTGTGATTATTTTAAGATTGCATGTGGTTGCGAGCGCATCGCATAGCCATCTTGCATTATTTTTAATAATAATTGTGAAATGTATTGAGTTTTGTGGGAATTTTGCAACAAGTGAATAACTTCAACTTGATTGGGTAAGTAATATTGTTATTCTTTGTCCCTAAATAAACTCTTAATACCGCAATTTTGTTCTAGAAACACTTTTTTTCGTCCAAGGTCACAAGATTAATTATTGTACTTTCTGAAAGCCCTTTATCGAGCCGTTTAATGCCATCGTATTCGCTCACCTTTATATATTATTTACTTTTATGAGTTAGGTAGGTAGGTAAGCGACCAGGTGGTGATAAGGGCAGTGCAAGACTGGCTGAAACTGGCTAAAAGTCGCTACACTTACAATAGCGCTACAAAATGACATGTAACAAGTACCTACTTAATAAAGATTTCTTTTAATTCTATAGGTTTATCATTTATTTTGTAATATAATTATAGACATTGATGAAATACAGAAATAATACGTTTTTAAGCAATATTTATTATGACATTGTGATAAACGTTTATAAAAGATTTGCCACTAACGAAAAAAATACTTTATTTCAGCAGAAATTAAAACGTTTAAAAAACGTTTTCATTTACAATTATACCACGCTTGGTATATGCAAAAAATAAACGTTTCTAATAAAGGTACAATAGAAGTCTACAATATACGTATATGATTTATTTTATGGAACATATACAGTATGTCTCCGTAAGTTTGCATCATATGGAAAACTTTTTTATTATTCATTTTACGAAAAAAAGTTATTCTTCATAAAAAGCTCTGCATGGTCTAAAACCTAAAATGCAACCATCAAATATCGAAATATTCCAGTCATATACGAGGTTTGTCAAAAAATGTGAATTTTTCCCAAGAATGTAAATTTTTCCCAAGAGTAAAGTACCTTTATTTTTGACATTATCAAAAATTGTTATTAAAAAAAGTTGTTCAGAACTAAAAACCACGTCTAAATATGCAATTATACGCATTTATGTTGAAAAATTATTTTATTAATTTATTATTAATTATTTAATTATTTAATTAATTTAATGCGTGTTATTGCATATTTAGACGTGGTTTTTAGTTTTGATCAACTTTTTTTAATAACAATTTTTGATAATGTCAAAAATAAAGGTACTTTACTCTTGGGAAAAATTTACATTCTTGGGAAAAATTCACATTTTTTGACAAACCTCGTATATGACTGGAAAATTTTGATATTTGATGGTTGCATTTTAGGTTTTAGACCATGCAGAGCTTTTTATGAGGAATAACTTTTTCCGTAAAATGAATAATAAAAAAGTTTTCCATATGATGCAAACTTACAGAGACATACTGTATATATACGTTTACGAAATACGAAAATCAAACGTTTCTTAGTAACATTTATCATAGGAATATGATTGACGTTTATAATATATTTATCTGTAACGGAAAACAAACATTTATTCGGCGGACATTCGAACGTTTATTGAACGTTATGATTAACTAAAATTAAACGTTTGGTTCAGACAAAATAAAAACGTATAATAAACCATTCAGTGTTGCTTGGGTAGTGTCATTTTGGGCATATGTACAGGGTTATATAAACAGGACTGAACAGTGATCTATTTTTTGAGTTTCTGAGTTTTTCCCTGTATTTTTATTAAAACCAATATAGTATGGGTATCAAATTGTTGGAAAAAAAATGCTCGTTTTAAATATCCTAGTGAACTACCACCTATGAAGGACTTGAGGTAGGAGGCCAATCGCAATGCATTAAATTCGGTCCCAAATTAGCATCGGTAATTCAACTTTACGAGTCGCCGTAAGATGGCGCTCGTGTTCGAAGTGGGCTATCAAATAAATGGTTTCTATGGACGCGATAACTATTTTTATTTAAATTAGTTCTTTAAGGAACAAATAAGGACTTTAAGGCCAGAGAACAGGCCCCGCCCCTATTGAAAATGGGTATAAAATAGCATGCAAAACAGGGGTACTTGCTGTTCAACATTTCTCTTAAACTATGGGTTTTACATACCTAAAATTTTGGTGAGGTGTCATAGAAGGTTGGTGGATTATCATGAAGTAAATCGCTTTTCGAAAAAAGGTATAAATAATAAAGAAATTACACTTGAAAAATCATGTTTTTGCTTTTCATGACCTCGACAAGAAAATCACTTATATACAGAAGTCCACATAAAAAACACAAATTTAATATACTTATTAATATTCACTACAACTTTCTGTTCTCCTAAAAACCTATTTTTTTGTTAAATGTTCGCACAATTTCGATAAATATAAAAAAAACTTGCTCAGAACCTGGTTTACGTTTAGGCAGTCAGCTGTTAGTAACTTTTAGGGATATTTGGTTTTCACCAATATAAAATCTACAGAAACCTACCATTTAATCGGTTTGAGGGGTCTCCGCTAGGTGTCGGCACCGCGAATGTCCCATTCTATTATTTCATTCATAAAAATCCGTTATGTCGGCTTTACACCATAATAACGCAATTATCTATATTGACCCAAGTCGATGTAACTGGAACATAGAATTGAACTTACGATAATTTAAAAGTTATGGCGTTTTTGTCGCTTTTAATTGGTAAAACGATGGTAGAACATGCATTTACCACTAAGCTTGTTATCTCGGTTTTAGTTATGTGAAAATAAGCTAATTTATTTTTTTTTAAATAAAAAAATTAAAAGTATAGAGTAAAAGTGTACTTTAATATTTTATTTTACGATAATAATTACACTAGATATATTTTTTGTTATGTTATCTTCATACTTCTTTAATTATTATTCTCTCATCCATTTTGTTTTGCCTCTGTCAGTCGTATGAGTTTTTAAACCATCGGCATGTAGATATGTGTTTCTGTAACTGATCCTAGAAAAATATAGGCATGTTTTAAATATAGGTAAAAAATACGTATAGCCAATCACACATTGCTGCCCTTTAATATTTTAATAGTTTGTTGAGAATAAGTAAAACAAAATGTATAAAACATTGATTCATGTGTCAACCGTCATTAATTCTTGACAAAATATGTATAAACTTACAAGAAATACCTATGCTGTACAGGACGTGGGACAGAATTATAAAGTACTTTAAGACTTTTTTTTTCACTGGATACCTCCTCGAGAGCAAAGTAAATCATCACCATTTTCAGATAATTGGTGTAAATTTTACAGGCACAAACACTGTCATTATCAATTTTTCTGTATTTCTATTCTTTGAAAAATTCCTCAAATAGGTAATACCTATTTAAGCCAAAAAAACTATTCAAAATCCCGTTAGTTGATTTTATATGTAGTAAAAATCAAATAGCAGGACTCTGAATAACCTTTTCGAATCACGTTAAAATAAAATGCTCTATATTATTGTTTGTCTAGCCTCGAAGAAAATTAAAAATAAAACTCGGACATGCAAATGACATTTTCATTAAAATATTAAAAGGAAATCACAATTAAGTACCATTTGAGTCTGTCTTAGAATTCCTCGTAATCTGCTGATCGAGTGCCTCGTTTACTGGTTTTTCATTCATTCTCTACTTGAAGCTTTCTCAGCAATGTGTGTATTTTCAATAAAAATATCTACTTCCATTGTCAGCCTGGAAAAGTGGAAAGGCCTGGGTAAAATAGCTAACCTAAAGGTGACAACAAAATCTTGTCTTCAAAATTAATTCTTTCACATCACATAACGAACAGCTGATCTAAAACAAAAATACCACAATGCAAAAACACTTCAGATTGGGTTAAAATAAAATTATTTCCACTTGAGTTTAGCAGAGAATCGACAAGGTTTAAAAGATCAAAAAAATAGATCGTATAATATACATAGTAAGCAAGAATCAGCAAGATTTAAATTAGTATCGTAGGGTTTAGTAATTAAAATATGCGTGGGTATTTATACATTTACCAAAACTTAGGAAAAAATAATCAAACAAGTGTTGGCACATTTTGGTTAATAATGAGTTATAAGTATGGGATGACTTGTATAATCATAAAAATAATTAATCAAATTTAACAAACTTACCTTTAGCAGAACAAAATGTAAAAAGGCTCGTGTTCATAAACAATATTAGTAGAAAAGATAAATAAACTCTTTGATAAAGTCTGTCAGCCATTATCACTTGGGGTTGGGCTGGGCGATTCTATTTTTGTGGCATTGGCCGAGTCCAATCCAAGAAGACTGTGAACAATGCAAAATAATGCTCGGGCCCTTCGTAGCCTATATTTGTCTCCGTCTGCATTAAATTACCTTCGCTACATATAAAGAGAGACATATATAGCTCGAACGAAGATAGCTCTCCTTGCTTAGTAAAGACGTTCAGTTTTTACAAATAACGACGTAGGAGTTATATTAAGTCATACATGATGGGGACGGTAAACGTGGGACGGTAAACGTAGGGCGCCTACTAGCGGCAGAAGTCTGGCTCTGACGTCACAACATGTGCTTCCATTCCGCCAATCTTATTTTCACATTGTCACTGTTTACAAAAAAATCACATCCAATAAAACTTTTTACCAAATAGCGTAAAAAGGATTCTAGAAGAAGTAAAATTTAAATTTTACCCTACAAAGTGCAATGTTGCCAGAATGTTCTGCAGTGGCAGTTTATACTTTCAGGGTTTATTTCTGCGATTATTTTTTAAAATATGGTTAATAAGTACCTACCTAATTTCGCAAGTATGGACGCAAAAATCCTTATTTTAAACAATATTCAGGACTTATTATTTTATCATTTATTCAGTTACCTACATAAATTGTATATTTACAAAAAATACAAGTACGCGCTTTAGGTAAGTGAATGGGGAATCAAATCAAAAAAATAGTATTTAATTAATTACACAATAAATAATTGCAGGCAATTTCAGAGATTTTAAAACAGTGGTATTATTGTTTGTTTGAAGGTTGTAGACAATGATGTATCTTGAGTAATAGATGTGTTTTGGACTTCCATTGCCTTTAGTTTTTCATATCACAACCACAACGTTTCAACTGGAGATACTTACCAGTTGAAAGTTGAAACGTTTGTGATATGAAAAACTAAAGGCAATGGAAGTCCAAAACACATCTATATTAGTCAAGTGGTATTTTATTATTATTATTATTACGCAAATATGAGAATATTTATTTAAAACGGCAACATTGCACTGCTTTTGGAGACAGAAAAATAACAAAATACCTATAAAATAAAAGCCCATCAAAAATTATTTTAAATTGGCATTCTATTTTGGGAGTACAATTCTCCGAAATCTTGAACTGACTGCGATTCCAATAGACCAGTAAATTACAGTATATTAAAAAGTGACCATCGGCGAGTAAAGAATAATTTGTCAACTAGCTGTTGCATTGTGTTCATAAAAAGCGCTATGTTGCCATTATAAATTACGTTCGCGGCTCGGTACAGCGCCATGTATTACAAACAGCTGATTAAATTCATAATAAGCGCAAGGTTTGGCAACATCCTAGCTTTGTAAGGAAAATCACACAACACTGCTATTATTGGAGAAGTGGCCTTAAATGAGATCATAGAATTTTACTATCTTTTACAACTCCATTCAAAATTTTAGGCAAGTAAAAATATATTGCAAATCGGAACGGTGGCGCCGTCTTATTAGGTTTTATGAAAGTATTTTGTGATGACGTCTGTGATCACATGATGTGTGGTGAAAAGCACGTGGATAATGTTCCCTTAATATGAATTTACACTTACTTTGTTATACTTATTAGTAAACTCGGCCTGTATAAAGTTCCAACGATGCTTGGTTTTTAAAATACAGGGTATTAAACATTCTAGCTGTACCTTTGGAGCTGGAAAGAGACTTAATTCGAGTTATTTGCCTGCGTTTCCTCTCTGAAAAATATTCCTGTCTTACACCCCAACACAAAGCAAACTCTACTTTTATAAATTGTACCATTTATTCATTATAAATATGGAAATCAATTACAATACAACGTTATTTGTCTCGTCTTGTCTTCAAAAGTCCTCCATACTTCAAACGTTATTTGTTATTTCGAAAATAAAATGTCAATTTGTCAAAATTAAAAGTAAAAAACGAAGAAGAAGACGACACCAGAGCGACGCGAGAGCATCTATCGGCCAATAACGAACTAACCAAAAACCGGGACAGAATTTGAAAATGCTGCCATTGTCGATCGGCCTCCTACCCTCTAGTTCTCCATACTACCACCGTTTCATTTGGAAAAATGGAGTAAACGTCAAGAAAAAAAAATCATTTTTTAAACGCTTGTAAAACTTAGAAAGTCAATTATTATGACATAATTTTAATTTTCATATACTACTTGACTATAAATTAACAGATCTAATTAATTTGTAGCACTCTAGATTGAAAATAAACAATAAACATAAAAATGTTATAACACGTCAAAACATTACAAGTGAGGTGTCATTTTACTCAGAATGTTATGCTGAATCCCAATAAGTAAAAATATACCAGATGTCACATTTAAAATACCAAAGTCAAGGTCACTTCCGGTCAAACCGGAAGTGCTAACAAGTTGAAAATTATGCCAATAAATGCAGACTCATCTCTTATGCATAATCTCAAAATTTCATTTTGATATTTATAAATACAGAAAAGTTATAGGGGTAAACGTCTTTTGAGAAACACCCGGTATAACTTTTTGTGAATAATTATTATATTACAAAATATAATCTATGTTTTGATTTTGAGAAACGATTGATTATATTTCCTGAATCAATATGAAAAAAAAAATGATTGTACAAAGAGGGGGGGGGGGGGCAATTGCCCCCATGCTTTGAAGCCGCCCCTGAGTAAATCTAGTAGATTACGTAAGTGTGTTTAAGTTTGAGGTGGTTTTAAGTTTTGCTTATGTTCAAGCACAGTAATAATAAAAAAACTTCTTAACTACGAGACGTTAAACCCGATACTAACCTCATCTGTGGCCTGTAAAACAGTCTCCAGTTTAGTTTTGTTCTCTCCATTTTCATACCGCTCAATGGTGTTATGCAGCTTCTGTATATCGTCAATCAGGCGTTTTCGGGCGTCCAATTCCAAACGTTTTTCTTCCAACAATTGTTTATTTTTTTGTATAACTTCACTACGATTTTTAACAGCTTCTCTTAGTTCCTTTTCTAATTTATTAATTGATGATTGCAAGCTACCTTTTTCCTTATTTAACTCCGTAATGCTACTATTATATTCCTCAATCTGTTTTTCAAGCAGCGGTTGTTCTTGGACCAACTTTTGAGCCTCTAATTTCTTCTGAGTTTCACTTTGGAGTCTTCCATTGAATCTTTGTATACTTTCCTTTGTTTCATCATACAGATCTCTTTTAGTTTTATATTGCCGACGTAAATTTGTTAAATCTGCCTTAAGTTTTGACAATTCCGTTTCAGTCTGGTCCAATGTTCGATTTGAAGAAACATGTACCAAGTCATCTTTCATGCTTTCAATAGATGCCTCACTTTTCTTTATGTCTCGAGTTAGACGGTCAAGCAACGCCACGTCAGAGTTTACTTTTCTACAGATATCAACCAAATCTTTAGGTTCTGTAATATCGTTATTTAAAGATACCAATTCCATGTTCGTTTCGTCTAATTTGTCACGCGCTTGTTGCAGTCCTTCTTCCAACAGTGGAATTTTCGCGTCTTGCAATATTTGAACATTTTCGTTAACAGATTTCAGTTGCTGTAACTTATTATAAAAGGTCTCCTCTTTCTTTAGATCGCTTTCAATTTGATTTAGCTTATTGGGAAGTTCCTCAATTTTACTTTTTAATCTTTTTATAATACTTGGGACCTTTCCCTTTTTGTCAGAAAAATCAGTTTCACAAATAGGACAACAGGGCTTCGCAGTCTCAAACTGGTTAATAAATTCCTCAAATAATGTTTTAGCTGAGCGGTATGTGCCTTTATCTTTTTGAAGTTTTTCTTTTTTCATATAGGACTGGTCTACAACATCAGCAAATGTTTTTCCCGAACAAACACTTTCAATTTTACCTGTGCTATGCCTTAACTCCTCCTTGAGACTCTGCAAATTTTCCTTGGAATGCTTAACAGTTGATTCTAAAGAGGTAGCTTTTTTCTCATACTCGGAGATACTTTTAATTAAGCTCTTTACTTTTTCTTCTTCACGTTTCTGAATGACCTTAAGAGGTTCTTCTATATTTTGTTGCGGTATGTTATCTCCAAATAAAGTCTGAAAGTGTTGCTCGTGTTTTTCTTTGATGGTTTCTATTTCCCTTGTTTTTTCAATAACTAAATTCTTTTCCCTCTCAATATTTTGTTCTGTTACAAAATTTTGCTGCAGAGTCCGGTATTCTCGATCCAGTTTGTTCTGCAGTTGGTCTTTCTGCACAATTTGACTGTCGAGCTCATCTAATTCGTGTTGCTCTTGATCTTCATGAAATTCTGCTTTCTTTTCTCTTAATTTCTCTTCAATTTCACGAATCTTTCTTCCGTACGTTTCAATTTGTGTATTCGAGTGGGACAGAGATTTTAGTTTAGCTCCTGCTTCTTGTTTCTTCTTAGTAATCTCTATTGCCATTTTCGATTTTGATGATAAATTTTCTTTGGCACCAGTGTTTTTATCCCTTATACCATCGATAATTTCTTGTAACTGCTTTTCTTCGTTTTCTCCTTCTTTTCTAAATTGGTTGAAATTATTTTCATCCCCTTTAATAGCTACTTTTAATTTATGTAGTATATCAGTAATAGGTTCAGACGGTTCCGTAATAACGTTTAACTTTACTGTTGCTTTTTCAACAAGCTCAGTCATTTCTTCGACCCGTTTTAAATGTTGGTTTTCTTCTTGTTTTAACTGGCCAAATTGGACCTGCAGTTTTTGTAGATGTCTACTAACTTCAAGGAAAGTGTCTTCCAATTTTTTTCTTTTTTCCTCCATTAGGGAAGTATCTTTTTCAATTTTGCTTCGAAAATCATGGAAGTTTTCGATGTCATGGTCTAATTCCTCATTAGTGCCTTCGTACTCTTTATCTAAATGCTTTTTCAAAGCAGTTTGATGTTCAATTACACCTAAGAAATAACAATATTTAAGCATTATTAGGCCTCTTTTGCGGGAAACAATTAAAGGTTGACTAATATTTTATGGTGCTATTTCCAAAATTGACCATAGGGTAATAATTATTTACACACAAAATATAAAAAACAAAACACTATTCGAAAGTCTTAATACAAAAGCCGGGAGGAAATAACGGTAAATTTTAAAAAGTTATTTATTTCATTTTTTTACGTGAAACTTTATTACAAAAATAATTTATTTAAATTTTTTCTTTTAAAGTACTTTTTACTGAAAATAGCAGAAAAAACTTTATCGTAATTTTACGGTTTTCCAATAAATTTTCCTAATCATCTATTATACAGGGTGTTTCATTAAGGGTGGCCACCGGCCATATCTCGGAAACTACTAGGCATAGAAACTTGAAAAAAAAATATTATGATTAAAGCGGTCATGAGAAAATTCTGGAAATTACTTTTAAGTTCCTCATTTCGACGCAAGGGGGCACAATTAATTTTTTTTTTAATTCTAAATTTCTCCGAAAATTCCCATATTAAGGTATAACGCTTACCGACCTTGATAAGAGTGGGGGAAGCTATTAAATGTGTAAACATTAAAATCGCTGTAACTTCTAAACGACTTATCCGATTTTACTAAATTTAAGCTTGTTTTGGAAGGGAAAGGTAAGTATCTTCAATCGCCGTATCCAACAGTACACGCTAGTGTTTAATAAAATTGTTAGAGGGCGCAAGTTGTAATAATAACAGTTTTTTCGATTTTCTCCCGAAAATTCAAATCATACGGAATAAATATGACATCATAATCGAAAAGTAGATGAAATTTGCAAGAAAAAATGTAAAGACTAGTGATGGGAAAAACCGAGTTATTTTAATAACAGACTACCGACATTTCAAGTGATTTTAAAAACCGGATGAAAACCGGTTTTTCACTCAAATGCTATATTATGGGAATATGGGCGGTATTTCGTCAAACAACACTGCTGACTTCTAAAAAAAAAGGTCGCCAGTTCCGTGTATTAGTAAAAAAACCCGATATACATAAACCTATTCAGGCAGCCAGTTCCGTAAACTAGTTTGTCTAGCCGCAATGAGTGATTGGTATGAATGGCATGCGGGTCGTTGGAAAATAAAAACCGAATTCTCGTCACTCGAATGATTACCGACGATAACCGAATTATTCAAGTGATTGAAAAAAACGAGTGATAGTTTATTTTTTCACTCGAGTCATCCCAACACTAGTAAAGACCGCAGTTCGATATCTTTGTTTGTTTCGGAGTTATCGCCAAAACAATAATTTTTATTACAAATTGCGCCCTCTAGCAATTTTATTAGAAACTATCGTGTACCAATAGATACGACAATTGAAGGTTCTTCCAAACAAGCTTAAATTTAGTAAAATCGGATAAGTCGTTTAGAAGTTACAGCGATTTTAATGTTTACACATTTAATACTTACTCTTATCAAGGTCGGTACGCCAATGAGCCTTAAACCAAAATGATGCAGAATTGTCTAAGCTTTTCGATGATGTAATCAGAGTTATACCTTAATATGGAATTTTCGGAGAAATTTAGAATTAAAAAAAAAAATTAATTGTGCCCGCTTGGATGGAATGAGGAACTTAAAAGTAATTTCCAGAATTTTCTCATGACCGCTTTAATCATAAATTTTTTTTTCCTACTTTCTATGCCTAGTAGTTTTCGAGATATGGCTGGTGGCCACCCTTAATGAAACACCCTGTACTCATCTAGAAAACATATTTTTGGTACAAATATTCAGTCAATTTTTTTTAAATATGTATATTAAAAGCACAACATACATACGATACACCTAAGAGTATGCATACATGCCTTCGGGACTTAAATATTTCGTTTTCTTAATAATACTGTTGTTCTTAAACAGAAATTTGGCCATCAACAAGGAAATGTAATAAATTCAAAATATGTATCAGAAAATCTTGTCCGCTTTAAAAATCCAAAGTTATTTATTTAATTTGTTTTAAAATATTTTTGCCATAAAAATGATTGTTTGGTCTTTTAAGAATTCTTTTGGTCGTAAACCTCTAAAGTTTATCAGAGTACTACTAGATAGCGTATTGGATAATATCCTGAAGCATACATAGGTACATATTATAAACTATAGAAATTTGTTTGTGTTTCAGGATGACCAGCGCCAACTGCTCCATCGGAGTGTGAAAACATAGTGCAAGCAGATATCCGGTACTCAACGGCTGCGCCGTTTCACTTGTGCCGACAAGGTACTTATTGAAACCGAGAAAATGCTAAAATCTGCCAGTTGCGTTTTAATACTTCTAGCAAAATGCGCCCCTCCACTTTATTTGCCAAACCTACGCTGTTAAAAGTATTGACATGACGTGCAATATTTAAATCTTCGCATAAAACCTAATAAAAAGTCTGCAGTATGGCAACGCAGCAGTACGAGACAAGCCCCCAAAGATGTGCCCGCCACGACATCCGAGGCCATGATGACGTTGCTTCATTATTTCCATTAAGGGATGTCCACAGAAAATGTATCGCGGAAAAACATCGATATTTGCGACGCATCGAAATATTTTTTTAAATAGAAATAGCATTATAAAACAAATCACAAATCTAATTATAATAAGCTCACATCTTAACTGAAACGAAAAGCAAAAGGTATAATCAAGATCGAGAAGTAACGGCAAAACAATTATTTTACGAATAAAATTAAGGCCTAATACACATTTTAATAGCGTTTATGAATGACATGAGCTATATATAGGTACCAGTTCATTGGTCGAAACCGGTCAGAGGAACTAAAATGCCAACAAACTTCTCATATAAGGTTATTCGTTTCGTACCAAGAACTAAGTATTTGTCTCATATACAGGGTGTTCCTTAATGACGTGCTAATAATTTAGGGTGTGATTCCTCAAGTCATTTTATGAAGAAACGTTCATATAAACATATAATAATATGTCTAAACGGCTTACATTTTTTGCTACAGGGCGTTGAATTTTTCTTTTTTAATGCGTTTTTTGTAATATCTCCGAAAGTACTTTAGATAATATTTTTTATTTTGGCATATGCTTATAGAACATAAAACCACGTGTTTTAGTTATAAAAGTTATTTTTTTGTCCCACCAGTGGCGTCGCTGCAAACATGTCCTCTGATATTTAAAAAAAAAAGTGGTACACCACTGACATTTTTCCATGTGGATATTATTTCTGATTAGTCTGATCAATTCTATATAAAAATGGTCTCTTGCGTTTTTCTCCTTAGGCGACCTGTTCTTAATTAAAATAATTAAATTAAATTAACTTCATTTTGCAGTATTGACGAATAATTTTTGATCATATAAATCTAGTTATCCTGGAACAATGACGTTCTTAAAAACATAATTAATGCTTTAATGGCAATCCTATCTACATTTCCTCCAAGAACAACTACCTGTGTTACTTGAAGATGTACCATATGCGCTAAGTAATCAAATGTGGTACATGCATGATGGAGCTCCTGCTCATTTCAGTGTAATCGTTCGCGACCATTTAGATGCAGTTTGTTCGAATCGTTGGATAGGTCGCGGAGGAGCTCAACAATGACCAGCAAGATCCCCTGATCTCAATAGTTTGGATTTTTTCTTGTGGATCATCTTAAAACTCTAGTGTATAAAACTCCCATTAACACTTTAGAAAATTTAAGGGAGCGAATAATTGCCCCCCTGTGAAACAATACGGAATTCGATTGGAATATTTGAACGAGAGCTCTATCCGATGCAAAGACGGGCGAAAGCATATGCCTATTACGTAAGGGGTGGTCATTTCCAACAATTTTTATAAAACAAAATTTTGTATTATCAATGTTAATAATAATAAATAGTAGAGCTAATTTAACTTAAATATTTTAATTAAGAACGGTGCGCCTGAGGAAAAAAACTCAAGAGACCATTTTTATGTAGAATTAACCATGCAGGCTAATCAGAAATAATATCCACATGGAAATATGTTAGTGGTGTACCACTTTTTTTCTAAAAAATATCAGAGGACATGTTTGCAGGAACGCCACTGATGGGACAAAAAAATAACTTTTATAACTAAAACATGTGGTTTTATGTCCTACTAGCACATGCCAAAATTAAAAATATTATCTAAAGTACTTTCGGCGATATTACAAAAAACGCATTAAAAAAGAAAAAATTCAAAACACTAGCAAAAAATTTAGGCCTTTTAGGGCATATGTTTATATTAACTTTTATTAATAAAATGACTTGAGGAATCACACCCTAAAATATTAGCACGTCATTAAGGAACACCCTGTATGTTTGGTTTTGATAAATCACGTTTGGTCGAATAGATTTTTATTTAAATCCACAAGCAATTTTCAATGTAAATAGCTACCCAATTTACTTTATACCTTCAAGTGTTTTCTCCAAACCAGTCAACTTTTGATGTAAAGAGCTTATAGTATCGACAAGCTCATTTAATTCATCAAGCCTCTTTTGCAAAGGCTCTATTTCCCTCTCCTTATGCTCTATTTGATTTTGTATCGTTTGCAACTGTTCCTCTTTAGTTGTTAAACTGTCCTTAAGACGTTCAGTATTTTTCTTTGCTATTCTCTTTTGTTCCAACTGCTCTGTTAAAATTTTAAGATCAAATTTCTTGTCCTTTATTAGTTTCCTTAATCTATCTACACATTTGTTGTATTCTGTAGAGCCAAAAATCTCATCGAATTTTTCCTTAAGCTTTTTGGCTTCCTCTAGAGGCCACGCCGCGTTTTCTTGATGACAAAATATAACATTGTTTATAATTGGCTTGGAAACGTTAAGTTTTTGAGCACAGTATAAATCTATGTCAGCACATCTTCCTCCAATGTCTTGAATATTCCCTCTCTCATCCTCCCATCGTACAGATGGATTCATAGTTTTAAATTTTAATTTTCCGCCAGCGATAGTTGAAACCTATAACATGATAATAACTACTTTAACTTTAAGAAGATTAATTACATATATTTTTAACTGACCTCAAAAAATAAGGCTTTCAATTTAACCTTTCTCTATAACTTTAAATAAAATACTTTGCGATTAATTAAAATGAAACTTTTTGATCTCGTATTTGTGTAACCGTGAGTTCTACATTGGCATCTCCAACAAGGGTAAAGAAGGTTCTCCCCGGTGGTCAAAATGTAAAAGAAGGAAATTCTTTAAAACAAAAAATATACTAAGTGACATAGAAACCCGAACACCCATCAGTAAAAATGATTTAATTTTAATAATATTTTGTAGACAAGTTTATCATCACAAAAGGAAGGTGTGATTACATTTTTAGCCTTATCAGTTTCACATTCCACAAACCCGACCAAACCAAATAAACTTAGCCTGTCTTTAAAGATGGATTGCAATTTTAATCATTTCCTTACTATGACCCTCCGGATGTTAATGTAAAATATTATTGAAGTTACTGGGTGTTCGGGTTTTTATGTCACTTAGTATATTTCGGAAACTTTTCTATCCACCTTATGCTAATTTTGGCACTATGAGCATTATACATAATATTATGTATATATAGCGTGGAGCGCTCTATTCGCGTCGGTTTCTTAACGAAAAGCCATACAATCTGGGATCAGAGATTGAATTGAACACCATAACATTTTCAACAGAAAAAGTAAAGGAGGCCCTTACATCAATCAAATTAGATTCTAGTACGGGTCCTGATAAGATTCCGACCATTTTTGTCCAGAGATTTTAAGACATCCTTGGTCCTCTGTTGCCGGATGCGATGAATGAAATCATGGAAACAGAAAGTCTACAAACCGAATGGAAGGAGGCGACAGTCATGCCGATTTTTAAAAAAGGCAGCAGGTACGACCCAGCTAACTATAGACCAATAAGCTTGACATGCAACCCATGTAAATGCATGAAAAAAATCATTGCCAAAGAAATTATCGCCTTTCTCTTGACAAACGGTACTATAATCTTACCGCAACATAGGTTCATACCAAAAAGATCGACTGTCAGCAACCTCCAACTTTGTCTGAACATGTGGACAAAAGCTCACGATGACAATTACTAGTGACCGACCGAAGGTACGGTTTCGGTTTCGGCTAGTTTCGGCCAAAAAATGTAGTTTCGGTGACAGTTTCGGTTTCGGCCAAAAACCGGCCAAACCTTCGGCCATGCCAAAATTCAGTATTTCGTAAATTGTCGCGCACCGTTCGGCTAACTTTGGGTGGGTTCTGTAGGCAATGTTGTCTATAATATAAATAGATTTTTTTTCTGTGCCGACCTTTTTTTTTATTTATTTTTTAATAGGAAGAGTTCAATCCGTTCCCAAGATCGATCTCGTCCTATACAGTGTGACCAGTAAAGTCCGCATCATTTGGGATTTTTTTTTTATTAATAACTATTCGAAATTTTACTTTAGCATCAAGTTCTGCTTCGATCGAGATAAAAATTAAGCAAAAAAATAGTAGTCACGTGATTCGGATTATCTGTCAAATTTTAATTATTTCCAAAAAACAAGAAACTGCATTTAAAAAACTTTTTCTCATAACTTTTTTCGATATTTTCAGAAATAACCCCACTTCTGAATTATTTTTTGGAAAAAATTAAAATTTGACAGATAATGCGAATCACGTGACTACTATTTTTTGCTTAATTTTTATCTCGATCGAAGCAGAACTTGATGCCAAAGTCAAATTTCGAATAAAGGTATTAATAAAAAAAAATCCCATATGTCGCGGACTTTACTGGTCACACTATATAAAATAAATTAAATTTCAGCAAACAATAAAATTTTTAGCATGTATAAATAAGTTTCGGTTTCGGTTTCGGCCGAAACTGAGACCAAGGCCGAAGATTCGGTTTTGGCTGAAAATCTTGTTTCGGTCGGACACTAACAATTACCCAATAGACTAAGCTGTATCATTAGGGCATAAGAGGAAAACTCCTATCTTGGATAGAGCAGTTTCTCAAGGATCGACATTGCAAGGTGATAATCGCCAATCAAACTTCTCGAGCCTATGACGTCATTAGAGGGGTCCCACAGGGGTCAGTTCTGGGCCCATTGCTGTTCATTGTATATATTGTAGATATAGCTCGGGAGATGTTGTCCCATAAGTCCCGATTTGCCGATGATACAAAGTTTTTTGGAAACCCTCTTATTAACTATATCACCTTGTGTAATGACTTGAAGAAACTAGAATTGTGGACTCAGTGGGCTGCAATATGGAAACTTAAGCTAAACGAGACGAATTGCACCATATTACCAACCCAGGGCCTACCTCCTACTCAGTGGCGTAGCTAGCATGGGTGACACCCGGGGCGGAATTCGTGGTGTCACCCCAAAAATGAAAACTGATTATTATTTTTTTCTAATTAAAATATAAATGAGTAAACAAAAATATGTAAGTACTTTAAAAGCTCTTTTTTCTAGATTTAACAGCTGCAAACTCACTAATTACGTCCTCAAAATTTATTTTTTGCGTTGCCTCGTGTTCTATTGTTAACATGCTTAGACTGTTGAGTCTTCTTTCGCTCATTGTAGCCCTCAAATAGTTTTTTATTAATTTGAGTTTGCTGAAACTTCTTTCACACGAGGCTACCGATACGCAAATTGTTACAAATAGTTTGAGAGCGACCACAAGATTTGGCACAGATTCTATAAAATCCCATTGCACAATAAACTTTAAAAAGTCTAGAGATGACCAATTAGACACTGATATATTGGCCGCTTGAATATGTCGGCGGAGTCTTGGTATCTCCAAGAGGAGTTCGGCTTCCGATACTTCATCGTCATAAAAATTACAAAATTTTGATACAGCCAATTTCAATTCATCAGTATTTGCAGAAAGCAAAGTATTTGGCTGTACAACCTCAAACAATGAAGCTACTTCTCGAACAGACTGCAATCTTGTTTGAAGTTCTACGCTGAATCGATCAATGCATTCAAACATATCTTTTTGCACTTCAGCTCTCAGGGTGAGTCCTGCATCGGTGGCCAACTCAGTCAAACGTGCGCCCGAACTTTTTTGTGGATAAAATAAAATTTAAAATTAGAGGCGGCTTTTTAACAAAGAAATTAAATTAAATTAATATTTAAAAATACCAAATAAATTCGGTCAACAAGGAAAAATCCAACATTGTTTCTTGCGGTGAAGGGACGAAGAATATTAAAATGAATTCGGTTAACGGATAAAATTAGGACAGGGCTTATGCATGTTGTTAAACTAAGACAATTATTTTGAATAATTTAATAACAAGAGAGATGATAGAAGTAAGAAGATTCTTAGATCTTAAAATATAAAAGCAATTTTTGTGTTTATTTTTATAAAATAAAATTGTGATTTGTAAAGTAAAATGAGCCGCATATAAGTAAATAACACATTTTGTATGTATGTTAATAACCACTGAATGATCTTAAAAAAAAAATAAAAGTGGCTTTACTCAGTGATTATTATTGTTGATAAAAATTGTCATAATTATGATTTGTGTATTTTTTTCATCACTGTCGGGTTATCGGGTGGGTCGGGTGTCACCCCTAAAAGGGTGACACCCGGGGCGGTCCGCCCCCCCGCCCCCCCTCTAGCTACGCCACTGCTCCTACTACCTCAATAACACTGCATTATCCCAAGTCAAAGAACAAAAAGATCTAGAAATAACTGTCTCGTCGGACGTTAAGTGGGAATCTCACATAAATAAAATCTCAAAACGGGAAACTATCTTTTATACATGATTCAAAAAGCATTTCAAAACACAAACATTGATATGATCACCTATGTGAGACCGGTTCGGGAGTGTGATTAGAGCGCTTGGAATCCGCATTACATAAAGGATATTGAATTGCTGGAATTTTCTAACTTAGCCAGAACGTAGATCTTATGCTGCGCTAAAACTCACAAAAGAAAGATGTGCGAGATTACCGCCAATAAATTTTATTGGAAATATGGTTGTCTACCCCTGGAATGCTTTAAGGGAGCAAACTGTTTCTGTTAGATATATTGCTTTAAAAATCTGGTGGACCAAGACCTCAAAGATATAAACACATGGTACACTAGATTTCGACATGATTGTGATGTCTGCTTGACACAGTGAGACAGTTTAACCAAATTAAATTAATGGAACGGTTATTGCACATCGCTATCTGTAGCGTTGCTTGGGTTGTGGCTACCCGTAGAAAGGACGAAACGGGCTTCGTGGTCTACAGGTCTACCCGCCCCAGGGTATCCGTTATGCTTGGATACCTGTTATTCCAATACCAATGACAGTTAGACATTGTTCGCTATGCCACTATGCAAAAAAATTTGATGTTGTGATGCACCAATGGACTCGTATTTAAAAATCACAGTTAATTATATTATGAAAGTGGTATATTTATATTTTTCTATTTGACGTTCATAATAAGTTCATTATGAACTTGAAATGAAGTTCATAAAGAAGCTATTTCGATACGCGTTTTTTCTTTATTTGATGTTGGTAACATTGAAATTGAAAAATTGACGTAAAATCACGTCTTTTGAAATTCAAAAAAAATTAGCAAAATCGCCCGAATTTCCGAACGCTCTGTATATGTACCGAATGTACAAGGATCACACAACGTATTCCGTCCAATTTTAAATCTCATATCGCTAAAATAACTTTAAAATCTCGTGGTGAAAATGGGTCAATAAATCAAAAAATGACAGTTCGCAAAATAATTGTTGTTGTCCAGAGGTTACTACGATAAAAAATAGTATTACCAACATAAAATTTAGACATAAAAATTTGCGGATTTATTTTCTTTTTAAATATGTATTTTTTATTGAAAAAACTACAAATAGAAAAAATAGTATAAAGCACGTGGTTCATAAGGCGTTTTAGCGCACGTGTCAATTAAAAAACTCGCTACTTCGTGGCTCGTTTTTTAAAATAGACGCGTGCGCTAAAACCGCTTCTTATGAAACGTGTACTTTAATATACTATTAATGTTTTTCAGTTATTATCAAAAATGTGAATTAGTCATGTTTAAACACTCTAGTAAGACGAATAAACGGTGATAAAATTGTTTGGGTATTTTTATACATATTTTAATCAATATTAGAACGATTTAAGATGGGTCATGGCACTATGGATGAAAAAAAAAAATTATTATAAAAATATTAACTTGGCACAAAAATTAATAAAAATTGTGCAGTTGTACGTAAAAGGATCGCTAGATTCCAAAAATCAAAAAATATCCCCATGTGCACTTGAAAATCCAAAGTGGGGGTTACTTTCAGCTAAAGCGGAAGTCGCGAAAATTTGACTAAAATCTAAATAAATGGCAGCCGAAAAGTGAAAGAAGTGATCACATGGTCATTTATACTATATTATACCGGCGTATACAAGGGGGGGGTTGTAATTACCCCCCCCCCCCCCCCCCGCAAGATTACTTAAGCGGTTTAATTTTTGTCCTTACTCCTTAAAGTTGCTATTATCTAGTATCCTAGCCAGGCACGTAGCTAGGGGGGTGGGTACAGCCCCCCCCCCCGAAACTCAAGCTCTGATTTCGGCAACATAGGAAACACATTAAACATTTCCTACACTATTACATTTTCTTCACCTTAATTATTACCGGGTTTGTTTTTGTGCTTTTCTTGAGGATTTTGTGTTGTGTTTTTTATATTTCCCACTTGAAAAACAAGCACCATGATTTAATAAAGGGCGTGGCACCCAAACCGCATTTTTTTGCGCCTGATCCCGATGGGCCCCCCCGAAAAGAAATCCTGGCTACGTGCCTGATCCTAGCGAATCGATTACCCCCCCCCCCCCCTTCCCCCATTAGAATAAATAAAGAGATTTTAAAAGTAAGTAAAGTAGGTAGAAAGCAAGTAGAAAGCGCTTGATGGTAAAGGAAAAAAATTATATTTATACCTCAATAAATTTTCCAACAGTAACTAAGTCTCCCTTGCAATCCTTAAATTTGAGTTTCACCGCAGCTTTAGTGAAACTCTTGTTAGATAACTTTGGGTCGTTGACAAATCCCTTTCCACCTTCGGTACCCTGCGGTACGTCACCCGTTAAAGCATATTTGAGACATTCTATAATGGTCGTTTTACCACAACCATTATGACCTAGAAACAGTGTCAGTGGCGTAGAAAACTTCACTTTTTCGTCATTGTCCGGCCCGAAACTTCGTATGCCTCGAATGGAAAGTTTGTCCAGGAGAGCCATTTTGGTCTGCAACAAGAACTACCAAAAAAATTACATACATAGGGTAATTCACGGTGGATGGTACGTTAGACGCAGGTTTGGCAAACATCATGATATTTATATAAATATCCAAATATCCGATATATATCCATATTTGGATATTTATTTATATTTTTAAATTATTTCATATGTTTTCTGTAAAGATATACACTTCTCGTCAAAATTAGCGAATACTCTAAAATCTAGCAAAAGTTTGTTCTTAACTATCTTATAAACCGCTCATCCGATTTTGACGAACTAATTTTTTCAGTGTAAACTAAGGTGTTACAAACCTTTTTAAGTTCCTAACGTTAATCTGTAAAACGATTTTACTGATATACAGAGTGTTATTAGTAGAGGCGATTTTGTGCCGTAAATTTGAAACATTCTATAAAGTAAACTGGTAAAGTTAGAAATTCCCGGTATGTGCCGTTAGTAAGACGACATCAATATCTCCAGACCTTTTTGCCAGTTTTTTGATAAATGTCTTTTGGCAATAAACACACTATTAAACAAAAAATGTGTCAAATTTTGGTGGAAAAATTTTGGTAATGGTTGAACAGATTTCGACCAGTATTCAAGAATTGACGCCCGAGCAGATTTTAGCAGCATAGGTCATTTGCGTTCTCGCCGATAGTTTTTTTGGGAGATAAAGAAACCGCATTCCAGTCTTATCTCGTTAACACTTGATAAGAAAAGCAATCCACCGGACAGTATAGCGTTTTAAAGTTGAATATTTTAATAATATTATTCCGTGCGAATTTATTAAACGCAAATACTAATGGTTTTGTAAATTGATTATACAGGGATAGGATATTTTTTTTTCTTAAACCGAATACACAGGGTGTTATTCATTCTATACCTACCGGCATTTAGGAAGTTTTTTCCCTTAGTATACCGTGTGCTACTGGACAATTTTCACAGGAAAACTTGGTTTTCTCATAACCAGTATACAGGGTCTTGTAAAAGTATTGGTATATATCTACCGGAGAGGAAAATTTTGTGGATTTTTTTTTAAATTTTACTTGTAGTAGGGAAAAATAAATTCCGCAATTATTTTATTTTTACGCTGCCTATACAGGGTGCAGTTTTTATTTGGAAAGATAATTTTTTTTTGTCGGAAAAGAAATTGAATAAAATATGCCGTCTTCAAGTGATAGTGAAACGAAACGAATGAAACCGAAAACAATACCGCTATCGCCCGCGTATATACCCCCTGCACCCCCACTACCATTTGACATACCGGCCGATTACTTCACTAGCCTTAGAACGGGTTGGATTTATTTGTTGCGGAAGGGAGACTTAGAACTCCAACTGCAAAGATTTAATTTGGACGCAACCGGTACAGTAGACGACATGCGCAAAAGACTAGTACGTTTCGTACGCGAGGGTAGAGCGTCACCGCAACCCGTACAACATCCGTTTGCGTTCCCGCCTGGCGTATCTAACCCAACCGTCCAGATTCAGCAACCCCCAACCCCTATACCGGTACCAACCCTGTCATTGGCAACCACCACTACAACCACGGTTACGACAACCATGCATCTAACTCCGCAACGCACACTTTCTTTTGCAATGCCGAGTTATACGCCCACTCTGACAACCGGGATAGCCACAGCTGTTACCGCACCCACAACCTGCCTACCCCATATTTATCGACCTACAGCTCCGCCGCCCCTAATTCAGACCACACCACCCGTGTGCATAGCTCCAAATTTTCAACAAGCAATGACACAGCCTAGATTTCATGCTATACCGCCAGCGATATCAAATGCCCCGCCCCAAGTGGTGATACCACCGCCAGTTTTCAACCCTCTATGGGTCAATAATCCCTGTACCCCCCCGATAATTCAGCGAACAGCTCCAGCACATATTTGTCAACAATCACCGGTCCCCAACAACCATAATGTAATACAAATACGGAATTGGAATGTTCATTTTGACGGAAATTCCGACCCTGCAACGTTTCTGGAAAGGGTAGAGGAAATCTGCACCTCTCAAAGCATAAACCCAGATACCATACTCCCCCAAATACCGGAAATCCTAAAGGGCGATGCCGCATTATGGTTCCGAAATAATAAACATAACTGGAAAAACTGGACAGATTTCCAAACCGCTTTTCGAATTTTTTATTTTCCGGTTAATTATGAGGTTGACCTAGAAGCCGAGATTAGTCGCCGTGTGCAAAAACACAACGAACCAGTAGGCAAATACATTACCGCACTACAAACTTTGATCCGCCGTCACGGAAATATACCACCATATCAGGAACTGAACTGGTTATACCGGAATCTGCTACCGGAATACCGTCAATACATACGCCGTAACGACTTCTATGATACCGGGTCGTTCTCAAAGGCCGTACGGGAATATGAAATTTTAAACCGGGAAATTCAGGAATCAAAACGGGTGCAATCATATTCTACAGGTTACCAGTCACAACAACCTGCTTATAGACCACCGCCACCTCCAGTAACACCGTCTACATCCGCAGCTAATACTAATAGAACCGCTCCGGTACACACAACACCTCACTCACCCCGTACCGGACCGGCTAACCAAAATAACGCCGGTAACCAAGAGTCAATCTGTTGGAGATGTGGACTTACCGGACATATGCGACAAAATTGTCAAAACCGGCCCAAATTATTTTGCTCCAGATGCGGCCGGGAAGGAATAATGTCTCGGGACTGCAAATGTACAAGACCGGGAAACTGGAGAGACCCTGCGCAACAGCAAGGCATGCGCAGGTAAAGGCCGAAATCCCGCCGGACCGAATCATGTTTTTTAAACCGTGACTGTATTAAAGATCTCAAAACCGCACACTCTATCTAACCAGACCCCCCGAAACCGAGGGTAATTCTTACAACCGAACCCGGAACTACCCAATTCTATTTACTTTTCAGAAGATGTCGAGCCAGACGCTTAGCCTGTCCACCTCACCGGTCCAGGACGATAGAGACCGCCAGCCTACCGACGCTACTATGAAAAAAAAAAAAAAATTGATTACTATCGTTCAATTTTTTTCAGCAAGTGAGGGGGGAATGTAACGAAGTTACCTAAGTTTTACCGAATTGACAACAGGTTTAGCACCGAATTATTAGAAAATAATTATCTCCGTAGTTTTTCAATTAATTTTTCTGTTTCTTTCATGCAACCGACTTATTGAATATTTTTCTAACCGCTGGTAACAGTAGGTTTTGAATTTAATCAGAGAAATTAATTAATTACCGCTATCACAGAAACCGTCTTAATTGGCAAACCAATATATGGCATTCCGATACAGGTAAATTCAGCGTTATCTCCGGTACCGATTCGAAAAGATAGCGAACGCGCACCGTTCTTAAAATCCCCAGATCTTTGACCATTTCCGTGGTGGGAGATAAAAAGTTGAAATCCGAGATCGAACCAAAAATACGAGCCCTTCTCGATCCAGCTTTGCAGCCGACCAAAAGTGATTTTGAAAGTGCTTAGTTTTCAGCTAGTGAACCGTTTGCCGTTTCATTTTTTTATTATTCTTTTCCGCCGTCGTCGAATACCGTTATTATCTGTGGTAAGCAACACTGATTTTTTTTATATATTTGAAAATTATTTCCTGCTAAATTTTTCCGCCGCCTTACACTCATTTTCATTTATCCGTATTTAGAACTAGATTTATTCGATAGTTTGCCGAGCTTGCTTTTGCTTAATACCGCCACGCTTTAATCATTTTTCATTTGCCTATATGCATGATTATAGTTGCTCGATAATTATCACCGCATTCACCAGTAGTTAGTACCGCCGCCTAGCCATCATTTTCATACCGCCCGCTTTTAAGTTTTCCGTTCTTAAAATTATTACCGGACTTCGTCTTATGTAACACCGTCGCATGAAACCCACTTTAATACCGTTTGTTTGAAATTTGTTCCACCGAAAAGCTTAACTGTAAATTACCGCCAATTTTCCGAGAAATTTTGATTTTTTTTTATTACTTATAGGGAAGTATTTGTAACGTGATATTGTAGCCTGTACATTTGTAATTAATTTCTGTTGTTACGAAAATAAAATTATTTTACATTTCCCGACATAGGTGTGTTTTATTTCCCATAGGAACTTAGAGGCGTGAATGACTATTATCTGTATGCGCTAATAGAACTCTGTCTCCAACTGTTTAAAGGTTACCCAGGGCTCCGGGGGTTCTGATTTTCCCTAAAAATTAAAATCAGTGGCGCTCGAGTAAAACTCCGTTCATTTTTGTATATTCTCTTTAATTCCGCCCACAGAACGCTTTAGAAGTTATTCAATTCAAACCCGACCGAATTTACCGCCGAATTACCGACCGCCGAATACCCGAAATTGAATAACTTCCGCGTCTGAGGGATAACTTGATAATTGAGATTAAAATAGAGATTCTTTACAAAAAGTATTTTCTAATCCGTACAAAAATATAATTTTTATTAGCCAGTTTCAAAAAGCAATTTTTATCCGCCGTTACAAAAAGTAAGCGCACCAAAAAGTGGCCTTACAGAATTGGCGCCCGAGCAGCCTTACACAATTTGCCAGTTTTTTGATAAATGTCTTTTGGCAATAAACACACTATTAAACAAAAAATGTGTCAAATTTTGGTGGAAAAATTTTGGTAATGGTTGAACAGATTTCGACCAGTATTCAAGAATTTGAAAGCTATAGATTTTCCCGAGGATTTTCCCTGATATAATAGTGATTTTTAAAGATGGCCATTTTCTTATTATACAGGGGTCGAGAAAATCATAAATATAAAATCGCTAAAATTATGGTAACTGGGTTTATTAAAGCTATGCCAACCGGGCTACATGCTTTTGTTTTGTTTCAAAATTAGTCATTTGACACTTTGGGTGAATGTTTCGGGACGTTTTTTTCCTATTTGATTAAGCGATATTTGGCAAAAGTATGGAGGGCTTTAGGTTAGGAGTCCGATCGCAATACATTGGTTTTGGGCAAAGTTTTGGATCGGTAAAGCAGCTTTAAAAATGGCCGTCAGGGGCGCATGTGTTCCTTTAAATCTGTAAATTGCATGGGTTCTTATGTTATATCAACTGTTTTATTGAATTTAGTTAACTAAAATCCTCTACAGGCTGAGATATGTATATATTATATCTAATAAAGCTTATTTTATTAATTATTGGATAAAAATACCGCTGACGTCTATCAAAACCTGTAAAAAGTCAAACACTTGACGATCACTGCGCCGCGACCGGGAAATAGCGAACTAACTACTAAACAGGGGCGTAAATTTAAAGAACAGCCATTTTCGATCGGACTCCTTCCTAAAGCCCTCCATAGGCAAAAGATACACTATTAAACAAAAAATGTGTCAAATAATTCGGGGAAACTCTAAAAAGCTGTACCTTGACATCGGTTAAATAGATTTCGACCAGTATTATAGATTTTAAAATTTTAATAATAATAATAATTAAATTTAATGTATATAGGTATACTTACCTTCTACATACCTTCCTACGAATAATTTGACAGATTTTTTGTTTAATAGTGTATCTTTTGCCAAATAGCTCTTAATCAAATAGCTCTTAATCAAATAGCAAAACAAAAAGTCCCGAAATATTGACCTAAAGTATCAAATGACTAATTTTAAAATAAAACAAAAGCATATAGCCCGGTTGGCATACCTTTAATAAACCCAGTACCATAATTTTAGCAATTTTATATTTATGATTTTCTCGACCCCTGTATAATAAGTAAATGGCCATCTTTAAAAATCACTATAATATCAGGGATAATCTATAGGAAAAGAGCTTTCAAAATCTTAAATACTGGTCGAAATCTGATCAACCATTGCCAAGATACAGAATTGTAAAGAATTTCCTACCAAAATTTGACACATTTTTTGTTTAATAGTGTATCTATTGCCAAAAGACACTTATCAAAAAACTGACAAAAAGGTCTGGAGATATTTATGTCATCTTACTAACGGCACATACCGGGAATTTCTAACTTTACCAGTTTAGAATGTTTCAAATTTACGGCACAAAATCGCCTCTACTAATAACACCCTGTATATCAGTAAAATCATTTTACAGATTAACGTTACGAACTTAAAAAGGTTTGTAACACCTTAGGTTACACTGAAAAAATTAGTTGGTCAAAATCGGATGAGCGGTTCATAAGATAGGTAGATTTAAGAACAAACTTTTGGTAAATTTTATAGTATTCGCTAATTTTGACGAGAAGTGTATTTTAAAAATTCAAAATCACTTAATTTAATATAAACATTTTATAAACCTGTAAATTTGTATTTCAATTCTATTCAATGATACTTGCTATCACAACAAGTTTTTTTAGTACCTACTCCTATATATTAGGAATGTAAAATGTAGGTAAAAATACAAGTTTATGAATATGAACACATCATATACTTTTGCTCTTAACTATGGATCAACTTAAAACCCAGAATTACTGGGCTTGTTAATTAAATCTAAATGAACTCAAACTAGATTTTTTATATTTTGCATTGTAAAAAATTTTTATTTCATAAAACAAACAGCAAAATATTGCTCCGTCAGTCAGAAATCGGAACTAAATAAAAATGCCACGCGGCACAGAAGTCAAAGAACAAAAGGTGGTCAACGTCTCGGAAAGATGGGGAATCACCGCATCGTAAGCAGCATTATACGCTGTTGCCGGCTCAACGGCAGCGGGGCCATATTTTTATACTGATGAATAGAATTTTATAAAAAAAAATATTGATATAAATAAATAAAAATAATATTTATCAAGCTATATAAAGTCGCCACAGTGGATCTTTTCCCGTGCGTCATCAATCAACGATCAGGACTCAACGTGGTTAATAACTCTGCATCTTTATTTATTTCAGTAACAAATTTGAATAAAAGCATAAAAGAACGTCTCCAAGATTCCGCAATAATATAACGTGCTAGACAAGAATAAAACTATAAACGTCAATTAATTACTTTTTTTATTTGTTTAGTTGACTACCGTTGTATTTTAGAACGTTATTGTCAACCTTGTTTTGATCTGCCAATCTAATTCGTATTTTGTAAATTTGTGTGCCTTAAAACTGTTCCTATTTCTAAAAATAGTTCTTTTTAGAGCTAATTATACCCACCATCTGTTTTGGCGGTAAGTATTTATGGATTTTTATGATAATTTTTTTTTTTATTTATTTATTTATTTATGACCTCAAATCAGTACAGAGATACTGGCACCGAGGCCTACACTTTTAAATATTCTAACCGTGAAAGTTCTTTGAAAAGTTTATGGCAGTGGCTAAATTCCCTTAAATGAAAGGATGTCAAAATTTGACTTTTGCTATTTTAATAGTCAATAAAACACCAAACTTTTCTAGATTTTAAGCTTTAAAAATAGTATTAAATGTATTAACATTTGTTTGTCAATTTATTATAGCATCATGCACTTCCAGTGCTTGGAAAATTCTTTGAAAAATTCCTTAAAAAATACATGAAAGAACACGTGCAGCAAAAAATACCAATTTGGATTTAAAAACAAATGCTACATTCCATCCTACTACTATACTTAACCAAATCTGCAACCAGCACATCTCACCAACCTACAGAATATTTATCCGAAATACATATTAATAAAACATTTTTATAAATTATTTTGTGCATTTTTTGTGTATTAGGTTATTTCCAAAAAATATATTTAAAAATACAGGTTGTTACAGGAACATATTTAAATATATTAAATTATAATAAGAGAAAGATTCTCTATAGGTATATCCAAAAAAATAGTAACAAAAATGTGTATAAACATGGATCAGCAAACGATTCGTTTCCGAGATACAGCTGTTAAATATGATTTCCCTTTAAAATACAATATTAGTTTAAGATTTCAATAAATGTATTGAAATTCATTTTTAGCTGGGAATTAATGGGTTAGACTGTGTTACTGTACGAATAAACCCCGAGAGAAACTCGGAATTATAAATAATTTTTCGGGATATTATGTAGGTACGTCAAACGGTAGGCAGGCACGTCCATTTTATGAACTTAGACTTAGTTTTGACTTTTTTCGTCTCGTAATTTTGATGACGTGAAAGTGATGACGCACGGGAAAAGATCCACTGTGGCGACTTTATCAAGATATTTATCACGGATATACAGGGTGTCCCGAAATTAGCTGACAATATTTTAAGGAGATAAAGTACATCCAAAAATAAGACTAATACCCTCTATTAATATACCTTCAAAAGCGCTTCGTTATGGGGCTAGAGCCCCCCGAATTGGAGCTATGATAAGCAGTTTTTTCACAATATCTCAAAAACCGATTAGGATATCGAAACAAAATTTGATACATGTTTTACCCATGATAAGAGGCAATAAACGATTTAATTAGTTTAACTTTATTTCTTCCAGTGGCGTTCCACTGGGTAGGTAGTTGGGAGAATATTGCCCTAAGTTTTTTATTTTTAGGATTTTTTAACTTCAGTTGCAATTTTTGGAAGCCTTGAAGTCTTTTGTTGAAAAAAGGTACTTTTGTTTCATTGCGGTAGAATTCACCATTTTCCAGTAAAATCGATTTTAAAAGTTTTGGTTTTTTGAAATCCTGTGAAACGGCTAAGGTTTTTTTTTGCATATCTCAGCAAACACTTAATATTAAAACATGAAATTTATTAGAAGTTCTACTAACGACAAGGCATATGTATTAAAGGATGTTACTTTAAAATATTTTTCCAGTGACGTCGCACGGGGTGGAGCCTTAAGTAAATAATACTATTATTTTTTTTTAATTTCATAGTTTTAATGTAATTTTTTTTAATTTTAAATTTTTTGTTAATAAAACCTTCTATTATTATAATTTGACAGAATGTAACGTTTTTAAATTAAACATATTTTTAGATTCCTTTGTTTTTTAAATGTTTATTTTCATGGAGATTTTAAGAGAGTTTTAAAATAAAACAAAAAAGAATAACAAATTGCAAATCAAATTTGATTGTGAACCACACGGGAAACTAATTCTTAAGCAAGTACCAGTCATGTGTCCCCAAAAATAATAATCAAGGAGATTTAAATCAAATGATTTTGGTGGCCAGGCTATGGCTACCAATCCACCTGATAATTTTCTTCAAGCCACTTTCTCACTTGACGTCCGTAGTGAGCTGGTGCCCCATCATGTTGAGAGAAGTGCCCTAAACGTAAATCCAGTGGCACATTATCTAATAAATCCCCAAGTTGATTATGTATAATTATTATTTGTCGCTAGTAGAACTTCTATTAAAATTCATGTTTTAATATTAAGTGTTTGCTGAGATATGCAAAAAAAAACCTTGGCCTTTTCACCGGATTTCAAAAAACCGAAAATTTTAAAATCGATTTTACTGGAAAATGGTGAATCCTACCGCAATGAAACAAGAGTACCTTTTTTCAACAAAATACTTCAGGGCTTCTAAAAATTTAACCTAAAGTTAAAAAATCCTACAAATAAAAAAGTTAGGGCAATATTCTCCCAACTACCTACCCAGTGGGACGCCACTGGAAGAAATACAGTTAAGCTAATTAAACAATTTATTGCGTCTAGCTATGGGTAAAACATGTATCAAATTTTGTTTTGATACCCTAATCGGTTTCTGAGATATTGTAAAAAAACGACTTGTCATAGCTCCAATTCGGCGGGCTCTAGCCCCAGAGCGAAGCGTTTTTGAAGGTATATTAATAGAGGATTTTAGTCTTATTTTTGAATGTACTTTATCCCCTTAAAATATTGTCAGCTAATTTCGGGACACCCTGTATATCTGCCAACCTTGGCTTCTATATTATTTTAAATTAACAATTATTATTACCGGATCAACATGTTTTTCAAAAAGAAGTATGTACTTCTACTTCTACTATAAATAAGTAAGTATATTGTTTTGCAGGAATACACGAAACACATTTTAATGGCCCAAAAAATCTACTACATATTATCACTTATAATCTCCCTAGCAGCAGAATTATTACGATAATTTTTTTTAAGGTCACAAATGTTTTTGTTGTTACCTCCAGGAGGAAAATTTGTTGATGTATGTAATTACCTTGATAAGTACCTACCTACCAGATTTTGAAATTTAACTCTAATTTATATGTACCTAAGTGTTTGGGTAGGTACAGTAATTTATGCTAAGTAGTAAAGTCTATCCAAACCTAATAGAATTTTTAAAGACGATGTTTCGCCACCAAAATAAATATATCCATGGGCGTGCCGTCGAACGATAATTATGACTTGAAATTAATGCAATAAATATATTATTTTTTATAATTATTTGTAATCCAGTATAAACATGGTAAGCACTTTAGAAACCTGTCAAATCGAGCGCAAAAATAATTTACCTATTACTTTAATCAAAACTTTTGAAGGCGCGTGTTGTAATCAAGCGTAGAAATTGCTAATTGGTCGCAAAAAAGGGCTCCCTTCTCCCCTACACCCTTTCCAATCCCATCCTGTATTTATAAGAATATTAATCATTGTTAAACCTTTTAAATCAAATCTAAAATAAAAAAAATATGTATTCATACGCTGTTGGAATCGTCAGATGATTCGGAACTGGATTCATTCGCATTTTGAATCACTAGTGGTGCTACTGGCGGTAAAATAAGATATTCCTCCTCTTTTTTTATAACGTGGGCCATACAGTTTTTCCAAATATCGCGGCTTAGTTCACTTACTACTTCCCGAATATTATCGAGTACTATTGCGCTTAGTGTTGGTGACTGATTAGATTTACGAAGACGTTTTTTTATAGTGCCCCAAATCATTTCTATAGGATTAAATATGCAATAACAAGGAGGTAAACGCAATACAGTATGACCGTGTCTAGTGCAAAGATTATCAATTATGTATTCATTTTTAAAATTTCGACTCTTTATCATTTTTAGTAATTCTTTTTTTACCGGGACCTTCTCAGGAATTTTCATGTTTTTACTCCTCATAAAATTTAAAATGTCCTCCTTTTTAGTATTATTATTCGGGATTTTGTTTAATATACGCGAATGGTATGATGCATTGTCAATGACTATTACCGAGGTTGGTGGAATGTTTGGTAAGAGCTGATCGACAAACCATTTTTCAAATAAATCCTCAGTCATGTCCTCATGATAATCGGCAGAAGATGATGATATATATTTGGCCGACAAAAGCAATGCATTGGGCATGAAACCGTTTTCACCTCCGGCATGAAGTATTATTATACGCTTTCCTCTTGAACACGGTGTATTTAAGCTACAATTTTGAGTTTCATCTACCCAACCGTACTGAACAACATCATGAGTATCAAACTCGTCTAGATATACTATATACCTTTTTGATTCGCGATATTCTTTTATTTTACGCAAATATTCTTGACGATGTTCAACGAGACGGCGTGACTCCATTATTACCATTCGATTATTAATTTTTTTATGTTTAAATCCGCAATTTAATAAAACTCCCGGAAGCGTTTCCAATGACTGATACTTTATTTATTTTTATTTTATTTTAGATTTAGATTAGATTACATTAAAATATTACAAGACTACATGGTACCAACCATGAGGTAACAAAAAAAAATGTAAGTACTATGTGTACACTATGGACTTAAAGTCTGTGTGTGCACACGTTCACTTACACTGTTAACTTAGACAGATAGGTACTTAATATTTATATAAAGTCTATAATAATCGTAAGTATACTTAATATCTAATAGTAAACCCATTTTTACAATAATTTACAAAAATCTAATAACATTTTTAATTCGTTCAGTGTTATTTATAATCCATGTATTAAGATCATTTTTTATGTGTTGAAATTTTTTTGTTTTAAAATGCTCTGGTAACAAGTTAAAAATTTTAGGAGCCACATAAGAAATGAATCGTTGTGCAGCATAAAAATGTATAATAGGAACCGTTAAGTTACGATTTATAATCGCTCTAGTCAAGATTTCATGACCAATGTAATTATGAAAAATATTTCTAGTTAAAGAAAATCTAAGCACATTTTTTATATATAATTGAATAATTGAGAAGACACCAGCCTGTTGAAATAAAAGTTCAGAGGAAAAATATCTGGACTTAAACAAAACTATTTTTAAAATATATTTTTGGGCAATAGTAATGTTGCTCAATACATTTTTATGAGCAGAGCCCCAACATATTATTCCATAACTGAGACAGGATTCAACCAAAGATTTATAGATATTAATTATAACCACTCTGTTTAGGATGTTACGCAATTCGTAGAATTTATAAATGAGCTTTTTTAATTTATTTTTTACATATTCTGTATGAGCAGACCATTTTAAAAACTGGTCAAAGTACACACCCAAATATTTTGTACATTCCACAGATCTAAATATACCACTACATGAACATTTCTCAGAGAAGTCACAAACATTTGAGTGAACTACAATTTTATTTTCATTAGGTAACCCACTCTTATTCATTGAAAAACACATAAAATTTGTTTTGTTTACATTAAGAGTTAAAAGATTATAGTCCATCCAAACCTTTACATAGGTTGCAGCCCTCTCTGCCCTTTCAAATACATTGTGCCATGTTAACCCCTTGATCAGAAAAACTGTATCGTCAGCAAAGCAAACAGTTTTTACATTAGGCATTGCATTTGCTAGACTGTTAATATATATAGAGAATAGAATCGGGCCAAGCACTGTACCTTGCGGAACACCAAACTCTACACCTTTAGAAGAGCTACATACTGTATTTAGTTTAACTTTTTGTGTTCTATTAATTAAATAAGAATTAAACAGCTGAAGAACTTTACCCCTTATTCCAATTAATTCCAATTTGTGCAGTAATATGCGATGATCAACCGTGTCAAAGGCCTTAGATAGGTCCAGGAAAATGGCCAGAGGTTTATAGTTATTATTAAAACAATTTATAATATAATTAGTGACTTCATATAAAGCAGAATCGGAACCCATTCCCTCTCTAAATCCGAATTGCGAATCTGACATTAGCTTATTTGAATTAAGAAAGTTACATAGTCTCTTTTTTATGCATTTCTCAATAATTTTACAAATAGGACTAGACTGGAAAAATACCAGTTTCAAAAATTATATTTACAATATGAACCAGGGGCTTAACTAGATATTTATAGTTAGATTTTATGATTGTATTAGACATACCAAAACCATCAAAAGATGAAGAATGTTTTAAAGAGTTAATTGATCCGACAATTTCTTCATCGATAATAGGATACAAAAACATGGAGCCGGGAAACTGGGTTTCATTCAACAAGAAATTCGGCACATTAGTTGGCCTACTTATTTTATTAGCTAATCTTGCTCCTATAGTACTAAAAAAATTACAAAGTTCATCGGCAATAGATGGTTGATCACACAACTCCTTGTTATTGATATCACTCAGGGCAGTAATGCTAGTTTTAGTCTGGATATCGTTTGTCACCTGTTTAATTATGTTCCAAGTCTTTCTGGGATCATGATTAACGGCAACCAATTTCTGTTTAAAATATGTTGATTTAGTTCGCTTAATTATTCTGCTTAATTGATCCCGATATTTTTTATAATTTACCAATGCGATAGAGTCATTACGGTTAGTGACACAAATTTTATGCAGTCGATCTCTATTTCGTATTGAAATAAGTAGACCAGGAGTAATCCACGGTTTAAGAAGTACTTGTTTGCTAGATATAGGCTTTACAGTAGTGGCAGCATTAATGTGACCTTGTAAAACACTTAAAAAAAAGTCAGACGCAATGTTAGGGTCATCATTACTTAAAACAATATGCCAATTTTCATTATTCAGGCTCTCCTTTAAGTGCTGATAGTCTATTTTCCGAACATTTTTATTTATTTGCTTATTTAAAGTTACCCCCCTACTTGGACCTAAATCAACATTGAATAGTAAAGGTTTATGATCCGAGATAGTGCTGTTCAAAATTACAAGATTATTATCAACATATTTTTTGCATTTCATAAAAATGTGGTCAATACAGGTGCTACTTAAGTTAGTCACTCTAGTGGGCTGATTGACTTTAGAAAGATAGCCATAACTATTTAAACAATTTGAATATTCATTTACAATTGCCAAGTGAGAGTCTAGTAAATTAATATTAACATCACCAATAAAAAGTTCAATTTCGTAATTAGAAAAATGAGTCTGACTAAACAAGTTTGATAGTGACATGACATAATCATTAAGATTAAGCGATGGAGATCTATAGTGTGAAACAATACCTATAGTAGTACAATTTTTTACCAAAGTAACTCGTAGAAATTTATAATTATTAATTTGTATAATGTTGCTTGCTCTAACCAACGAAGATTTGCAATATATCAGAGAACCATCACATTTATTAATTTTGCTTTCATTATAAAAACCTCATATCCATCAATAGCAAAAATAGCCTTGTTATATATAATATTGGTTTCAGATAATACGATTACATCAAACCAGTTAACACTGATTCAATAAACAAAATAAGATTATCAAAATTTTTATTTAGACTCCTTATGTTAAGATGTAACAAATTCAATTTATTGTTGGCTTTCTTAAAACAATCAACATTATCCAAGTTATCACATACTAAAACATTGCCATAGTTGTCACTATGGTCATCGAGCAATGAATTAAGTGCCATTAGTTCAGAAGAAAAAAATGAACATTATTAAAACTCATCAAAACATTATTATTTACATAATGCTTTGTTTGGCATTTTCAACATCTTCCAATGATCTCAATCTTATCAAACGACCATTTTCATCTTTTTTGCAAATATTCTTCCATCCTTCGCCCAAACATATTTATACCCAAGTGTACGCAGGGTGCGTGCTGATGAAAAAAGTTCTCTAATATCTTTTGACATATCTTCGTTTATAAATATTAAGTTCGTTTCCAAAAGATTACATTTACTGCCAGATATTTTACCCTTTTCTTTTCTTTTTTTTAATAACTTGTGTTTATCTTCTATTGTTTTAAGCGTGACTGATAATGGTGTGTTTTCTTTGTTTGGGTTTATTAACTTTATTTGAATATTTCTTAAATCTATGTCAGAATCAACATATTGGAGCACCTTTTCTGCTTTTTTAATTACATCTTTCGGGTTGTTTTTTGCATCTTCAATAGTACTTTCTATGCCCGTTATAATAACATTTTTTAATCTATTTTCATTTTCTTTGGACTCACAGTGGCCTTTTAATTTGCTGAGTTCCCTTTTAATCTCCTCATTATCTCTTTTTAATTCAAGTATTTCTTTGTTAAATTTAGCATTGTTTTCCTTTTGAACCTCATACTGTTCAGCATAGAACTTTAGATCGTACCGAAGATCCCGAATTTCCTCTCTAAGCCCTTTAATACATTCCATAATATCCTCATTACTGCTGTTATTGGTTTTATTATGATTAACTTCAGAGGAATTCATTGATCTTCTTATACGGTTCTCAACTATGGTCTTACAATCGTCACAGTAAAATTTATTATTCAATCCCTTTAAAACTTCAAGATCTACACCCGTTAACCCAGTACAGTGAACATGGAACCAGTTTTTACACTTCTCACATTGGATAGATGTTTGTGATTTTGTTACGTTGGCAACACATTTTCCACACTTGGGATAAACTTTTGGTTTTACCATATTTATAAATTGTTAAATATACGTTTAGACTTTACATATGGAACGGACTATAGATTTGTAAAATCATAAAATCTTTAAACTAGGTACCCAAAGGATTAAATTTCTTATCAGCAATTCAATAAAATAAGGTTTTTTGTGATAAATGTTTGAAATATTTATGTCTTTGTTTAGATACAAATTTGGTCATTTAGTATCGTAATAAATCACTGATTTGCATAAAAATTATTCCATTAGTTCAATCTTACGTGATTCTCAACTTATTCGAATATGGACAATTTTTGTCAACACTATACCACAAAAAACACAAGATAACTTAGAGTGCACTCGATTCGAGTCCGACACAAACGATTATACGAAATATTCAACTCAACTTATAATCAGGGTAATCGCGTAACTTATCCCAGATAATTTGTAATGTCGGTACCGTATTTTCCTTGTATGAATTGTAAACAATTCGTCGAATAACATCTTTTGCTGCATCGTCAACTTTCCGAAACTGTTGATTATTTTTCTTTCGCTTTACCGAATGATCTGTAACATCTCCTGCCTTAATTACGCGATAAATTGTAGATATCGAAAGTAGTGTTAATTCGTTAATTCTTTTTATTATGAATTTATCTAACTGTTATAATAAATATTTAAAATTATTCGTTGACTTTGAACATGTAAATCTTTATTAAACTCCGAACATTTTTCGGCTAGCGATGCGGTCGTTAGCGAAGTTAATTCAACATGTAATAATTCCCGTTCATCTACATCAAACGGGCGCCAAAAAGACATTATTATAATAAAAATATACTTATCTTAACGAAAACTCGGAAACAATCGAAACACGTCCACGCACGACACTGCTTTTCTAGAAACTAACCGTTTGAAAATAACATCTGAATTAAATAGCATGCGATGATACTATAATATTATAAGTGGATAACCCACATAGGATCGCTGAAGAATAACTGTGCTTCGGGTGTTGATGGTCTTGACTCACGTCTAATTAAGTTTGCACACATGTACCTTCTGAAGCCACTCACACACATTATAAACCTAATATTTGAAAGTAGTATTGTGCCAGAACAATTTAAAATAGCATCAGTTACCCCTATTTACAAATCTGGAAATAAACATGACATCACTAACTTTCGACCAATTAGCGTGATGAACAACTTTGGGAAAATTTTTGAAAAATGCTTAAGAAAACGATTAATAAACTTTTTTAAAGAAAATAGTGTACTAAGTAAAAATCAGTTTGGTTTTATGGAAGGGGTAAGCACTTCTGACGCGATGTGTGAGCTGGTGGGTCAGATTACCACTAGTCTGGACTCAGGAAGGAGGAGCATTGCTGTTTTCCTAGATCTCGCGAAGGCATTTGATACGGTGCCCCACGACAAACTACTTGGTGTTCTTGAACGCTATGGTGTCCGGGGTGCCGCGTCGAGTCTTTTTATGTCATATTTAACTGACAGAAAGCAAGTAGTAAAGATCAAAAACACTTACAGTAACCCAATAAACATTAAAATGGGCATTCCACAAGGAACAGTCATTGGTCCAATTTTATTTATCACTTATATAAACTCACTTGCTAACCTTGATATTAATGGAACATCGCTTTCGTATGCAGATGACACGGTGCTGCTCTTTTCGGGTAACGATTGGGAGGAAGTTAAACAAAATGTGAGATTGGGTCTGACTGCTGTGAAACAATGGCTGGATTTCTATAAACTAACATTGAATCTGAGTAAGACTAACTACATAGCCTTCTCGGCAACATCAACTAACCGGCCAACGTTCTCTGGTATACATGTAGACTGCTTTCCAGACGATATTAAAGAAGTTACAAGTACTAAATATTTGGGAATTGTTATAGACAAACACCTAAAATGGGACGAACACACTTTTAAACTGAAAAACAACTTAAGAAAACTTATCCACAAGTTCTACATACTCCGTGAGATGTTGCCGAGGGGACTGGTTGTTATGATATATAGATCTCTGGTTGAATCTTTGTTGAGGTATGGCATAGTAGTTTGGGGTGGACTTTATAATAATGCCTTAAAACAACTAAGTGTTGTTCAAAATTTTATAATTAAAATTATCAAAAAAAAGGAAAAACGCTTTCCCACTGCTATGCTGTACGATGAGGACATATTTAGTGTGAGATCACTATATGTGTTGTCAGTATGTTCTTACACACATGGGCGGGGGACACCCAAATATGTGGATCACCCTCATGAAACTAGAAATAAGGCTCAATGTAATCTAAAAATACCAAAAAGTAATAAAACCTTAAATCGGAGATTCTCGACATACCTCGGGCCTAAGTTCTATAATATACTGCCAGCTGATATCAGAAAAATCAAAAATCAAAAACAATTTATCAAAAAAAGTAAAAAATTTATTTACAAAAATAATAGCAAATTTATGGTTATCCTATGATTCTTTTTCTTTATTGCTATAGTATGAATGTGTGTGTATGTATGTATGTGTTGATGTGTGTGCAAGTATTAATAAATTGTCAATAATAGCTTAAATTGTAATTTCCTTAGACTAACTTATAAAATATTGTTAACTAGTAGGTACAAACAGCTGTTTGTTCAGCTAGGTACCTTTTATACAAACAGCTACTTTAATTAGCAATAACCCTTTTGTAATTATATGTTTAAAAAATTTTACTTGAATTGAATTGAATAAATTGAATTGAATAAAATTGAATTGAAAAAGAGACAAAGTGTTAGAAACCAGTCCGAACGGAATGCCGACCGCGATCGTTCAACCTATTTTAAGTGAAAAGTAAGCCTAAAATCTGACCGCCTAGCGCGTAGTATTTAGTAGTAGTGAGCATTACTGGTATATAGTGTTACGTCTATGCATAATCGCCAATGTTGTTATCAATACCTATGGCTGAAGTATAAACATCCAAGCAGCACAGGATGGATGACATCATCTGCTTATAGTGTGAATATTGTTTGTTTTTGGGTTTAAGCATTTATTATTATTATTATATTTGGATATTAAGATATGGCCGAGAGAGAACAGTTAGTATTGAATCGGCCCTGTTCTTGTACGGTTTACATTTTTATTAAACATATTAAAACGGTGTTATTTATTTTAATTCTCATCCCTTCTTTACAATCAGAAGTGGGATAGTGTACCTGTGCCTACCTGGCAGTGTGTAATAGGGTGGCGCGACCGCATAGTGTGTAACCAACTGGTGTAAAAGTGAAGTGACTGATAAGATGTCGGACCCGGAAAAAGAAATGGAGCGATCCAGAAGTCCAAGTCCTGATCATTTATATCAACATTTATTAAAAGATGAAATTGAAAGAAAAATCAATGCGGCCATCCACAAAGCATTGAGTGGTACTGCTGGTTCAACGGATCGTGGGGGTGATGCAGAAAGCGGACCATCGGGGTCAAATATCATCAAAGGAGACATTTTACCTCAATTCGACCCCGATCAAAAAACAATGACGGTGACATCCTGGTTGCAAAAAATAGAACAGCTTGGCCAGCTCCACAAATGGACTGATTATGAAAAATCGTGCTATATGCAAAATAAACTGAAAGGATCAGCCCGTGATTGGTACAATCGGTTGGATGATTATGATAAGAACTGGGTACAATGGAAAACTGCCCTGACGCAAGCTTTTCCACGTCATACTGATTACGCTACATTGTTAGAAGAACTGGTTGCAAGGTTTAAACGTCCGGAAGAAACTATGACCCATTATTATCATTCCAAAATTGCCTTGGCTCAGCAGTGCCGACTTGATAATAACGCTATCATATCTTGCGTTATCAAGGGTTTGCCCTTAGAGTTACAAGCAAATGCTCGGGCATTTAAGTGTGCCACACCTGATGAGTTGTACGCTGGGTTTATAGCACCGATGGACAATTATCAGTCGCCTAATTCATCCAGTTCTGCAAAAAGACCAAGAATTGAATTACCCGTGTAGAAAAGTCGAAGTAATTTTAATAGTTTTAATGTTGTGCGATGCTACACTTGTGGAAAAAGTGGGCACATTTCTCGAGATTGCCAGCGGCGTAGTGCAAGGTGTTTTACGTGTAATAGAAGAGGGCATCTGAGTTCTGAATGTTATGTTACTTCCGCAAAAACCAAAAACGAGAAAATGTAAAAACAGTTGTGAACGAAACCAAAATTAATAATTATAGGACAACCCATACTAAATTCGGTCGGTGTGTCGGTGCTGATTAATGATAGTGTCGCAAGCATTGTAGAGGGTATGTGTGATTTTTTTGAAAAGTATTACGATTGCCGAAAACGAAGAACGTCCGAAGACAAAATTGGCAGAAACTGTGACAATTCCGTAGGGCAAAACCAAATTATTTTCTGTGTTAATCAGTGGCGTATCAAAAGGAACCCGTGTTTACAATACAGCAAAATGTTTTCCAATTGGTCAGTCCACTGTATGCATGCCAGCCAGCGTTCAGCAAGCGTCAGAATATCAAATGATGATTACAAACATTGGAAGCAGTGAAGTCATTTTTCCCAGGGGACATCTGTTAGCCCGTGGTGAGGAATACATAGAAGTGATCACTGAGGATGTGGAAAAATTAAGTTTAACGGTGAGTAAATGTAACCTTACAGGTGATAAAAAATTTTGATTTGAGTAGTGTAGATCTGAATAAGTCACTAGATTTTGAAGTAAAAGAAAAGTTGAGTAAATTGTTGAGAAAGTGGAAACATTGTTTTGCTAATACCACAAAAGAGTTGAGAATTGTAAAAGATGTTGAAATGAATATAATGCTAAAAGACCCTAAGCCCGTGTGTTTTAGACCTTATAGATTGTCATTTAAAGAAAGAGAAATTGTGCAGAGTAAGATAAAAGATTTGCTTGAATTTTAGTAAAAAAGAAAAATGGTGATCTATGCCTATGTGTTGATTATCGCGTGCATTAAATAAACATACTGTAAAAAAATGTTATTTCAATGTCTACTATAGAAGAGCAATTGAATAGTTTAGCTGACAAAACATTTTTTTTCGACTTTAGATTGCAGTCCGGGATTTCATCAAATTCCGGTCGCCGCTGATTCAATAAACAAAACCGCCTTTATTCTTTATTACGACTGAAGGTCGCATCAAATATCAGATGTCCGTTCGGTTTTTCTTAAAATTAATAAACAAAAGTTATCGGTAATTTACGTTATGAAAATATTCTTGCTTATATGGACGATATTTTATTTCCATCAGCTACTATCGAGGAATGTTTACAGTTACTAGATAAATTATTCTCAGCCATTGATAAGTATAATCTTAAACTTAATTTACAGAAATGTTCGTTTTTAAAATCGGAAGTCGACTATTTGGGTCATACTGTAAGTGCTGCCGGTATCTCTCCGGGAAGTCGCAAAATATCGGCTGTAGAGAATTTTCCAGTGCCGGGTAACGTTCATGAAATTCGCCAATTCATAGGCTTATGCGGATATTTCAGAAAATTTATTGAGAATTTCGCAATTATTGCTAGTCCGCTAACAAATTTAACAAAAAAAAAAATATAATATAAAATGGGAATGGGGCGAAACTCAGCAAAACGCATTTGATATTTTAAAAACAAAACTTATAAACAAGCCGGTATTAGCCTCATTTCATGTAAATTTGGAAACCGAAGTACACACTGACGCGAGTAGTAAGGGATTGGGTGGAATTTTAATACAAAAACAAAAGAACGGAGATAAAAAAACCTGTAGCTTATTTTAGCAGGGTAACAAGCGCCGCGGAAAAGGTTTATCATAGCTACGAACTTGAGACCTTGGCTGTGATCGAATCTTTGAAAGGTTTTCGTGTGTATTTAATAGGCTTACATTTTAAAATTGTTACTGACTGCGGTGCGGTCCGCTATACTTTGAATAAACGGGATATTTTCCCTCGAATTGCTCGTTGGTGGTTGTTAATTCAGGAGTTTGATTTCGAAATATATCATCAATCGGAAAAACTAATGAGTCATGTAGATGCATTAAGTCGAAATGCGCCGCAAACTAATGTTTCTCAGCTTACTAGTTTAGAAGATTGGTTTTTAACTGTACAATTACAAAAATTAAGAATTATTATTGATCAGTTGAATAGTAATGACAAAACAGGTGTAGAGAAGGAATATATTATGAAAAATTACCGTTTATATAGAAAAACTCTTATTGGGGAAAAGCTAGTTGTTCCTAAATCAGTCAGATGGCAAATAATGACGAAATATCATGATCAAATTGGACACCCTGGAATTAAGAAATGTGAAGCGTTGATAAAAAATAATACTGGTTTGCGGGAATGACTAGATTCATAAAGAAATATGTTTCCGCCTGCATTGACTGTGCTTATAAAAAGGGAAATTATGGGAAAACTGAGGGAGAATTACATCCAATAAAAAAATCTACTACGCCTATGGAAACTGTTCACGCTGACCATGTGGGCCCTTTTCCTAAAAGCTCTGTTGGTAATATGTATATTTTAACAATAATCGATGCATTTTCAAAATACTTTGTTGTTATACCATGCAAAACGTTGGATGCGAGGGAAACAGTTAGGCACTTGCATAATGTGTTTGGGTTTTTTTTTCTTGGATATCCCCAAAGAATGATTACCGATAGGGGAGCGACGTTTGAAAGTGGTAAATTTTCTGCATTTATAGATCATAAACAAATTAAACACATTTTTAATGCCGTAAGTACTCCAAGGGCGAATGGTCAAGTGGAAAGGTTTCATAGAACATTTCTGAATTCTCTTAAACCCTCAATTGATAATGAGAAATACTGGGACGACAAGTTGTAGATGTAGTCTGGGGAATAAACAATACGGTCAATGCGAGTACAAAAAATACTGCGTTTGAGTTAATGTTTGGTTACAAGGGGCGGCTGTTGAACGATATAGAAATAGAAAGCGCACCGCACGATACAAATAAAATAAAAGAGAAAAGAGGTAAGCTATGAAAAAAAATTGCTGCCCAAATGAAAGAACGATATGATAAGAAACATAAGCCGCCTAAAAAGGGTGAACTAGTGCTATGGAGAGAAGGAGTGTCGTGTAATCAGACAGGGATAAATAGAAAACTTGATCCAAGATATTCTGGACCTTATGTTATTACGCAATTATTGGGTCATGACAGATATGAGATTCGAAGCATAAAAGGGCTTAGGGGGTATAAAATTTTAAAACTATAGTAGCAGCCGATAGTTCGAGGCGATACTACAGTACTTCAGGTGATTCTAGTAGTGATTCCGAATGTGATTCAGAATCCGATATTGAGTAACCGAGTAACTGAATTGTTGTTGTTGTTGTTGTTGTTGTTGTTGTTGTTGTTGTTGTTGTTTTTTTTTTATTATTGTTGTATTCCTAGCTGTCCGAGGAAATCGCAATTTCTGAAGAAAAAACAAAAAAAAGGTAGTGGACAGGATGCTGTCGTCTGTAAATACTAAATCGTGGGCAGATTACTGCTGTGTATAGAGATTGCATTGTTAGTTATTAAGGCAGGCTGCTGCTGATTACGATGAAAGTAGGGCAGATGTCTGCTGGTTGCATGAGTTATTAAGCTTATACAATATACATGGTTGATAAAAGTAGTATCGGAATGTGCATGGGTGCAGATTTTGGTTTCTGGCCAAACACTGTGAACCTGTACTTATGTCTATTCTACGTCACTGGTATCGGATATGTTAAATGATGGCTTGATATTGCAATTACATCGAACCTAATACATAGCACGTTTTATGACAATTCAGAAGTTGCGAGTGTCATGGTTAATGTCATAAAATTAAGATATTGATACTGTAAGGTGCATTTACATTGTTTCAGAGTTAAGTTACTAAGTTAACCACCGTACAGCGCCGAGCTGATTCACGAGGACGCGAATTCTTGCAGGATGGCCGACTGTTACGTCTATGCATAATCGCCAATGTTGTTATAATACCTATGGCTGAAGTATAAACATCCAAGCAGCACAGGATGGATGACATCATCTGCTTATAGTGTGAATATTGTTTGTTTTTGGGTTTAAGCATTTATTATTATTATTATATTTGGATATTAAGATATGGCCGAGAGAGAACAGTTAGTATTGAATCGGCCCTGTTCTTGTACGGTTTACATTTTTATTAAACATATTAAAACGGTGTTATTCATTTTAATTCTCATCCCTTCTTTACAATAGTGCTGTTGGCGGCGTTATTTGTAGTTTTTATTGTCATTTTAAATTTCGATGGAAACATCGTCTTTAAAAATTCTATTTGGTTTGGATAGAGTATATAAATAAGACCTTCTTAAGAAATTATTTTCTCCCAATGAAAACCCTGAATTAAAGTTTTGTTACAAGACAATAAGTAAGGATTATAGTTTTATTTCTACAGAGTTTGCAATCATGAAGTTTTTATTATAAAATACTGACAAAATAAATAAAAACTTATCCGTATAAGCCTACTTGTACAACACTGGAAGGTGAAGCATACAACAAAAATAACAATACCTACATTTAAAATCTTTAAAATTACCATGTTGCAGTCCCCGAGGTATCTGCCATTGCCATAGGCCATTGCTCATGCGGTAGGGTAAAAATCAAAATTTAGTGTTTGGAAAAAGACTCAAAAATATGTTTTATGGTTCAAAGCTAAGAAGACATAACCATTGATAATATGTATTAGGTAGGTACCTAAATAAGTAGTATGTGCTTGAAAAAAATTACCTCTTTTGCTATGTACACAAATTGTTTCCAAAACCTAAGTAAATGTATAATTGTAGTTAATAAAAATTAGTAAATAGGAAAGTACCTACTAGGTAGAAAATTTTATAAATTTATTTTCGATTAATTAGAAGGCTCCTTTTTGTTTACGTTGCTTATAGCAATGGGAGACTATCGCGATAGTCTATATAGCCTATTAACCTGATGAAATTAATAAGTAACAATTTTTTTTAGGTATTATACTACTACGACTTAATTTTAATTCAAATGTCAAGTCATTTCGAAGTGACAGGTGAGACAAACCAGTGAAATCCAAAGTATTTTTTAGTTTTACATTCTAATAGGTACCTATAACTTTAAAAAACTTATTTTCGATCAGTTTAATTTAATATGACGCACTGTATTTTTTACAATAGAAGTTGATTTTACTTGTTAGTAACTAAGGTTTATTACTAAAAATGCTGGAACATTAAAAGAAACTCCAATATCAGCAGAATTATTACGATAATTTTTTTTAAGGTCACAAATGTTTTTGTTGATAGAAAATTTCCCTCCTGGAGGGATCAACAAAAACATTTGTGACCTTAAAAAAAATTATCGTAATAATTCTGCTGATATTGGAGTTTCTTTTAATGTTCCAGAATTTTTAGTAATAAACCTTAGTTACTAACAAGTAAAATCAACTTCTATTGTAAAAAATACAGTGCGTCATATTAAACTAAACTGATCGAAAATAAATTTTTTAAAGTTATACCTATTTGAATGTAAAACTAAAAAATACATTGGATTTATATATTTACTAATTTTTATTAACTACAATTATACATTTACTTAGGTTTTGGAAACAGTTTGTGTACATAGCAAAAGAGGTAATTTTTTTCAAACACACTACTTACTTAGGTACCTACCTAATACATATTATCAATTGTTATGTCTTCTTAGCTTTGAACCATAAAACATATTTTTGACTCTTTTTCCAAACACTAAATTTTGATTTTTACCCTACCGCATGAGCAATGGCAGATACCTCTGGGACTGCAACATGGTAATTTTAAAGATTTTAAATGCAGGTATTGTTATTTTTGTTGTATGGTTCACCTTCCAGTGTTGTACAAGTAGGCTTATACGGATAAGTTTTTATTTATTTTTTCAGTATTTTATAATAAAAACTGCATTTGCAAACTCTGTAGAAATAAAACTAAGTATAATACTTACTTATTGTCTTGTAACAAAACTTTAATTCAGGGTTTTCATTGGGAGAAAATAATTTCTTAAGAAGGTCCTATTTATACTAATTAGCAAAAATTACTGTACCTACCCAAACACTTAGGTATATAAATTAGAGTTAAATTTCAAAATCTGGTAGGTAGGTACTTATCAAGGTACCTACATGATAAACATAGTTCAAGGATGCATCTTTCTGATAACACAATATCTCTAGTAACAAAAAGTACCTAACACAGATCTAAATATTCTTACTCACTGCCTATTTAAAAAAAAAACTGGCATGGAGGACTAACAATTAATAGTTCTTGGATGGTTAATATTTTCTTTATCAAACCAAGAGGGGCTACTAAGCTTAATAAAAGCAACTGGCCTTCTGTGAACTCTAAAATTTATATACTGATGTTTATATTCTTTCTATTCACCCTTGGTCTACTAACGAATTAACTGATACAATCAACCAAGGCCTTTCAAGGGCTTTTTTTTATGTAATAAAAGTCCTATTCCAATCCTATTATACATTTTGCAAACCAAAACGGGGTAATAATAAAATAACTTACGAGATGAAATTCAAACTTTTCACTAAATCACTTTTTTCTAAAATTTTACGATAGAAACAGCCGGTTAAAAACAAACAAGGAAAAAGGAGGTAAAAATAACAAACAAGAAAAAAGGAAGTGGCACCAGTTGCGGTGACGGGATATGATATTGCGAAGTGTGGCACACAGAGAAATAAAGGGTTCGCTCGGTGTGAAAGTTAAAAAGTAAGGCTTGGTCCACATGGGGGAAATTTTACAGCGTAGCCCACCTATTTTCTAGGACTTGATTGGTTGATTACCGCCATTTTTTAAATGTTGGCTGAATCGATCACACGTCATATTTACGCCAATGGAGGACCCGGTCTTTGGTTAAGCGTTAAACCAAGGCCTTCTGAGATTTAAAGAAAAGTGAGTGAATTGGAACAACTTCCTACTCCTTTAAAATTGAAAAGGTTATGGCCGTTAAACAGGCACAAAGAAGAAGTCGATTACACCTCTCGCCTAAGGCACAGAGGCGAGGAGAATTATTTAGCAAGAACGTTTTGGCGTTTTCTCGCTTTTCAGACCCCTTCGTTTTTCAAGCATAAAAAACGCACTTTTACAGAAGTCTAGTTACTATGACGACCCTAGGGATTGTGATTCTCGAAAACTCGCAAGGGGTCATGAAATAGTGCCCGATTATCTGTCAAAACAACTCTTAAACCTTTAAAAAAAGCAAGTTTTCTTTTTTTGGAAACCTCATACAGCATCAACTACCCCAAAGACAAAATAAAAACCAAGCTTGAAAACATTGAATATAAAAAGAATTTAAGATTGAACCCAGTAAACACAACATGAAAGCTCCGGAGGTGGACAGAAGGCGCATTGCCGAAACGTCGGTGTCGGGCCGCCAGCTACAATATCAGCGGCGTGGAGGTAGGGCATGACCGCTCGACCGCCGGGCGGCTTAATAGCTACATAACGGACCTGGTTGTGCGGTACAGACGGTACTTTTTACCACTGAGCCGCGGGCTGAACAGATGTTAGCGCGCGGCATCTCGACGAGACCGCGGACGGTCGCTGGCAATTCATTTAAATACCAGCGAGGGACCGCGCATGGTTAGAGGGAAGTCTTACCATTAAAACTCACCGTAAAGTAGAAAACAACAGTTTTATTGTTTAACAAAGCCTGCAAATATAAGACGTTATTCTGATTCATTTACACATAACTTTTTATTATTTTTTTTTGCGACTCATCCGCCCGCCTTCCCTGTCGGAAGCATTTTTATCCAGTTTCTAATGGTCAGAACAATATCTGAATTTGTTGCATTGGACGTTATTGGATTTTTTCGTACAGCACCTAAAAACCATTTGGTTTGGTTAAGTTTATATACTATAAAATACTGCATACAATGAATAGCCAAGCATGCACTATTTTTTTTGTTTTAACACTTTTAACTTTACATATTATGAGAGTAACAGAGGTATAAAGAAATTTACAATAAAATTATATATATAGTTTTATTCTCTGGTACTGAATCATCTGTCTGAGGGGTGTCTTTTTATCTTGGAAATCAGTAAGTTCGTCGGTATACCAGTTCGTCTAATGATGAATCCTGTATTCTGCCTACAGGCACTGAATCTTCTTGAGAAATGTAGCTTTTATAATAATAAAGGAACGCCTCGTGCTCGTGGAAAAATAATTTTAATGTTCTGTCTACCGTCATTCACCTGTCAAGTGTCAGTTCTTTCGCAGAAGCAGAACGGCGTGAATTTCAAAAATACGCGGCTGGCTTGCGATTAGCCGTGGCCAAACAAGTAAAACGAGGAACGTAGTAGTCAGCTACCCGCGCGCGGGTGGTACACGGCACGTCGACTCTTTTGTCACAACCGGCGAGATATCTTCTAACCGTGTCCGATTCGAAAGATAAGGTCCGTTTCTCATGTGCAGCGCTACTACCACCATCGGGTGGCAGACTATTAGCCGTGGTAGTTCGACGCATGGAAGGTAACGCGATAGCCAGAAGCGGCCAGTAATCGGCAACAAGAGCCGTCGATTTCCCGTCAGTGCCGGAAGGCGGCCGAACTTTTACCGCCAGCTTTGGTTTACTGGGCGTGTTTATTTTAATTACTATTAAATAGCGTAGCAAAACCATCTGCTCCAGTTGATCGTTCCTTTTAAAAATTTAACCTAGCTCAGCAAAGATTTTTTTTAAAAACCGACCAGAAAATTTACACTTTCTGGACAATTTTTCGTCTAGAAAATAACGTTTTTCCGATCGCAAGACCGGAAAAGTGACATTAGAGACCGGAAAAATATTTTCCGGACTCTAATGTCACTTTTCCAGTCTCTAATGTCACTGTCACCCTGTTTTTTGTTTTTCCAATCGCTCTTTGATAATACAAAATACCTTGATTTCGTTATTATGACAACAACATTTCGATGTATTGTCGAGTGACAGTTCGTTGATTTTTAATTTTGTTCTTTATGTCAAACTTGTTTCGCGTAGATTATAAAATATATCGAAATGTCGGTCTTAAAAAAAAATATTGTACGCCACGCAACCGAAAATTAGTGTTTTCCAGGTCTCTCCAAGCTTCCAGGACTTGCCTATGGCTCGCCCTGGAAATGCTTGTCTCGACCTGAAAAACACTACTTTCCGGTCTTGTAACGTAAATTACTAGTGTGGATCTACTTAGCTTTGCAGATGACATCATATTAATTAGAGGAAAGGAAGTTCTACATAATATGGTTGACAAAATCACTAAAGCACTAAGTAATATAATATAATAACATAATTTTAAGTTGTTACTCAATAAATGTAAAGCTATAATATATGGTTTACCAAAGGATTGAATAAAGTCAACCCGTCAAATCGTCGTGATTATAATTAAACCACGTATCTTAACTTTTTCATTTTTGAGATACTTGGTATAGTTAGTCTATTAGTGCTTCCTGGCTAAATACTAAAGCGCGTAACTCAATATAAATTCAAATTTCCCACTTAAAATGTTTCTTTCTTAACCACCTAGCTTTTCGCAATGATTTATAACATGTTAAAACTCGTATCTACAGCGCTGCTCAGGCTAGCCCCGGCAAATGGGGTTAGTTAGTAGGGGTATTATATTTTATCTGATAATATAAGCTAGTACACATTTTCAGAACCTTAAAACTAAATTAAAATTGATAATATATTTTTAGACACATAATGTACGATTTCGTTATACATAGTTTTATCACATGCCTAAAAAGGTTACATTACATTGAGATACGAGGTACAGCTATACTTGGGTATAAAGGAGAGTGTATTTATTTTAAGATGAGTTACGAGGTGAAGTTTTTTTTCTTTCCTGAGAAATGCTTATATTGGAGATACGCGGTTTTGCAATAATCGCGACGAAATATTACAATTGATGGCAATATAAAAATTATGGAAAATATTTAAAACTCCCATTTGACCATAATTATTCGAAATGCAATAGAACGGGCAAAGGCAGTGGCGGCTCGTCGGGGGAATTAGGGGAGGCAGTGCGTCCCCTGGATATATTAATATAAAAATAACTTCTTTTATAAATATATAATTATACCATTAAAACAGCTTTGAAACATATTTTTGAACATAAAAACAAGAATATGAATAGTTTCTGTATAAATTTTGTGAAGCGTCTTTAAAAAAATTTGCACTTTCAACGTCTCGACCTTTGTCCAGCGACCGAGTGACAGCGTCCTTATCCGTTTCATTGTTACCGCATTTTCTCTCGCTCTTCACTAGATCGCATTTTATCGAAAGGCGGAGGAATTCTGAGAAAGGTTTCCCCTGTAGTCAATGTTTTTGGGAATAACGACAATAGTAAAAACCAAAATGATAATGTGTGTTTCAGGAAGCGTAGTAAACATTTTTGCATTAAGCAAAAATGTTTAGGGTTTGAAATGTTAAAAAATCGCAACAAAATGAAGAGAGAAAGAAGAGAGAGTGAGAAAGAGGGGTGTTAGTGTGCCTGGTGGCCGCGCGAGGGGTATAGCTAGTACTAATAAAACACAAGCACTAAAATGCAACTAAAGACGTACTAAAACATCCATAAACTATCATGTATAAAATATACTTCCCCAGTAAACCAAAGCTGGCGGTAAAAGTTCGGCCGCCTTCCGGCACTGACGGGAAATCGACGGCTCTTGTTGCCGATTACTGGCCGCTTCTGGCTATCGCGTTACCTTCCATGTGTCGAACTACCACGGCTAATAGTCTGCCACCCGATGGATGGTAGTAGCGCAGCACGTGAGAAACGGCCTTATCTTTCGAATCGGACACGGTTAGATGATATATCGCCGGTTGTGACAAAAGAGTCGACGTGCCGTGTACCACCCGCGCGCGGGTAGCTGACTGCTACGTTCCTCGTTTTACTTGTTTGGCCACGGCTAATCGCTAGCCAGCCGCGTATTTTTGAAATTCGCGCCGTTCTGCTTCTGCGAAAGAACTGACGCTTGACAGGTGAATGACGGTAGACAGAACATTAAAATTATTTTTCCACGAGCACGAGGCGTTCCTTTATTATTATAAAAGCTACATTTCTCAAGAAGATTCAGTGCCTGTAGGCAGAATACAGGATTCATCATTAGACGAACTGGTATACCGACGAACTTACTGATTTCCAAGATAAAAAGACACCCCCCAGACAGATGATTCAGTACCAGAGAACAAAACTATAAGTAAGTTTAAGTTTCATACCTATATAATTTTATTGTAAATTTCTTTATACCTCTGTTACTCTCATAATATGTAAAGTTGAAAGTGTTAAAACAAAAAAAAATAGTGCATGCTTGGGTATTCTTTGTATGCAGTATTTTATAGTATATAAACTTAACCAAACCAAATGGTTTTTAGGTGCTGTACGAAGAAATCCAATAACGTCCAATGCAACAAATTCAGATATTGTTCTGACCATTAGAAACTGGATAAAAATGCTTCCAACAGGGAAGGCGGGCGGATGAGTCGCAAAAAAAAAATAATAAAACTTATGTGTAAATGAATCAGAATAACGTCTTATATTTGCAGGGTTTGTTAAACAATAAAACTGTTGTTTTCTACTTTACGGTGAGTTTTATTGGTAAGACTTTGTTCGGAAAACAATTTCCGAACTATTTTAATTTAAGTATTTTATTTTTAACATAAAAATAACAGACGCAAACTCTCAACCCGGTATAATTTTCAATTAGCAACAATTACAAATTTTCATTTCCATAACAACAAGAAAAAATAACTTTTGACAAGAATAGCAGAAGTCTAGTAATCCCCTTTAAATTGATGATTTTATGAAGAAGTAGTTCCCCTTTTTGTTGCTGATTTGGTAGAGAAGATGTTATGGAGTTTCCTCTTTGTTTTTGGCTTGATGCACTGTAAGCAAGCGGAAGTGTAATTTTGTAATATACCTAAAAGTAACCATCAAAGGTTGTCATTTGGAATTGACACAACTGGTGGCTTTATACAAGGACTGAAGTCGGGGTCACCTTTCCCTATTTGGTAAAAGTAGATATAGTAAATCATTATAAACTTTAAGCATTTTTTCCCAGTAAATGAACAATTTGGAAATAGTGGAAATTAATAACGCGTCTGTGGAGAACTTTCATGTTTTGATAAAGTATAGTATGCTATGCTATATGTTATCAAGTAGTTAAGGTTGTTTTATTAAAATTACTGCGGCATTTTTGTAGATTTAAGTGATTTTGAATATAAAATAAACTGACAAATTTACAAATTGTATTACCTAAATTATATTTATTTTGTATGAATGAACCAACGACATATCACTAGTTTCTGAGTTTTTATAAATAAAACCCAGCAACTGTTTTGTACTTGTTCGTTACAAAATTGGTCCTTCGAGCCGGATACTTTTATTTCAAAATTTACATTCTCGTTCTCTCTCTCTCGCTCTCTTTTATATCAATTTGTAAATTTGGGTAAAATTTATATAGTAGGTTAGGTTATTAGGCAGTTATGATTTTGTTATGAGTACTAATCACGTTTGTTTTTAGTAAGTAGATATAGAATTATAATATGACAGATACAAAAGCTTTGGTTAACCAACGTGGTGGACACAAAGGAGTTATTACGCGGATTAATAATTGGTACAATGATAAACATAATACAGAATTTGACGATATTCAATTTGAGGTTAGATTGGAAGCGTTAACCCAAGCTTTTTCAAGATACTCTGAACTTCAGGAAGAAATAGAGAAAATTGACCCCAATGACACCGATAGAGAAAAGGTAGAAAACGAATTTTATAATTTAAACGCTAATTTAAAAGGTAAAATTAGAAATATTTTATCTACTCGAAATACAAGCTCGCAGAGTCAAAATACTATTATTTCGCAGTCTATAAACCAAGTTCCAAATGTAAATTTGCCTCTTTTAAATATAACCCAATTTAAGGGAGATGTAACTAAATGGAACGCATTTTTTCAAATGTATGAAACCCTCATTTTTGATAACAAATCATTGACAAATATTCAAAAGTTAATATATTTAAAATCTTATCTAAGTGATGAGCCCCTTAAACTTGTTGATACACTACCTCTGTTAAACGATAACTTGTCAATAGCTATCGACACATTAAAAAATAGATATGATAATCAGTTATCCATTATTTTTGCTCATATTAAAAATTTAGTAGACATTCCCACTTTAACTAAGGTATCTGCTCAAACTTTGAGAGAGTTTATTGTTCAAATTAAACAAAATTTTGATTCTCTAAAAAATCAAAAAATACCAGTCGATCAATGGGACTTAATTTTGATCTACATTTTTTCTCATAAATTAGATCTCGGCACTAGAAAGGCTTATATTACTGAAAGAGGATCAAAAATGTGTTCTAATGTTCAACCGAAACTGGATGATTTTTTGAAGTTTTTGGAAAGACGTTGTCTTGTACTTGAAGATTTGTCTGAACCTATTATAAGTAAACCTCCCTTCCAAGGTCAGGGACTTCAAAACAATAGTCACTCTCACTCTAAATTTAGGCACACTTATTACACTAATGCACAATGTAATCAAAACACTCTTTCACAATCTCAGAATTTAAGTAACAATGCAAATAATTTAAATTATGGACAGAATACGTCGTTCTCATCTAGAAACTCATCTCGACCCTCTTCCCCCAAGTTTAATACATGCTTCTTTTGTAATATGTCCAACCATAGAATATACACTTGTATAAAGTTCAAGGATCTCCCTATTCAGCAAAAATCTGAATTCGTAAGTAAAACTGGTCTTTGTTTTAACTGTCTTGGATCAAGACATCGCGTCAAAGATTGCAATTCTCAGCAATGTTCTAAATGTGGAAGAAGACACCATTCATTGTTACACCCCAGTCAGTCTCATTTTTCACAGCAGTCACCTCAATTAAGAAATTTAAACGTTAATCCCAATAATAATGGAACTCCGCCCCAAGATCATAAATCTGTAAATCGCAACTACCGACCTATTGAAAGTCGTCTCTATGAAAATACTAGTGTTATAAAATCCCAAGAGTAACCTTTCAGACAATAGAAATACAAGTTCTCTGAGCCCTCCCAATGGTAACAATTGTCAAACGCTCTCTGTGTTCGCTTCGGATGACAATGAAGTTTTATTAGCAACTGCCATGATTAAAATACCTGATTTTGATGGCAATTTTATAAATGCTCGAGCCATTATTGACCCCGGAAGCACAATATCAATTATCACTGACTCCCTGTTAAAAAATCTTAAACTTAACCCCCACCTGCAAAATGTACAAATTTCAGGAATCGGAGGCAATGTCAAACACTCAGAAAAGGTTGTCACTTTGGAAATTCATTCCCTTGTTAATGCTGATTTTTCACGTAAAGTGAATTGTTGTGTCCTGGATAAAATTACTGGTATTTCTCCTCATTTTAAAATAAACAGAACAAAGTTAAACATACCTTACGACATTGAATTAGCTGACCCTAAGTTTGATACGCCTTCTGTTATTGATATATTATTAGGAGCTGATATTTATTATTCCATACTATCAGGTGATTTAAGAAAAGTTAATCATCAATCGCTCACTCTAGTTGGTACTCATTTTGGATATTTGCTCTCAGGTCTAATTCCCCCGTATGCTCTCTTTAAAACAAATAATAGTGCTTATTCTAAACAAAATGATTGTTTTTTCTTACAAGGTTCTGTAGTAGAACCCACTCTAGATTCACTTTTGGAAAAGTTTTGGTTGATAGAAGATTTCCTCCCTAGTAAAGATACACTTTTACACCCTGATGATACGTTAGTCGAAGAAAAGTTTCTTGACTCCACTCTAGTCTTGAAAAATGGGTCATATCAGGTAGACCTGCCCTTTAGAACCCCAAAGGAAAATTTTCCACTAGGAGAATCATTTTTTCTTGCTAAGAAAATATTTTTTCATTTAGAAAATAGATTTAACAAGAACCCCCAGCTCTTTGAAGATTACAAAAAGTTTATAACGGAATATGTATCTCTAAATCATGCTCGTGTTATTCCCCTCTCTCTAAAAAACTCTGACGGTGATAATAAATATTTTTTGCCACATCACTGTGTGATAAGGGAAGAAAATAAAACTACTAAGTTAAGGGTTGTGTTTGATGGCTCTATGAAATCCACTTCAGGTCTTTCTTTAAATGACACTTTATACAAAGGCTACACTGTTCAGCCAGATCTCTTTGGCATTTTATTAAGATTTCGCAGTTATGAGTTTGTTTTAACTTCTGATATTGAGAAGATGTACCGTCAGGTCCGGGTTAACCCTGAAGATACTCATGTACAAAATATTTTGTGGAGAGAAAACCCCTGTGATAAACTCCAATGTATTGAATTATTAACAATCACTTATGGAACCAATTGCGCCCCTTTCTTAGCTACCAGAGTATTAAATGAACTGGCCTTGACACATAAAAATAAGTTTCCTTTAGCTTCAAATGCACTTCTGACTCAATGTTATGTAGATGATATTTTGTGTGGACAAGATTCCCTTGAACAATTATTCGAATTGTACAATCAGTTAGTAAGTCTCTGTGAATTAGGCAATTTTAAGTTGCACAAGTGGGGTTCCAACTCTAACATACTTTTAAAAAAAATAAACCCCTCGAATCTTCTTAGCTTTTCTCAAGAAAATTACGATATTAAGGTCGATGGAATTTCTAATAAAGTATTAGGAATATATTGGGATCCCAATTCTGATGTTTTTTCAATTTGTCTCCCTGATGTTAAAATATCTGCATCAATTACAAAGCGTGAAGTGTTGTCCATAATAGCCCAAATGTTTGATCCCTTAGGTTTAATTGGCCCTATTATAGTAAGTAACAAAATAATTATGCAAGAAGTTTGGAAATCTCATATAGGATGGGATGATCCTATAGATGATGTCATTTTTAAATGGTGGACATCACATTTTTCAAAAATCTATGTTTTAAAGTCTCTTAAGATCCCTCGCTTTTGTTTTTCCCACAGTCAAATAGAATTTTTAGAGCTCCATGGATTTTCTGATGCCAGTAAAAGGGCATATGGAGCTTGTGTTTACATTAGAGCTTTTTACATTGATAAATCTGTCACATGTAATTTGATTACTTCCAAAAGCAGAGTCTCACCCATAAAGGAAGTAACCATACCTCGATTAAAACTTTGTGGTGCTTTATTGCTTGCTAATCTAATAACACGTGTTATTCAACTTTTCAAAAACAGATTTTCATTTAGAAATATTAATCTGTGGAGTGACTCAGAGATAGTTTTAGCTTGGATTAGATCTCATTCCGCAAAATATAACGTTTTTGTGGCTAACAGGATATCTCAAATTCAAACTTTAAGTGAAAATTGTACATGGCGTCATGTGAAATCTGCTGACAATCCAGCCGATTGTTTATCTCGTGGGTTAAACGCGGAAGAAATATTAGATTTTCCATTATGGTGGCATGGACCACAGTTTCTTTGGAACCCTGATACACAGCTAGATAACTTCTATATAAATCCAATGGTAACCAATGAGGAAATTAAAGGAAAACAAGTTCTACTGGCATCAAAAATTGATGATTGGCAGTCATTTTTCAATAAGTTTTCCTCTTACACCCGCTTGCATAGAACAATGGCCTTTATTCTTAGATTTGTCAATAATAGCAAAAAGAGTTCACTTAAATATACTGGTCCCCTTTCGGTAGAAGAATACAAAACTGCTCGATTAGTCATATTAGGAATCCTGCAAAGACAACATTTTCCAAAGGAATTTTTGGAAATTTCATCGAATCAGCGTGTGTCAAATAGACAAATTCTCAAATTAAACCCGTTCATTGATTCAGATGGTCTGTTAAAAGTTGGTGGTCGTCTTGCACATGCTCAAATTTCATACAACCACAAACATCCTGTCCTATTACCCTCTAAAAATGATATTGTTTCCCTATTGTTAAAAAAGGAACATTTAAGACTTGGCCATGCTGGCCCTCAATCCGTTTTGTCAAATATTCGCTTAAGGTACTGGCCTCTCGATGGATTAAGAGAAATAAAACGGATAACTATAAATTATCATGTCTGTCACAAATCTAAAGCCAAATCGTGTCAACAAATCATGACTGATTTGCCTAAAGACAGAATTACTCCCTCTCGCCCTTTCTCAAAAACAGGAGTTGATTTTGCCGGTTCCTTTTTAATGAAGTCCTCAACCCTGAGACGATTTGTTACAAGTTTATTTAAGGTTGAATTCTCAACGTCATTCAATCTATTGCCAACCTATAACCTATTTTGCGTTGATTTTTTGAGTTTATTATTTTAATAACTAATATTTAAAGAAAATCAATATCGTCGGTACATTATTTAGGTAGTATCTGATATATTACAAAAATATCAATTTATTTCATTGCTAATTTTGGGAGAATTGTATAGTGAAAGAACAATGGGTGACAATGACATAATAATGTTAAAAAAAATCTTACCCGATATTTTTCGCTATACAATTCTCCTAACATAAGTTATGAAATTCCTTGATATTTATTAAATATATCAATTATTACCTAGAGAATATCAAGTCGATACTAATTTTCTTTAAATTTTGTATAAAAGCTAGAAAACATAAATAAATCTACGCGAAATAGGTTAAAGGTTGGCAAGCATGTTGATACTCCTACCTTAATGTTTTGTTTTTTTTATTCATTTGGCCCTTATTTTGAAGTCAAGGCCTTCAAAGGCGGGGAGTTTGTTCGGAAAACAATTTCCGAACTATTTTAATTTAAGTATTTTATTTTTAACATAAAAATAACAGACGCAAACTCTCAACCCGGTATAATTTTCAATTAGCAACAATTACAAATTTTCATTTCCATAACAACAAGAAAAAATAACTTTTGACAAGAATAGCAGAAGTCTAGTAATCCCCTTTAAATTGATGATTTTATGAAGAAGTAGTTCCCCTTTTTGTTGCTGATTTGGTAGAGAAGATGTTATGGAGTTTCCTCTTTGTTTTTGGCTTGATGCACTGTAAGCAAGCGGAAGTGTAATTTTGTAATATACCTAAAAGTAACCATCAAAGGTTGTCATTTGGAATTGACACAACTGGTGGCTTTATACAAGGACTGAAGTCGGGGTCACCTTTCCCTATTTGGTAAAAGTAGATATAGTAAATCATTATAAACTTTAAGCATTTTTTCCCAGTAAATGAACAATTTGGAAATAGTGGAAATTAATAACGCGTCTGTGGAGAACTTTCATGTTTTGATAAAGTATAGTATGCTATGCTATATGTTATCAAGTAGTTAAGGTTGTTTTATTAAAATTACTGCGGCATTTTTGTAGATTTAAGTGATTTTGAATATAAAATAAACTGACAAATTTACAAATTGTATTACCTAAATTATATTTATTTTGTATGAATGAACCAACGACATATCACTAGTTTCTGAGTTTTTATAAATAAAACCCAGCAACTGTTTTGTACTTGTTCGTTACAGACTTTCCTCTAACCATGCGCGGTCCCTCGCTGGTATTTAAATGAATTGCCAGCGACCGTCCGCGGTCTCGTCGAGATGCCGCGCGCTAACATCTGTTCAGCCCGCGGCTCAGTGGTAAAAAGTAGCGTCTGTACCGCACAAGCAGGTCCGTTATGTAGCTATTAAGTAGAGCTGGGTAAAATGGTTTTAAAAATGCATTTAAAATGAAAATACAAAATATGCCTCAAAAGCCATTTAAGATAAAAAATAGAAAATGGTTTTTAAATTTTCATTTAAAATATAAAATGGAAAATAGGTATTTTAAATAAGTTTCTATGGAAAATGCTTTCTCTTTATTAATGTACTTTACATATTATGTAACACCGAAGGTTCTGTTTCTAAAAACATTGTTAGCTTTAATTATCAATAATATAGGCTTGGACGGACGGTTTTTTAAATTTAATTTCAGTTGTTTCTTGCCTCTTTACGGATTTCACAATTTTTCCCTCGCAATTTGACAATTTCTCACAACGTCATCATAACCACAATTCAATTGTCGAATGTCAATCATTTGTCAGCTGACAATCGTTAGAGACGGCGAATCCCGTTCGTTAATCAGGTAAAATCGGGTGTACGAAATTGACCAATCAGAGCATCTATTACCTATAACTATTTTAAATAGAAAATTGTTCATTTATTCTATTTCAAATATAAAATAGAAAATACTTTTTTCGAAAGTATTTAAGCGAAAGAAAATAGAAATGCCATTTTCTATTTTGCATAGCCATTTGAAATAATTTCATTTCAAATAGTTACCCACCTCTGCTATTAAGCCGCCCGGCGGCCGAGCTGTCATGCCCTACCTCCACGCCGCCGATATTGTAGCTGGCGGCCCGACGACGTTTCGGCAATGCGCCTTCTGTCCACCTCCGGAGCTTTCATGTCATGTTTACTGGGTATAATCTACTCAGTAAAACAAAAATGTTAAAATTATCATTTCAAGAGCCTAAATGATCAGTTCGTAACTAGTAAGTAGTAGGTAAGTTAGGTATTAGGATTATTAGGATTTAGGTAAAATAGGTATTAGTGTAAAATCAATTTGATAAACAATAAAAAAGAATTACCTACGGTAGGCTGAAATAATAATTAAAATATTACACACATTGACGAGTTTTTCTAGAGTAGAAACTGATAGAATTGTATTAAATATTAAAATGATAATAAAAGATTAATTGAATTTCCTGAGAAAAAAAACGTGGCTGGTTTGTTCCAATTAGCACCTGGCTCGTTTGGGTAGCGTCATACTAGGTTAGAATATAACTGTCATTCTCTTCTATACTTCAAAAATATGCGACAGAAACCGGTTCCTCGGCCAGCTGGAGAATCATCAAGCGATGACAGCGTCAATTTGGCTCTGATGGCCAGCTGCGCGGCTTGAGATAAATATGACCTTGTGATTCAAGATTGGATTGCTAATTTGCAGTTTCACCGGGGTGGGCACGCGTACGGCGTTTTCAATCAATGAGGTTTTGTGAATTTCGAAGAATAAACCGGTCAGTAATAATTCTATGAGTCACATCAGAAGTACAGGTAAGTTTCTGATCAGGTGCTTTAAAAATATCTATAAGTTTCTTTATTAGATTTTTAAGTCTAAACTCTTCATTTGTTGAAACTTAGTATACTATAAGTATTTCACTTATATCTTGCCTGGTAATTGTTCTCACAGACAGGACAGGACTCGTACTAGCCTGTTCAACATCTGCCTTAAATGCGTTGGCTAATACTATTTTGCTATTTTCTCAGTAATGTTTGTCAGTGGCGGCTCGTGCTCTATTTACGCGGGTAGGTGACGGGTACGATAGAGGCGTAAAGCCCGCTGCAGGCGAATGCGCCGCAGGCAAAATTTTTTCTTGAACCACGCCCAAATTTGGTCAATAATTTAATGTTAATATTATTACTTTATCACTTATAAAAGAAAAAAAAATTTGAGCCATTTATTATGAATAATGAATGAACATTGAAAAATTTTAAGAAACCCAAAAGCCACCTTAAAGCTTTTAAAATGTACGTATAATTTTTCTATTATCTAGAATCGTAATCGCCTATATAGGTACGGTGCGACCGCGACTGAAATAACCTGGAAGTCCTACAACCAAACGGAATTACCTGATATATAGTACCTAATTTTTCCTATGATTATCATAATATCTTACTTTGTCTTATTTACGTAAATAAAAAGAGAGAAAAGGAAACAACAACTCTTGAAATTCCAGGTAGTACGATTTTAGTAAATTTACAAGTTCCTTGTAATTTCTGTAATATCTTTACTCTTGGTACCTAATACTTACAATTTAAGCTGCACTTGAAACGTTCCCCCTAAAATTGATTGGAGTAAAGGTAAACTGGTATCGTAAGTATTAAAAAAATGAAAGGAAACGTTTCAAGTGCAGCTTAAATTGTAAGTATTAGGTATGTTGTCATCTTGAACCACTCTGCAACATAAGGTTTACCCAGGGATACAACTGCTCCTGAATCTATCAAAGCTAAAAAAAATTTTACCATTTATTATAAGTTCTACACTATTACAAGGTCTCGGGGTTCCATTCAAAGAGCATGTATGTTACTATATTTTCTTTTATTTCCAATTTGCTGCGTTGACAGCTACGCCCTCGGGGTTGTTGGCTGCTGCATTGTAGTTTAAATCGCGGCATGCTGATTGGTGGGCACTATTCCTTGTTGGGCAAAATCTCGCCAAATGTCCAGGCTGTTGACACGTGAAACAAATTTTTCTGTTAGTATTATTTGAGGTAGCTTTTCGTGGACAAAATTTTTCCACATGTCCTTGCGTGTTGCAGTTAAAACCGGTGGGTGCTCTACAAAATGCTGCTGAATGACCTGGTTTCTTACATTTATTGCATGTAAAATGTCTTTGCTGAAAGTTGTTACGACTTACGATTTTCCTGTTCCACATTCTTTATGCCTCCTCTGTGCTGATTAACAGTATTTTCTCGATATTTCTGGTAATTCGTTGGCCTCTGTCTATTATAATCATTGCGTCGTTGTGTTTGATAACCTGAAGTATTACCACTTTTACCAGTAGCATTTACATTTCTGCATTCTCTGTGTGTTGGTTTCAATAAATTTTCAACAGATTCTTTCCGTTCTGTCAGCTCTATTTAAAGCTTTTGCTAAAATTGAAGGGTTTCGGGACAGCACTCTTTGTTTAATAGGCATTAGTAGACCCAAAATGAACTGTGTAATAATATCCTGTTCCAATTTATCTAATATTGGTGTATCCGTTGCTGCGTTTCCCGTAAGCGTTAACGGTTTTATTGGCTAACAATTTTAATCGTGTCAAAAACTGTCGGCAGGGCTCTCCTATATTCTTTGTCGGCATTCTACAAAATTTTTCATCGCCGAACCTCTAACACAAGGTAGTGTAAAATGTGGTTTCAAGTATGGAGAACTAGAGGGTAGGAGGCCGATCGACAATGGCAGCATTTTCAATTTCTGTCCCGGTTTTTTGGTTAGTTCGCTATTGGCCGACAGATGGCTCTCGCGTCCGAAGTGGGCTGATGTTTTCTTCTTCTTCTTCGTTTTTAACTTTTACTAAACCCTTTTTTTTTTCTGTGACTTTTACTTTTGACAATTGACATTTTATTTTTCGAAATAACAAATTAGGGATGTTACGGAATAGCTTTTTCTCGTACCTAGTTGGACCTGTACCTATTCCAAACCCGAACCTATTCCAAATACCTATTACAGGTCCAAACTATTCCAGAAGGCGAACCACGAACAATCGCTTTTATATCGATCGACAAGGAGAAGTCGATCGCCTTCTTGTCGAAGCGATCGAGATTTCGTACCACGGTGAATCTATTTATCGAAATCGTCTTCTGTTCGGGCGTTTCCGTTTTGTCGATAAAGACTTATTATCCATTTTAAAAATATTTCCTATAATTCCCCGTTTATGATTAAAAGCCAGTAATTAACAATAAAAAGACGAAGAATATAGGTTATATTTTTAAATTGTTTTGGTATTTGTGTTTGTTTACTGTTTAATGTAGTCTCTAAATTTTAAGTTTTTAATCATTTTTCTTGTATATTATCTAATAAAATGTTTTTATTTCCGCCACCTTCATTTTTGTTTTATATTTTCAGTTTTGCACAGCAAGCTTTCATTTATCAGGATTTTTTTCCCCTAGGCCCAACGCATTTTATTTTGTGGCTGCATCCTTCCACAACTCCAGAGATTTTTGTTTAGCATTTTGGCACACAAATTTGCCTGGATTTGCCAGGATGCACCTCTAAGATATCTAGGAGTAAATCCCATTCTTTTTACTGCAGACTCCATTGTCTAAACACAGAAAACTTCATGTAGGTACATACTTACTGTGTTTTTCGCTTTCTCCGAAAAACCTATAAATTTGTATGAACATGAACTAAACGGATATATTTAGGGTATGGTCCGAAAGTAACTAGTGTCGTGGTTTAGCGTTCCGTATTTAACCAAATGATAGCGGTAACCAAAAAATAGGTTTATTTTGGAACACGGTTTTCGGATACGACGTCACCCAAATGTCAAAATGCTCACCGGCTTTAAACGCCGGTTACAAGTGGTTTCTCCTGTCACTTGTCATTATAAAATATTGTTATGAATTTAATTTCAAAATATTTGGCCGATGGTTGGTAATTTATTAAGAGAATGAATCTCAATGAAATTATAAGTAAGTGTATTTAGCATTTCTGTAAATTATCAGTCTGTCGTGAACTTTTCAAAATTAAAGGTTATGATTTTAACGAACATGTTGATTTTTCGTCCCGAATATAACCGGATCGATTTTTATGGTTGATCTGTCATTTGTCGAGGTTAACCGTGGTTACTGGTGGTGATATTCGGACCATACCCTTAATTTTAGAAAGCTTTATAAATTAAAACTATATGTATTCTAATACACTCTATTATTTTTAAAGAAAAACAATCGAATATAATATTTCCTTCGACCAACATTATTTACATCACGAGACAAAAACAATGATATTCATACACCTATGGTAAAGAGTACTTTTAGCCAATGATCAGTATTATATAAAGGAATAACAATTTGCAACAGTTTACCGAAAAAAATTTAAGAAATATCGAAATTATGGATTTTTAAACGAAAACTAAAAATACCAAAAATTTTTAAAACTAAACTAACTTTAACGTATTATTATTATTATTATTTCGTAAATGGTTATTATATATATTTTTTAAATAATTTCGATGGAGTTATTAACAGTTAGGTACTAAACATGATTATTTGTGATTTTATATTATATATTTGGTGTTATATTCTCTGTAATAAACTTTTTAAGTTGGTTGAGAATAAAGATATATAATAATATTAGTATTATAATTATAAAGATATATTATTATTAAACCACCCAAATGCGAAAAACCATTTAAAACTCAAAACAAAGTAAACAAACCCGATTTCTGAGGTTAGGTTGTTCGTCGACAAGCTTTAGCGGCGTCCACTTGTCAGTCGACTTCTTTCGATGCGATAAAATCGTTAAGGTTGAATTCTCAACGTCATTCAATTTATTGCCAACCTATAACCTATTTCGCGTTGATTTTTTGAGTTTATTATTTTAATAATCAGCATTTAAAAAAATCAATATCGTCGGTACATTATTTAGGTAGTATCTGATATATTACAAAAATATCAATTTATTTCATTGCTAATTTTGGGAGAATTGTATAGTGAAAGAACAATGAGTGACAATGACATAATAATGTAAAAAAAAATCTTACCCGATATTTTTCGCTATACAATTATCCTAAAATAAGTTATGAAATTCCTTGATATTTATTAAATATGTCAATTATTACCTATAGAATATCAAGTCGATACTGATTTTCTTTAAATTTTGTATAAAAGCTAGAAAACATAAATAAATCTACGCGAAATAGGTTATAGGTTGGCAAGCATGTTGATACTCCCACCTTAAGTTGGATAAAGCGATTAGAGTTGTGTAGTTCGCGAACGAACTAGTTCAAAAGATCGAATCTGGCAACTGAACTAAAAGATTCAATCAGTAATTACTAAAAGATTGAAACAAGGCGAACTAAAGTCTAAACGGAATGTACTACGCAAGCGAGAGCGAGACGACCGAGATTATAGGTTTTGTCACCTGACCGACCTACCTACCGAACTAAACGAACTAGTATTTTGAACTATTCACTTTATTGAACGAGATCGAAAGATTGAAATCGGCAAAGTGAACTAAACTTCCCAGCACTAAAAGCGATCGTCTGTGGTAGCTATTTATGTCGATTGACCTTGAGCCAAGGCGAGACGGGGAAAGACGTAAGGGGAAATTGTCGATTACGATTGTCTGTGGTTCCACTTCTGGTCAAACTTAAACGCCGCTCCGCCGATTGGAGCTATTCCGGCTGCATGGCCGACACGAGTTTTTAAAGAAGGCCGCTAGAACTCCAGCGTGGCCAGCAGTTTCCGATTATTCGAATTAAATTTAGTTATAAATTTTTGTAACAGATTAATATTTTTCGCACCAGACTTTTTTGGAAGATTTGATTGTAACGGAGGCCTATTATTTAAAGAAACATGAAGAATAGGCATAGGTACATCCACAATATTATGTTGCCTTTTTAATCAATTCCTCATTGCTGGTTGCATATCCTACATTAAATACGCTATATTTTGTTGCCCAATAAATTATTACAATATTTTTAGAAATATTTATTATTTATTACTATTTCCCTTTAACTTTATTTAGTGAGATTATTTTAATTAGTGCAATATCCCACTAAGCAAAAAAACAACCCAATTTCGTTAAATTTATGTTTTTACGTTACATTGTTACGTTGTACAAAAAGGTTTTGATACGGCGCTATTTCGAAACGTACTGGTCGTAATGTCCGCCAACATAACAAAATCGCAGTTGCATTTAGAAATCAACGTGTTTGATTCGAAAACTATAACAAACTGGTTTCGTTTTTGAGATGTTTATATTAAGGACTTTTCAAAAAGTTACAATTACGTTGCTTATAAGATGTTTTTGTTTCGAAACTATAACAAACCAATTTTGTTTTAAAAAGGCAATAAATGCAGACACAATAAACATTATATTGATGACGAATTAGATTCATCCTTCGAGAATGTAATATTTTTGTAAACCGTTGAATGTAATTATTTCCTAAAGTAAATTAGGCACATCATGGATTAAAAGATTATATTAAAAAAACATATACATGTAATGTTATAAATATGTAATTAAAAAAGTAATAAATCAACGTCTTGTGAACCTGAAAAAAAATTATAAATTAATATACTTTACAATATAATCAGCTACAAATAAATTTGAAGAGCTTAAAAGAACCCCGCACTTCTCTTATGGAAAATGGCCCTCGGTCAAATTTTCTAAATTTTTAGTATGTTGCAGAGAGTGCCATTCTGATCAAAAGTGTTCATGGCCAAAACAATATCTGCAGACCATTTTTCAGATTTCAGTCCAAGTTGCAAAATATAAATTTTCACTACATTATATTTTCGTAGTTTATAATATGAATTCGTTTTGTTTTACTAAATTTTTGATGGCCCTGTCGTAGATAGAATAGAATACTATAAAAATAGTTTAAACTCTTTTATTATATACCGGGTGAGTGACGAAAATTATTTAATATTTTTTGTTAAATCATTGTATTTTCGGCATTAAACTAAATGTTTACAAAGTAATACTGTAGATGATATTAGCTTGGAGCAAGCTATCAGAATTTATATTATTTATATTTATACAGGGTAAGTTAAAAAAGTTAAAAAATTTTTTATTAGTTTTGAAAGAAATTTTGTAAATATTTCTTTATGTACTACTTGTCGCTTATCGTATGCTTCCAAATATATATAATTATCAAGGTTATACAGGGTGTTTCCGATAATAAGCGATAGAAAAATAACAAAAAACTGCAAGTATTTATAAATCACCCGGTATATAAAAAATAGATCGGTTAATTTCGTTATTTTTTAATATTCTTTGCTTGAAGTGTTTTGCTAACATGTTTGCTATTGATTTCCCTTTTCCTATGACCAGTTCTTTAGTAATTTGTATTTGTTTATTTCATGTCATTACAAAACATTAAGATATACAGCGTCGAACAGACTCAAAACTCAAAAAATAAGCAAATAAAATAACAATTTTTTCTTAAATTTCAATAAAATTTGTTATATAAGTTTATTTTATGGTTAAAAATAAATATATTTAATGCTATACAGGGTGTTTCAAATAATTAGGGGCCTACTTATTATTTTTGGATATAATAAATTGTTCATAGTTTTTATAATAATAAACTTTATTTTTCATATTGTGTTAATACATCATAAAAAATAACATACCCAACACAAAAGAAATGGCATCAAATATATATATATATTTCTTATTTGCAAAACAGTGTTAGAATCTCATAATTATTTGAAACACCCTGTACAGCATTAAATATATTTATATTTAACCATAAAATGAACTTACATAACAAATTTTATTGAAATTAATAAAAATTGCTATTTTATTTGCCTATTTTTTGAGTTTTGAGTATGTTCGACGCTGTATATCTTCAGAACTGGTCATAGGAAAAGGGAAATCAATAGCAAACATGTAAGTAAGACACTTCATGCAAAAAATATTAAAAAATAATGAAATTTAACCGATCCATTTTTAATATACCGGGTGATTTATAAATAAATGCATTTTTATGTTATTTTTTTATCGCTTAGCATCGGAAACACGGAAACACCCTGTAAAACCTTGATAATTATATATATTTGAAAGCATACGATAGGCGACAAGTAGTACATAAAGAAATATCTACAAAATTTCTTTTAAAACTAATAAAAAAAATATAAACTTTTTTGAGTTACCCTGTAAAAAATATAAATAATATAAATTCTGATAGCTTGCTCCAAGCTAATGTCATATACAGTATTACTTTGTAAACATTTAATTTAATGTCGAAAATACAATGATTTAACACAAAATATTAAATAATTTTCGTCACTCACCCGGTATATTATAATAAAAAATTTTTAACTATTTTTATAGTATTCTGTCCTATCTACGACAGGGCCATAAAAAATTTAGAAAAACAAAACGAATTCATATTATAAACTAGGAAAATATAATGTATTGAGAATTCATATTTTGCAACTTGGATCTCAAAAACTGGTTGGCAGATATTGTTCTGGCCATGAACACTTTTGATCAGAATGGCATTCTCAACATACTAAAAATTTAGAAAATTTAACCGAGGGCCATTTTCCATAAGAGAAGTGCGGGGTTCTTTAAGAAACTAATAAAAAAATTTAGAAAAAATACTTCGTTAACCAAGATTCTATATTTTTATTATTTTACAAAATATTCCAGTGTATGACAGCTGAAGCCAATAAGATTTTGGTAAAAAAAACGTATTTTTTTTTTATTTTAAAGTCTTAACTAAAAATTAAAATTCTTTAATAGTTCAAGTAAAAATATGTACTTTTAAATGGTGATTATTAGAGCAATAATTTTAAGTTTGATTAGTAAATTATATTACTTTCTTACTAACTACACATACCTCTTCTCTCTTGAGTCGTTGATTGTCGCGACGAAACCACTCCATGATGACTGACTCCCTGACTCTAGGTCCCGGTCGTTGGTTGTGAATACTTGTTGTACTGCATCTAAATATTTGGAAATTAAAACTTATTATAATTTATGTTAACTTATTGATGAATAATTTGGCAACAACTTCTCCAGGTCAAACCTACCTATTGCTTGGCCCTGGCAAGCCTAGACATTAATCAAATTAAAAATCTCCAGGTCAGACCAAGAGGAAACAGTAACAACCCTCAGCCATACATGTGTACTATATATATATGCATGTTTAGCAATTAATTTAAAGATAGTTTTAAAAATATTCATAGGGGCAGGGCTATTTAAGTTCAATAATTCATACATGTGGTTTATTCTTAACGAATTTTAATGGCTTTCAGTCTCGGGTCTTGGCACTTAGAATTGACCAACCTGTACGTTTACTTGCAGACCTGTACCAAACATAGAAACAGACAATTTCAAATATAAATGCAGCACTTTAGAACGAGACCTTAATTTACTAGCATAAAGTTTAAACTAAAAGAAAATTATAGACATGTATCTTGTAGCCTCGCTGGTAGTAGGTACCTATCTGTAGGCGTAGGTTGTAGGTTACAATGCAAATATATCAATAACTTTTGTTTTATAGAAACTAATGCAATGTACTTACCTTTCTAACCATTTTTTGTTCTTTTCGGAAACCTCCAAAACCACAAAAAATAAATTATAGCACAGCCGATGACAAATAAATGCAGACGCGTGGGACAGGAAAAAGTGAGGTTCGGTTAGTTCGGTGAATGGTTGTTGGCGTCAACGGTGGAGTTCCGTTCAGGGTTGCTTTCAGAAAACGAAACTGACATGAAACTTGTTTTACATTTTTGCGACGAAATCTATCAGTTAACAAAATAGTTCCTGATCTGAAACGTTTAGAAAAAAGCATAACGAGCACGCAATTAAAAGAGCGTTCTTTTAATGGAAACATGTTGACGTTAATAAAAGAGTACATAAAATATACGGTTTTAATGTGTTTATTTGTTCAATGAAACAAGTACAGTAACGAGATTATGTTAGAGAGACGTAAATATTAAATACGTTCCTAGAAAATGTAAAAACGATGATAAAAGAACGTTTGAACTAAAACGTTATATAAGTTACTTTTAAAAAACGTTACGAAACGTACCAAAGCTGTTTTTTGCTTAGTGGGATGCTTGTAACGGCAACGTTTAAAATTTTCAACTGCAAATTCGCCATATTATAAACATATTATATGAATTTAAAGCAAAACCTGTAGCCGTTCCATTCCCTATATCGTACCTGTACCTGACAACTTGAAAAAGGAATAACAATGAAACCAGAGAATCAAACATGTGACAGTGCCAACGGACCTGTAATAGGTACCTGGTAATAGGTAATAGGTACGCGGAATAGGCAGATGATACCTATTCCAAAAGAACAGGTCCAGTTCCACTGTAACACCCCTATAACAAATAACTTTTGAAGGCAAGACAAGACAAATAACGTTGTATTGTAATTAATTTCTATATTTATAATGAATAATGGTACAATTTATAAAAGTAGAGTTTGCTTTGTGTCGGGGTAAGACAGGATCTTTTTCAGAGATGAAACGCAGCCAAATAAGTCTCTTTCTAGCTCCAAAGGTAAAACCCTCTAGCTAAAATGTTCCTGTATTTTAAAAACTAAGCATCGTTGGAACTTAATACAGGCCGAGTTTATTAATAAGTATAACAAAGTAAGTGTAAATTCATATAAAAGTCCTTATTTGTTCCTTAAAGAACTAATTTAAATAAAAATAGTTATCGCATCCATAAGAAACCATTTATTTGATAGCCCACTTCGAACACGAGCGCCATCTTACGGCGACTCGTAAAGCTGAATTACCGATGCTAATTTGGGACCGAATCCAATGCATTGCGATCGGCCTCCTACCTCAAGTCCTCCATAGTTTCAAGGCATTTTTTAAAGTTGTCCAAGAGGTTATGTGGTTTTTAGAGTAGGTTCGGAATCTATAAACTGCTTCGCTTAGTTTTTTAGTTTCAGTCTGGCAATAGCTACTTTTTGTTGTTCGCTCCAATCTGCTATATAAGGGCTGTTTCGTCAGTTGAAGCTAGAAATTCGTCTATGCTAGGTACTGCTTCCTTCATAAATAGAAATAGAGTCAACGCCACAATATTGTTGGTGATTATAGGAGCTGCGGTGGTAATGCACTTGTAGTTGGATCCGTCATCTTTAAGTTTAATAGTTATCCTTTGGTTAAACACTAAGCGGATGGCAAGTCTCCGTTGTTTCTGGCACTGGCCCAGGATTTCTCTTTTCCTAGGGGTTAAAAGAACCAACCCCACACCTGACACCAGTTGTAACGCCCGCCCCTTTTTGGTCTACGTTTTACTTACGTCTTACGTTGTTTCGACCTTTTCTACAGCGCAATTACAATTTTCCTGCTTGTGGATTTGCAGTGCCAGAGTATGTGTTATACCAATCCTTCTGAAAGCACTTTAAAATGACTGCTATTGTATAATATAATATCTATTGATTGAAGCACTATATATAGTGATAGGGAGCAATTTTGTGATGTTATCAAAATGTATTTTCTATTAAATTTAATTTCTCTATTCTAAGGGAGCTTAAAACTGTCAATCAAAACACTATATTCACTTAACAAACAGTAGGTTTATTAAATAGTTTATTAAAGACGATTAAAGATAATCCATCAGAATTATATTAATAAAGTTTTAACCCGGTTTCAATGTAATTTTCAAGAGTATTATTTATGACACTTACTTTTGTTACGCTTATACCGAGCCAAGTCCGTAAGTTCCTTTTATTTTAAAATTAAAGTCCCGTCGAAAATATCTTATTTCTTTAAGCTCATTACAGGTCAATACACTTTGACCAACTAAACCGTATTTAAAACGAGTAGTAGTAACTAGCAGACAACTTTTACAATTTACTACTTCGCTAAGACGTTTCCACTTTACTTTTCAACTAACTTCCTGAAAACTATAGGACGAGACTTGTTAACTATACGGCGCACACTTGTTGACTCCCTTTTCCGTTTAAAAATGCTCGTATACCGGGCGTCCACGGAAGGTGGTTCGCCCCTCTAACTTTTTTGTTTTCTAAATAATGAAATACAATTTAGGGGATTTGTATACGACATAAAACTGTATTTTATGACAGGTGGCTCGACATTATGGAACTTCCGGTTTAACCGGAAGTGGCATAAACTTTCGATTTTTAAATGGGACACCTGGTATATTTTTCCTTTTTTTGACTCCATATGACATGTCAAATACAACGATGTGTCACTTGTCACTTTTTATCACCAAGAAAATATTTTTTTTTCCAAATTTATTGTTTAATCTAGAGGGCTATGAATACCTTAAAATCACTTATTTCAATTCTTGAAGCTTGGGAAAAATACAATTTTACTATTTTTGGTACAATGCTATGTGCTATGTAAAATTTAATCTTTAAAGTTGTATAACTCATTTTTTTTTAAACGGTAACATGGTGGCTCGTCGGGTTAAGAAAAAAAAGAGGATTTTATTACGATTATTTTGATGCCACACACTATAAGGTTTTTGAAAAGCTGCCGTAAAAAACTTGCAACTTTCCTAAAACGAAGCATCTTTTAAGAACAAATTTAGATTTAAATGCATCGAATAGCCTGTGACCAGCAAAACTGATAAAACAAAATCATGCCTTGAAGAAAATTGACATGCCGACAGCTTCTGCCAAAGTAAATTAGTTTGTTGTTTAAAAAACATGGAAAATACTAGTTTTACAAGGAGCGATAAAGTTGATATGTTATTAGTGTTTGGAGAATGTAGAAAGAATTCAACCGATGCTGCACGACTTTACGAACAAAGATATCCTAATCGGCGTCATCCAACCCGGCACTATTACCTAAAACTGGTTCCGAAAATGCGAAATGAGGCGGACAAAAATAACATATCAACTTTTTCACTCCTTGTAAAACTATTATTTTCCATGTTTTTTAAACAACAAACTAATTTACTTTGGCAGAAGCTGTCGGCATGTCAATTTTCTTCAAGGCATGATTTTGTTTTATAAGTTTTGCTGGTCACAGGCTACTTGATACATTAAAGTCTAAATTTATTCTCAAAAGATGCTTCATTTTAGGAAAGTTCCAAGTTAACTTTTTAAAGTTCTTTAATGGCAGCTTTTTTAAAACCTAATAGTGTGTGGTATCAAAATGATCGTAATAAAATCCTCTTTTTTCTTAACCCGACGAGCCACCATCTTGCATTTTAAAAAAAATGAGTTATACAACTTTAAAGATTAAATTTTACACAGGACATGGCATTGGACCAAAAATAGTAAAATTGTATTTTTCCAAGATTAAATAATGGAAATAAGGTATAACTAAGGTAAAAAAAATATTTTCTTGGTGATAAAAAATTTTAAGTGACACATCGTTGTATTTAGAATGTCATATGGAGTCAAAAAAAGGAAAAATATACCAGGTGCCCCATTAAAAAATCGAAAATTTGTCACTTCCGGTTAAACCGGAAGTTCGATAATGTTGAGTCACCTGTAAAAAAATACAGTTTTATGTCGTATACAAATTCCCCAAATTATATTCGATTATCTTGAAAAACAAAAAAGTTAGAGGGGGCGAACCACCTTCCGTGGACACCCGGTATAGGTATTATACGAAAAAAAAAATGAAATTATGATTTGAGAGCTCTAAAGAAATTGGTTGAAGCCATAAATATTTCTGAATTGTGGAATTCCTTTGTCGGTAACACGAACAATTAGCGCTCTGCATTTTTCTATAGCAATAAATGTTCTCACACACATCGTTTCAAAAACCTAGAAATTTCCAGCTAATACTGGTTTGAAGTAGTTGGTGTCCTACTTTCTGACCAATGGGTGAATAGTAGAATCGGCGTCACCACGGAGCTATTTAAACGAATTTCCAGCTTAATTTTCCTCAGTTGACTTAGAGCGTGCAGTGTGAAACAGTGAAAATAAATTTTAAAATTCTATTTTAATTTTAATTAGTTTGAAAATATTTCTTTTTCTTAAGTTTTTAATTTATTGACTTTATTTTAAAATTTTCTTATAACTTATTTTAAATTTTCTTTTTCTAGTTTATTTTACTGAACTTGATAAATTCGTTTTTTAAAACTATCTTTTTCAAAGAAATAATCAAGAAGTAACCAAGTTAATTTTGTAGAACCTTAAAAGAATTTTAGAAAAACTTATTTATTTTAAATTTTTGTATTTTAAGTCTTAAAATAATGTTATTTTCTCTTTCCGAAATTTAACATATTTTCTTTTTAAAAAAAAATTTGCTGGTCATTACACCCTAAATCATTATAATTTGATATTATTACGAAACTATAAAAAATTTGACTGGTAGAAAATTTAAAAACTATTCAATGCGCACGGTGCGGAAAAGGAAAGAAAAACAATTAAAATCTTAAAAATTTTATTAAATAATCAGCTATGTATATAAAATCACTATTCACAATATTTAGGAGCTTCTAACAAGAAAAAATTTAAGTAATTACACTATAATTAGATATTTATAATAAAAAAGCAAGGCACAAAGTTCGACAAAATAAAGTTTAAACAATACAACGGATACGTTAAACTTAGCTACCAGTACCCAATGATTACCCTTTGCAACTAGTACAAAAAGTTACAGTTTATCGCATGTGACATTAATTATTAATAAACGAGGCGTAGTATACACTTTAATAACAATAACTAACCTGTCAGATGTTATAAAAGTACTTTACATGGCCTACGTCTACTACAATGGCCTTTATGCAATTGGTGCGAAAAGGGGGGCCGGGTTTTGCACACGACGACAATAAACCTCCAAGGCGGAGCCGAGTTCGACAGAAACGCGAGAAACGATCTTTTCACATTGCCGCTTACAATCACAGGCCTATAAAACAAGTAGAATTCTTATCTTGCCGGGGAATTAATTTTTTCCCCTAGAAAAAGTTGGCAACCATTTGAAATTATTACATTTACGTCAACCAAAAATACGAGTCTTGCTTATCTCTTACAACAGGTAATGAATCTCAATAGGTGCATTAATTTGTTAGAATATACAGTGTCACCCGTAAAGTTCGCATCATATGGGATTTTTTTTTTTTAATAGCCTTATTTAAAATTTGACTTTGAAATCAAGTTCTGCTTCGATCAAGATGAAAATTAAGCAAATAAATAGTACTGACCTGATTCGCATTGTCTGTCAAAATTAAATTCTTTCCAAAAAATAATTCAAAAGTAGGGTTATTTCTAAAATTTCGAAAAAAGTTATTAAAAAAAGTTTTTTTAATGCAGTTTCTAGCCCACATGCAAAATTTCAGCTGCATAAGATAATTTTGATTTTTATACCCATATTTTGTAAATTGCACCACTTTGCAAAATAAGACTCAACGCAACCTACATAAAACTTCCTAGTTTATATCTTCAAGTCTTTATTTCAGATACATTTTCTTTAAAGTAGCGCCATATTAAATGTGTGTTTTTCTACAAAATCAAAATTGGGCTAATAAAATTTGGTCACATGTGATGAAAAGTTTATTTGTTTTTGACCCTGTATAAGGTAACTTCATAAAATAAGTATTTTTGAAAACGTAGTTTCCCTGATAGCACAAAAGGTCCGATGGACGTTTGCTTTAGGTCCATAAATGGTCCGTACGTCCAGGGACTTAAAACGAACGTTTTTTGGATGTATTTACAAAAACGTTTTAAAAATGTGAAAGAAAATATGTCCCGTAAACGTTTGGTTTAAGTACCCAAAAGTTTCATAAGTTATAGGCCATTAAACGAACGTCCAATAACCGTTCTTATGAAGTCGTTTTTAGAACGTACAAAAAAATACATTTTATATATGTTCGTATTTAGATTATATTGAAGCCACGTCAAAAAGGGCGGAAAACGGCCGTTCAGCAGACGTTTTCACCAGAACGTTTTAATAACGTGCAAGAAAATACGTCCCGTAAACATTCGTTTTAAGTACGCAAAAATCTCATAAGTTAGGCCGTTAAGCGGACGTCCGATAACCGTTCTTATGGAGTCGTTTTTAGAACGTACGAAAAAATACATTTAATATATGTTCGTTTTTGGATTATATTAAAGCCACGTCAAAAAGGGCGGAAAACAGCCGTTCAGCAGACGTTTTCACCAGAACGTTTTAATAACGTGCAAGAAAATACGTCCCGTAAACATTCGTTTTAAGTACGCAAAAATCTCATAAGTTAGGCCCTTAAACGAACGTCCAATAACCGTTCTTACGAAGTCGTTTTTTGAAAGTACGAAAAAGACGTCCAATAGTCGCTAATATATGGTAATATATTAATTACGTCATACCTACGCCATCCGAAACGAAAAGTAACACAAAATTCAAGTCCTTATAAATTTGTTAAATCAAGATATTATCCAAATCTTTTTTTACTAATCATTTTATAATATGTTTCCTTTATTTTTCCTATAATTTTAATGAGTCTTTGGCGTTTTCAGCGAAAAGAAACTATTTTCAGTTGCTGTTCCCATAATTAATTCCCACCGCCTACTCATGCGCCAGCCATTTTCTTTCGGTTTTGGCTTTGGCGTTGGCATAACGCTCTTTGACAAACCTGATTTTAAAAGGTTTAATAAATTAAATTCATAAGTTATTTTTTCTTTTTGGGTGTAGGTGTAGGACCAAAGTATAGGATGTCGTATTATTTCAGATTTGTTGGGCCGATTTTCAGGCGACAGATGATATTATAGTGTTTAATGTTATTGTGATAAAAGGGTACGTATTAAATAAAATTAGGTATCTATGCCTATATTATAATTTAACCTAAAAGTCGTAAAATGTACAAAACCAAAAATACAGATGTGCCAATGATAGATCAAAATTATTTCTTGTAGACATCCAATCTTCATTTGTACTTACATATTTTTATTTTTTAGATTGATCACCTTGCCAAAGTGGGTGAGGAAATGTGGAGGAATTCGTAAAGAGAGCGTTAAAGAAGCTGATGACAAATGCAATGCAAACAGCATATATCTGGCTGGGACAAAAGCAAAAGAAAAAATTTGCAGGGCTGTTCATTGCTACACTGATTACAGGTTGGTGACAGAATTAACCTTTCACCTTAGGCACAGCGCTTCAGAGGTGTCGGAACTTTATTATACCTAAAACATTTTTGTTAGAAACTCTAATTAAAGGAATTGCAAATTTAAATTAATATTTTCGGGTCACGCTGTATACATATCAAGTTTAAATAGTTCATTATTTTTTAACCAAAAAGAATATTTTACACTAAATAACTTCTAACAAAGTAATACTAAAAATTAAAGTTTTCCATGTGCTGCCAACTTGTAGACACACTGTATAAAAACTAAAAATTGTTACAAAAGGTGTCAGTTACATTTTTACCAGAATTGACCTATAATCTATTATTTTTAGCTGCTTTCAAACTAGTGCCTGAATGCACTGACAAAAAAATTGAGGACAGCTTTAAAAATTATTTAAAACGAGCCCCAGAAAGAGTGAACACCGAAAAAAAGACCTAAAAGTCAATTGTTTATGATAGCCTGAAAAAAGTTTTGTAATTTAAATAATTAACATTTGTTTCGATTCTAGTCCATGTTTTTGATTTTAAGACATTAATAAAACATTATTTGTACTTTTAACGAAAGCATTTTCCACCTGATATAGGTAAGTAGGGGGACATTATTAAAACGTTCGTCTAGCACGTCCATATAACGTTCTTTGAACGTTTACCGAATATTTTTGCACCTGATATAGGTAGAGAAGGGGACATTATTAAAACGATCGCCTACCACGTCCATAAAACGTTCTTTTAACGTTTAAGGAATGTATTTTCCACCTGGTATAGGTAAATAAGGGGACATTATTAAAACGTTCGTCTAGCACGTCCATAAAACGTTCTGTTAACGTTTAAGGAATGTATTTTTCACCTGATATAGGTAAATAAAGGGACATTATTAAAACGTTCGTATAGCACGTTCATAAAACGTTCTTTGTACGTTTAATGAATGTTTTTCACCTGATTTACGTTTGTCTAATACGTCTATAAAACACTTTTTGTACGATTATCAAATGTATTTTCCACCTAATAATAGGTAAAATGGGGCATTCTTAAAACGTTCGTTTAGATCGTTTTAATGTTGTCCATGTTTGTGACATTTGTACGTTTGCCAAACGTCCATCAAACGAACTGTGTACTATAACCGTATGTTTTTTGGACGTCGGTACGTCCGGCGGCGGTCGTTTTTTTTTACGTTCGTCTCACGTCCTTGTGCTATCAGGGTTGTGCCTGAAATTAAAAAAATAAAGTAAAGGGGTTTAATATTAAATCGTTGAAAATAGATCAACTTTACGTTAAGTTAAACTAATTAATATTTATTTTCCACTTAAAAAACACTTTACTGAAGACACTGTGTTTTTTTTTTGTCTTAATATTAAGATGTATTACTTTCAGACACAAACTACGTTTTCAAAAATACTTATTTTATGAAGTTACCTTATACCGGGTCAAAAACAAATAAACTTTGCATAACATATGCGACCAAATTTTAATAGCCCAATTTTGATTTTGTAGAAAAACACACATTTAATATGGCGCTACTTTAAAGAAAATTTATCTGAAATAAAGCCTTGTCAAAACTGAGAAGTTTTATGTAGGTTGCGTTGTGTCTTATTTTGCAAAACTGGTGCAATTTACAAAATATTGGTAAAAAATCAAAATTATCTTATGCAGCTGAAACTAAAACTGCATTTAAAAAAACTTTTTTTAAAAGCCTGTTTACATTAGGTGCAATCGCAGCATGCAGTTTATAGCGAGGCAATTAATTGCATTGCATGACCGTTTACGTTATGAAGCAATTAATTTCAAGCAATTATCTTGACAACAGATGTTACCAATAACAGCCCAAACATTAGCTGATTAAATAAGAGGTTATGTGTTAAGTTGATTTTCCTGTACGTGTTTCTCTAATTTTTTGTAGTGCTTTTTATTAATTAAAACATATTGTACTTTCAAAAATATATTATATTAAGGAAAATCTCAGAAACCTACACCCAACGCTTCAAAATACAAACAAATACAATTACTTTTATAGAGGTTATGTTTACTTTTGCTATCAGGTTGGTATTGAAAATAATACCTACTAGAAAAATCACTAAAATTGCATGCTATTTGCAATCAAATTAATAAATAATTTCTTGCGATGCAAATAAAATTGCATCAGCTGATCTGAAAGTCACCACCAAAGCGCATGCCTTTGAGGCAATTTTTTATTGCAATTACATTGACTGCACCTAATGTGAACAGGCTTTAATAACTTTTTTCGATGTTTTCAGAAATAAACCCACTTTTGAATTATTTTTTGGAAAAAATTAAAATTTGACACATAATGCGATAATCACGTGACTACTATTTTTTTGCTTGATTTTCATCTCGATCGAAGCAGAACTTAATGCCAAAGTCAAATTTTGAATAAAGCTATTACTAAAAAATGTCCCATATGATGCGGACTTTACTGGATTACTGGTGACACTCTAGTAATAAATATAGACATTTTTTAAATTGCTTATGATCAACTTTTGTGCTGTGGTGATGTCCGGATATTATTAGCTATTTTTTTTCAACAAAACAAACCCAAATAACAACAGAGTATTTTCATAGTTGGCGTGCGTCGATTCTACGAAGTTAATGTCAGTTGGAATAATGCTGCCAACTCAAATTAGTGGGTGGCAACCTATAAAAACCAAAAACCCCATGCATTAAGTACAGAGATACCGTGCGGACAAAAATTATTTGCATCAAAGAGGGCCCTGCATCTAAGGACGTATTGCTTAGCGGTATCAATCAATCAGTTATTCCATCATCTATTACGCATTTACTTTTTTTTACAGGCGAATACGTGAAAGAATTGTTTTATAAAAATAGTGACACATGAATATCAAAAACTCCTTTTCGCAACTAGCTGCAAACGTTGTTAAATAATATAAAGTAAAAAGGCGATAACCATATTTGTCGTTATAACACATACGATCATAGTAGAATTAATGAATTGGTTTAGAATTTTTCTATTACAAAAATTTTTTCAAAGCTTTACCTACAATAGCACCAAATTTGACTTACATTTATATGTACCTATATCAAATTTTATAAACATTACAGTGGGTGTGCTTATCGCCGGTAAGCCCCACACGGTCTAAGTATAACTCTCAGCGATATTTTTGTTAGAAGGTCGCTTAGACAGTGAGCTACCTGCACGATTCCTTTTACAGTATCTGTATATAAAAAATTACACGAACAGATTTATTAGATGGGCAAATATTTATCCATAAAACACGCGAGCTTAAATCGACTCTGTTGGTAGCCAATCAAAAGTTCAACTTTACAGTCAGAACAGTATGCAGAATATTTCACACTGTTGTGGAGGTCTGCCTCCTAGCGGAAGCAAATGAAGATAAGATATTGAACTATGACAATTTTGACATTGGAAATGTTAGTTTATTGTTACAACAGTGTTGAAACTTTAACGTTGTTACGTGCCGCGTAAACAACATTATGGGTCTGTAAAGTAACTGATTTAGTGCCAAGATTTTCATGTTACAAGTAAGCGTTCATAAACATGTCATATATATGATATAGAATGTCCTTTTTAAACTGTGAGATAACTAGGCGCAAAACTACGTTTATGAACGGTCTGTCCCAAGTAGCACAAATATACTTCAGACAGTTCTATACATTGCTATATAACAATTTGTAATATAACTATGATATTTTAAAAGCCCTCTGTAAACCATTATATGACTCTTAGAAACACGGAAAAGGCCCAGATTATAAAACAGTTTCATTTATTAGAAGTTTTGTTAGGCTCACATAAAATAATTACAATACACTTTTGGGTATTTTATGTAACGTTTATATAATCCATTTTATAAGAAATAATTAAATATTTTATAACTATAGCAAATAACCTCTCATAGATACTAATATGATATTAATAAAATTGTTTTATAACAGGCTTAAAAATATTTTAACAATAACCATTTTGGGCCGATTAAGATATTTTTATTATATAGTGTATATATTTTAGTCGTGTAGTTATTACGAATAAAATTTCAATATATTTACCTAATATGTCAACTTATACAAGAGATAGCATAGACTTGAAACATGGCGACAATAAAAACTTACAGCAGTTTGCACGAAAAACATTTTCAAGTCGAACGCTTTCCCACGGCCAAATTTCTCTGCCAGGCTGATTTTACTGACATAACATATCCATATTTTTAAGTAAATTTTTACGGGCTTTCATTTAATTAAATATTTTGTTATGGAAGATATTTTAAAAATATTTTTAAAAGTTAAATAATAATTTATAAAGTTGAAAATCGACATCTTTTTTACTTGCAATGTTATTGGCCAAACGTTTTTCTTATTAAAATGACTACTTTAAGAGATATTTAAATATTTTATTTGATTAATATTATTTCGCCAACATGGCCGATTAAAAGTAGTTTTTAAAACATGGCGTCAACTCTAACAAATCACTTTATCGTTCCAGGCACACTTATAAAACAAATATATTATATAAATTGTTATATTATGCCTTTTTACATGACAAAATTGTTTTATTATTTAAAACGGCGCAGCATCACGTGGTAAAATTATTGTGGTTCTCGCAATCTTGCCGTGTTTTTGCAGAATATAGATTTTTTGTAGCTATAGGTATACTGGTTCGCCTGTGTTGAATGTTTTTGTAAAATCCATTCTTTATTTTTATTATTATCATGATTAGTATTATTATTATTATCGTTTTAGGTACCTTTTTGTTATAATTCAAATATTTCCTTATAACTTTTGCGTGTAACCTTAAAGAACCATTGCTTACTTTTATTAAAATAATTGTGCCTTGAAAAATAAAAGTGATTTGGTGAAGCATTCTAGTCCTTTCTATTTAATGTTCCTATTTTAATATATTTGCTTCAAGAAATTAAGAATACTTTTAAGTAGACTTGCAGATTTTATTTTTATTCCGACAATGCTGTATAGCCGGCCAGTCATTCTCGGCCGTGGTGTTAGTACGTGGCGCAAGGTAGCGTGACAGTAGATTAATTTCAAATAATGGCGACACTAATAAATTGATAATATGATAGTTTTGTTGTATAAGGCTCACTTTAGGCATCTTATTCGATACTATTATCGTATACGCTATTATGGTAACCGGTTCTATATAATCTTTTCATTAAGAAATTAAATCTAGTAGCCCATACTTTCATTTTTTTATTAGCTTCAATATTTTTGTTGATCTCAGTTAACTCTAAAGAATTTTCTTCATCGTCGCTCGATTCTACGGTATAATAATCAGAGTCTAAACATTGATTGTATTCTTTACTATGGGCTATGGGCTCATATTCTTGCTCGGATGAAGAATCGTAAAGCATTTTACCCAAATCAACCCTGTCTGTTATCTGTGCTGTTGTGTTTACACGTTGTACATTTGCATTTAAAATTCTTTGATAGTTATCTCTAACCTTTTTCTTAAAGTTTCCACTTTGTCTTATTTTTTTCCAGTGGGAAATTGGCCGACTGCTTAAGCTTGACATTGTTTACAAATTATAAATAGATACACTGACTGATCATATCAACTGATGTGGACGTAAAAAGTTAGGTTAGTACGGGAAGTGCTATAAATATTATATAAGGTTCACTAAATAATGATTTTGCATTTACAAAAGCATTTTTATATTTTAAATGCTTTTTAACTATTTCATTACGTTTTATTAAATAACCATTATAAAATAGTCGTTTAAGAGTAGCCGTAGTTGCTTAATTGTCGTCAAGATCAAATTGTTTTATAAATAAGTTTCCGCTACTGCTATATAATCTAACAATAAAGCTTCTATAAAATTAAAGTGAATGTTTTTATAGTTGCTTTATAAACTGTTTAAAATTACCCTTACAAAATAAGTATAAAATATATCTATCTTAAGCGAAAAGAGTTGTATAAGTTTTGTTACATACATGTTTCTAAGCAATCTGGTTTCTGTACTTTTAAAACTGTTTTAACAATTAACGTTATAAACACCTATATTACAAACTTATAAAGTAATTTTGGTTATACAGCAAGTTAGTGTTAATGGCAAGTGTTAAATAATAATTCAGTGTATTTAAAAGCTCTAATAAATTCGATATAAAACAATTTAGTCAAATAGTAAGATTATTGTGCTACTTGGGGTCTTTCTTTGATCGTCGTTGGAATTTTATTCGCGAACTTATATTGGGGTACTTTACACAAAATTACAAAATGTATGATTTATTTTCAGACGCTGATTCATTTTTTGCCAATAATTTATGTTATAAGGTGAAGTGGGGTAAATGTGAAAAAGGGGCAAATGTGATAATGGCTCATAAATTGCATTCAAAATTATGAGTAGTGCTGCCATCTACCGTACACATCTTTAACCTTGCATACCAATAAGCGCAACACTAGAGCGAACCTAATTTCCAGCCAATGTAGCTGCAAGCGGCCGCACAAGGATTCGTCATAATATAACCCAACATTTCAGTTGACACGTGTTTAGCAATTTTTAAGTGAAATTAATATTTACTGAGATTAAGCCTGCTTTAGTATTTTAAAACTTATTCTTTATAGTCATCTAGCGTGTGTACAAATCATAATGACTAAACAATCACGACGTCGTACTTTTTTTTTACTATATCACATTTGCCCCGTAAAAAATGCCTTTTGGGGCAATTGTGATATATGACTTTGGGGCAATTGTGAAGTACATAATACATTTACCCCGTTATTATAGATACATCATGGTGCGAACATATATCAAAAAAAGAAATGAAGCTGATATGAAATATACTACAGAAAATTTAATTTTGGCAGTAAAATTTTCAAAAAACACATTTTTATGGCCAAAAGTTTTTACTTACATTCCCTTTAGCATTTGTTTTGACTACAGAGGAAGTTAATTTTTTAGTTTTTGCTTGTCAGTTCTGAATAAAGTTGATAACTTTTTGCCCTCTTGATATAATTTGATTTTGTAAGAAGCAAAATAATGAGCAAACTACAATTGTTATACATTTGCCCCATTCTATTTCAAGGACCTTTTTTATAGGTAGCTAGACAGCATTATCACATTTGCCCCAAACTTCGGGGTAAATGTGATATACTGACATGGTTTTAAAAAAAAATCCTAACATATTTCAAAAAGAAGCTGAAAAGATGTCAATCCTAGAATCAATTCAGTACTATATTTGAGGTATTTAGTATTTTTTAATTTTTTTTTGTTCCATCAAAAGTGTAAGCACTTTGTTCGCGAACTATTCCAAAACTATGTCACATTTACCCCACTTCACCTTACGGGAAATATTTTCTGGTAAGAAATTACAATTATAAATACCTTAAAATCTAACATAACTACGACATGCATTTTTATACAATAAATACAGAAGTAATTATATATAATAATAATAATAATTGACGTAACAGGCAGTGATTTTTGATATTTTCTAGACAAGTATAAATATAGAAAAATATTGTTTTGCTGCATTTACCTTTTCAAAATTCACAAAAAAGTACGGACTCTCAAAAAACAGCGTCGTTTTTCCTGCAGACGATTTCGATGTTTTTGAATCAATACAATTTTTTGTCTGCAAGAAACCAGGAATTAATAAATATAGTTTAAAAAAAACTAAAAAACACGTTTAAATAATTAATCAAACTAAAAAGCGGAAAATAAATATAGTTTAAAATAATTCTTGAAATTCTTAATATAGGCAGAAAATAATAGATAAACGTTAGTATTATAGTGAAAAAAAGCGTGGGGCGCTTTGTGCTATATTTTTCGTATATCGAGCACCCCACGCTTTTTTCACAATAATACTAATGTTTATCGTTCATTATTATTTTCTGCCTATATAGGAATTTCAAGAATTATTTTAAACTATATTTATTTTCCGCTTTTTAGTTTGATTAATTATTAGTGTTTTTTATTTTTTTTAAACTATATTTATTTTTCATTTTTTAGTTTAGGTTATTGTTAAGAAAAATTTTTTTTTTCAAGTAGATTGAGCTAGATTAGTAGATTATTGTATTGTCAGCGGTTCTTGATAAGTCTACAAAATTTAAATTAAATGTGACCTTTTAAAGTGGGTCAAAATCGGGTTCAAAGAAGTTGGTTACAAACAAACATAAGTACATACAAACCCGAACAAAAGACAAACATTTTCAAAATTAAAAAAAAAATTGTTAAAATTTTATTTTGACGGGTAGAATTTTTTTTTAAATTTTTCTCTATTCTTAGCGACAATATCTATACGACTCCACGTTTGTTTCTTTATCATCGGTTATTGTAATAATTCTGACATATTGACAGGTGTTAAATTTTGACAAGAGAATTTTTTGCGTATTTTTTCAACTTTCCACCGTCAATATTATATATACGACCTTATAGTTTTTTCAATAATATCGTTTTTTTTTTTAACGATTTGACATATTGACAGCTGTCAAATTTTGACAGGAGAATTTTTTGCTTATTTTTCCCGAAGTCTCCGCATTGAATACTATACGACCCCATAATTTGTTTCGTAAAAATCGCTTCTTCGTTTTATACCTGACAGCTGTCAAAATTTGACAGGAGAATTTTTGCGTGTAGATTATTGTATTGTCAGCGGTTCTTGATAAGTCTACAAAATTTAAATTAAATCTGACAGTTTAAAGTGGGTCAAAATCGGGTTCAAAGAAGTGGGTTACAAACATACAGGTAAAGCTAATAAAAGCGTGTTAAAAACAGGTTTAATTGTTAAAACGCAACTTATACCAACAAGTTTTATAAGCTTGTGAACTATATTTTTGTCAGTGGCGTGTCGTGGGGTTTGTGTTTGGAGGGGCGCAATAGAAATCCAATACCAAATGACATATAAGCAAATTGCTCGAAAAAGTATCTATTTGTAAAAAAAAATTAGGTAAATTAATACATATACATTTATAAATGTCTTTTGAAAACCGACGCGTAAAAGATCGGTTTTCGGCCAGTCGTTCACAAGTTTGTGATAACTTTATATCTGGCAACGGCCTCCCCAGTTCTTTAATTTTAAGTTTATCCGCCAATGGCAGCCTACAAAAATTTATTTGAATTATATTATTGACGAAATTCATTTTTATTAGTTCAAACTCGACGCGCTCTTACGCCACAATAAAGTCCGAAATGTATAAAGCAATGCAGGCGCTAAAATACCGCGGCCGTAGAGTCCCTAAATAAATCGGATATAACCGGGTGACGTTCGGGTTAGTTCGGCGAAATTTATATACGCCAGGCGAGATTCACCGTCCGTCGCAGCGTTTCAACGACGGAATTCAACTATCTAAAATTCACACGAGGAGGCTTGCTTATCGTTGGTCAACGAAAACGGACAATTAGAGATGAGTTCAGAATTGGTGAGTTGCTATGGTTTTTTAAAATTTAGAAATTTTAACTACCTATATGAATAATAATAATAATATTATTATTAAAATGAATATTAATAACAAATATTTGAATAAACATTTAATTTGTGTGTTATGTTAAAATTCCTAGGAATGGCGCGCGGTCACGCGGCCTTATAGAGCAACCGCCACTGATTTTTGTACAGTTAACCACTCTCTACGGCCGCCATAGTTGAGGTACTTTGCAAAAAAAACTATTATAAAACACTAAAAAAAAATAAGAAAATGTCTTTATAGTAAACGGAAGTCAGCAAAATTGCAGCAGAATAACCAGTTAGTTTCAGTAATCAGCAAAAAAGTTGACAAGAAATCACGGATTGTGTGCTGCACGAAAAAATGCACAAAAATTTTGTCGAAACCGAAAATGGCGGCATTACACTTGATGGAATATTAAAATTTTTTTTTATCAATTATCTTTGCATAATGACGAGATATCGAAAAAAGTTATTTGAGAAAGGTGTTTAGATATTAATTTTATGCAAGTGGGTTCGTATCCCACTGAAAAATGTATCATCCCCCAAACCCACTCCATTCACGTCGGTAACCTGGACGGATGTGGGGTGCGGAGGGAAGGAACACACTCCCCAATCGGTAGGTCATAAAGAAGGCGCGAAACCAAGGGTTGATAGTCCTTGGGGGCCGCCTTTAATGACTGAGAATCGTGGTTCGGAGCCCCCGTTAAAACGTATGTCCCCTCGGGAATGGTCCTGGCAGCGAACGCAGAGGAAAAATCCGAAAATAACAACAAATAAAAGTGACATTTTTTCGAAAAATCTTAAAAAAGTTATTTTTCGAATTTTTTTATTTTTTTTTATTTATTTATTTATTTAATATTACCACATTCTACAGAATTAAATATCCAATTATCGAATGGGATACAAAAAAAAAAGTTTTAACATAATACAAAGCATTATAAAAAAGAAACAACATAGATATAGTCAAAATAATTAAACAATGATATATAATATGTAAATAATTACAGAGTCAGGCGTTTAATGGAGGCCACAGTGCAGGCATGTATATCTAACTGGTTTTGAATTTTATTATATTTTTCACATATTTGATGTAATGGAGAAAACTTTAGTGTATTTGTCCTTGGAGTTGGTAGAGTAAAAGTCAGGTAATTACGCGAGGTTGGTCTTGGCACCTGAAAGTGCAGGGACTGTAAAATATTCCCAGCATCAATTTTTCCGAAAAGTACGTTATGTAGAAGGATAATTTGAGATTTTGTTCGCCGTGTTTCGAGGCTTTCCATTGAAAATCTTGCCAAGAGACGATCATGCGGGAACCCTATTTCAGGGTAGATTCCATCTAGCTTAAAACTGGTGTACTTTAAAAAGCGTCTTTGAATTTTTTCCAGACTACTAATGTGGGTTTGATAGAAAGGGCACCAAATAACCGAGGAGTACTCAAGGCGTGACCTAACAAAGCTATTAAATAACAACCTAAGTGTGTCCCAACTCGTGAAATCTCCAGCGTTTCTTATAATAAAGCCCAGCAATTTTAAACTTTCTCCAACAATTTTAGAATAATGATCACGAAAAGAGAGCTTTGAGTCCAGCACAACACCAAGATCACACACAGACTCACACCGTTTTAACATATCCCCATTTATACTATACTCATATACAATCGGATGCACTTTTTTAGTAAAGGTAATAATACTGCACTTAGACACATTTAATAGTAATTTATTTTTCTCACACCACCTATTCATTTTCTCAAAGTTATCTTGTAATTTCATGCAGTCCCTCTCGTCTCTAATTCTAAGATATAACTTGACATCGTCGGCATAAATTAAATGATCGACATCTAGGATAAAAATAAGGTCATTAAGAAATATAATGAAAAGTAGGGGTCCCAAATGTGACCCCTGGGGGACACCTAAGGTGGCAGCAAACTCTCTGGAATTTTGACCATGGCATTGAACATATTGTAGGCGGTTAGTCAAATATGACTCAAAAAATGCAATAAGTCTTTGTGATAGACCAAACGTAGCCAATTTTTCGAGAAGAATACCATGATCGAGCCGATCAAAGGCTTTGGAGCAATCAGTGTAAATGACGTCAGTTTGTTCACCCGCATCAAGAGATTCCGCAAGATCCTGAGTAAGACAAAATAGATTTGAGACGGTTGAGCGACCCTTCATAAAACCGTGCTGTTGAGCAGATATGTGAATGCTAATTGAATTATATATATATTCGTGTAAAATAATTTCAAAAACTTTCGAGAAATTATTTATTATACTGATTGGTCTATAGTTGGTAATGCTACTGCTGTCCCCTTTTTTAAAAACTGGAGTTATGCGCGATATTTTCCACAGGTCTGGGAATGTAGAAGTTGAAAGTGATAAATTAAATAGAATTGCAAGCGGACGAGCAAGAACAATCGCACAGTCTTTCAGCACGAATGCAGGGATTTTATCTGGACCTATAGTGGCTTTAGGTTTAGGTTGTTTTAGTACAGTAGTGACCACCTGTTCAGTTATTTTATAGACATCTAGGGGACTCTAAGAGGGATAGAAATCAGTCGAATCACTTATTTTTTTGGAGGAAGCAACATAGGAGTTCTGGAAAAATGAGGCAAAACTGTCTGCAATGACCTTGGGATCTCGAATAATTGTATTTTCATAGGACATAGTATTTGGTAGGCTATGACTATTTTTTTTATCATTAATAAAACGCCAGAATCTTTTTGGCTCGTCTTTTATGTCGTTTTCAACACGGGAACAGTATAATTTATAGGAATTGTTTATGTCATTCTTAGTAGCCCGGCGCAAATTTCGAAAGCTTTCCAAATAGAGTGGATTATTTGTTCTTTTTGTAACGAAATGTTGTAAACGAGTATACAATTAAAATCTAGACACCGTTTTTCGATATCACGTCATCTAATACCAATTTTCAAGACAAATTATATTTTTTTACAACTTTCCTGCCAAACGATCCACGTGACATGTCAAAATGAACTTTTAGGTTGCCGACTATGAAGAAACAAATAAGTAACAAATAATTAGGTACCTTCCTTTAGCTTTCTTTTAAACATCAGAGCAAAGCAAAAATCTTCGCTTAGCTAAGTTGTTAAAGGAATACTCAATACATACAGTGTGTCTACTTAAGTTGGCAACATATGGGAAACTTTTTTATTATTAACTTTACGAAAAAAAGTTATTCTTCATAAAAAGTTCTGCATAGTCCAAAACCTAAAATGCAACCATCAGATGTCAAAATTTTTCAGTCGTATACGAGGTTTGTCAAAACATATGAATTTTTCCCAAGAGTAAATTAAAGTACCTTCATTTTTGACAATATCGAAAACTGTAATTATTATGAAAAGTTGTTCGGAATGTAAAACTATATTTTAATATGCAATTACATCCTTCTACTTAATTTTTTTTTATTTTTACACATTTTTCTCAAATTACGGATACCGAACATTTATCTTTTTTATTTATTAAAAAAATCATGATAACCTTTCTGTTTCGTTCAAAAAATAATAAATCTCGAAACAAAATGTATTTCTAAAAATTTAATTAATACACCATTAAAATAAAAATCCGTAATTTACTCTTGGGCAAAATTAATATTTTTTGACAAACCTCGTATAAGACTGGAAAAATTTAACATCTGATGGTTGCATTTGCAACTTTTTATGAAAAATAACTTTTTTTCGTAAAGTTAATCATAAAAAAGTTTCCCATGTGTTGCCAACTTAAGTAGACACACTGTATAAAATATAATGGTTCTATAATATAATAGTTCTAAACTCTTAAAAAAGCGTTGTTAGGCTTTTTTACACAAAACATTAATAAACATTGTTATCATTAAAAAATAAAGGGGTCAATAATTGAACCTTTACATACCTTGACTCTTATTTAAAACCTATTTTAAAAAAACTGTTTTAGACCTGGTCATTTATGGACTATGGCTTAAAATAATTTATTCCGCCAGATTATACCTTCACAGATACAGGCATCTTTGAAACCTTTTTTAAACTGTCTTAATTGTGTTTTCCTTTTTTTATCGCTTAAAAGTTACATTGTGTTCCATGTGAGGTCGACGCAGATGAAGCTTTAAATTATATTTAACTTTAGTTTGAAAGTTACATTTATAGCATTTAAACAATTCAACTTCCCCTGAATTTTTATGCTGAAGCAGATGACGCTTTAAATTTTGTTTATGTTTAGTTTGAAAGTCACATTTATTGCATTTGTTCATCTCGACCTCCTCTGGATTCTTATGACAAAGCAGATGAGTCTTTAAATTCTGTTTATATGTAGTTTGAAAGTTACATTTATTGCATTTGAACATTTCAACTTCCTCTGATGGCCTTTTATGCCGCAGCAGATGAGATTTTAAACACTGTTTATATTTAGTTTGAAAGTCACATTTATTACATTTGAACATTTTAACTTCTTCTGGACTTTTATGCAGAAGCACATGAGCCTTTAAACACTGTTTATGTTTAGTTTGAAACTTACATTCATTACATTTAAACATTTCAACTTCTTCTGGACTTTTATGCAGAACCAGATGAGTCTTTAAATACCGTTTATCTTTAGTTTGAAAATTGCAGTTATTGCATTTAAACATTTCAACAATTCCGGGACTTTTATGCAGAAGCAGATGAGCCTTTAAATACTGTTTATCTTTAGTTTGAAACTTACAGTTATTGCATTTAAATATTTCAACTTTTTTGGGACCTTTATGCTGAAGCAGATGACGCTTCAAAACCTGTTTACGGATAGTTTGAAAGTAGCATTTATTGCATTTAAACATTTCAACTTTTTCTGGACTTTTATGCAGAAGCATATGACGCTTCAAATACTGTTTATGGGTAGTTTGAAAGCTGCATTTATTGCATTTAAACATTTCAACTTTTTCTGGACTTTTATGCAGAAGCAGATGATCCTTTAAAGACTGTTTATATCTAGTTTGAAAGCTGCATTTATTGCATTGGAACATTTCAACTTTTCCTGGACTTTTATGCAGAAGCCGATGACCCTTTAAAGACTTTTTATATCTAGTTTGAAAGCTGCATTTATTGCAATTAAACATTTCAACTTCTTTTGGACTTGTATGCAGAACCAGATGAGTCTTTATATAATATTTATCTTTAGTTTGAAACTTACATTTATTGCATTTAAACATTTCAACATTTTCTGGAGTTTTATGCAGAAGCAGATGAGCCTTCAAACTTTTTTTAAATTTAGTTTGAAAGTAACAATTATAACATTTGAACATTTCAACTTCTTCTGGACTTTTATGCAGAACCAGATGAATCTTTAAATAATATTTATCTTTAGTTTGAAATTTACATTTATTGCATTTAAACATTTCAACTTCTTCTGAACTTTTATGCAGAAGCAGATGACGCTTCAAATACTGTTTATGAATAGTTTGAAAGCTGCATTTATTGCATTTAAACATTTCAACTTCTTCTGGACTTTTATGCCTCAGCGAATGACCTTTTAAACACTGTTTATATTTAGTTTGAAAGTCACATTTATTGCATTTGAACGTTTCAACTTCCTCTGGGATCCTATTTTGCAGGAGGTCTATGTTCATTTGGCTTTTATAATTTGTTTTAAAATAACACTGTTCGGATTTAAACTTCTTCTCTAGCTTATGCTGTAGCAGGTTAGACTTTTTAACTGATATTTCATAATCCAATTGATCACTCATCTCGGGCGTGCACTGCACAAATTTGCTCTGGTTATCTTGACAAATGCAATCTGGCGAAATACTGGAAAGAAAAAACTCACATGTAAACGGAGTTAGTGATGTAAAATTCTCGGTAATAATCTTTTGGAGAATATTCTCGAGAACATTCTCCAGAATATTCTCAAGTTAGAGAATTTTCTGAGAATGGTAAGAAAACCGCTAGAAATGGCAATAAAAAGAAATTAAAAATTACCTATTCTGTTTATTTTCGGCAAATATGTCAAACGGCGAACGGCGTTAATCAAACAAAGCGTAAAGAAATAAAATTTTTATTTAAAAAACATACCATACCTTCCCAAGAATAACTAAAAACTAAACAAAAAAAACAGTCAAATAAAGAAAGATCGCATGGACCTCGTTATGTAATTACGAATTAAGCGACATTTAACAGTTTCGAGATATTTAGATCCAAAGGTTTTTAATTTTGTTGCCCCAAAGTTGTACCAAATACTTTAGAACCTTGTTTTTTTAAGCAGGTCCGAAATGTAGTATACTATATACCAATGTTTTAAAATTGCGAATATTTCCCTATTTATGATCACTATATACCAAATGGTCGCTTAATTCGGTATAACTATTAAAGTTAAGTATAGTTTTAAATCTTCATAAAGAATTAACCGACATGTTTGACGCTTAATTCTTTATTACAAAACTAAAAAAATAAAACTACGCTGGTTTAGTATGAAATGATCGCGGATTAAGTCCAGCCAATTGGCGCTTAATTTCATATTACAGAAATAAATATAATAAAATAATATTTTGTAATATCGTTTGGGCGAATAATTCGTTATTACAAAACGTTAGTTATAGTATTAACTTTGACAAGTATGAAATGTCACTTAATACAGGTGCCAAAGTTTTTGTTACATAGGTTTTAATGATTACTAAAAGATGGCACCGTTAACTCGTTTTTGAATTTTTGTCGCTTAATTCGTAATTACATAACGCGGTCCACATTTAACTAATAAAAACATACGAGTATACGTTCGCGCTTCTAGGGGATTTCCCTGAATCAGTTGCCAGACGTAAAACACTGTTGCCAGAGTTATAGAAAAGGTTAGAGAAACTAAAAATTTTAAAAATCATTGCAAAATTTTTCAGTGTAAATCTAGGCGGTGTAAATTATGTAGAAAAACTTCTCTAGAGAATATTCTCGGGAGAATTTTCTTACACAGAATATTCTCGAGAATATTCCCGTTCTCGAGAATATTCTCTCGAGAATATTCTCCTCTCACATCACTAAACGGAGTAGAATATTATATCATCTAATAAAAAGTTTCACAACCGCTTGAGAATCTACAAGACTTAGCAACGCACGTTCGACTTTTCAATGACTTACGCCTCGTAGTTAGAGCATACAACCAACCACAAATACATAGGATAGGACATTAGAAATTACTATTGAAGAAATGTTCACAGATACAGGCATCTTTAAAACTTTTTTAAACAGTGTTAATGGTGTTTTCCTTCTTTTATCGCTTAAAAGTTACATTGTGTTACATGTGACCTCGACGCTGATGAACCGGCATTTAAACCGTTTACGTTTAGTTTGAAAGGTACATTTATTGCATTTAAACATTTTAACTTCCTCTGGACTTCTATGTCGTAGGAGGTGTTTGTTTAAATAGGTTTTAAAACTTGTTTTATCAGAACACTGATCGCATTTTTTAAACGTTTGAAGTTTCTCTGGATTATTTCGAAACAAATGGGTCGCTAAATTTCTTTTACGCTTAGTTTGTTACATTACATTTGAACTTCCTCTGGACTTTTATGCTGAAGCAGATGACGCTTCTAAAAACAGTTTATATTTAGTTTGAAAGTCACATTTATTGCATTTAAACGTTTCAACTTTCTCTGGGGTCCCAAGTCGCAGAAGGTTTATGATTAAATGGCTTATCCAATTTGATTTAAAAGAACACTGGATTATGCTGTAGAAGGTAAGATTGTTTAAGTGATATTTTTTCATCATTCAATTGATCACTCGTTTCGGGCGTGCACTGCTCAAATTTACCCTGGTGATCTTGACAATCGCAATCTGGCGAAATACTGCAAATAGAAAACCGAAATAAAAGAAAATGTAATTATTATTATATACCTACTAAAAATTAGTATTCACACTTAAGAGGCTGTAGTGCAGTTTCCGGATTCGCCAATAGATGGCGGTAGTTATTTAAATTTTGCACCATCAAGTAGGTTAAAGCAGTTTACGAGGTAAGTAGATATAATAAAGCAGGAATTGTGAAAACATAAATAATAAACATGAAAAATATATGGCAATGTTTTTATAAATACTTGTTTTAGAGAGTTTCTGATGCTTTGGGAGTTTCGTGTTCAACAATCCAATGAATCAAGGCAAAGGGGATAGAGAAGGATATAAACTTTAAGAATCGCGATAATGTAGGAATTTTCAAAACTAAACCTTCAAATCATTGATGCTGTTGAAATATCCAACGGTCCATTAGCGGACTGTTTAAAAAAATTAAAATTTAAATGGCGTAAATGTACTGTTTCAAACGGGTGTTTTTTAAAAGAGCAACCCCATATAGCCCAAAAACGAGTAGAATTTTTAAGAGAGTTTAAGAATAACGGCAACTCTTAATTTCCCTTAAAATCTGTTTTTCTGGATGAAACCTGGATAGTAAGGGGGCTTTTAGGCGATGTTGGCAAGATGATCCACTTTATACAGTTAAAAAAATCGTCAGAGGGTGAACGGTATATAATTCTACATGCTGGTGGAAAATGGATTTGTGAATAATGCAAGTTTGATATTCAAGTCTGGACTGAAATCTGGTGATTATCAAGATTCGATGAAGAGTGAAAACTTTGAGAAATGGTTTGAGGAAAAATTGTTACCATCGCTTATTATCGTGGATAACGCCATCTATCATTCTGAGCTATTTGAAATAATCCCAAATACAAGTTGGTCAAAAAGATTACTTATTATATAGTTAGAACAAAGACAAATTTCGGTTTCAGTGTTTGCAATAAAGGATTAGGTATATCTGAATAATAGTGAAGCAACATATCCCACCCAAACATTACAAGTATGTAATTTGAAAAGCGCTATTTATTTGATTTTTTAATAGGTTAGTCGAACTAGCATTGCAACATGGACATCGAGTTTTAAGACTTTCTTCATATCATTGCCACTTCAATCCTATTGAAACGGTTTGGTCGGAATGTAAGCGCTTTATAACGTTTCCGCGTTAATTTGATTTTTGCAATTAAATCGTTTTACTTAATAGCGACTAATAGATACTTTTATCGGGGTGTTTTTACAAAAACAGTTTTAGTTCTGCTAAAGAAAACAGTACCTACCTACATAAGTATCAAAATTTATTTTCATTAAGAATTTATAGACAAACAAACAAAAATATTTACAAAACAATACTTAAGTTGACTTATTCTGACACTTGTTGTTTCAAACCTAGAACTGTCAATTTAAGACTGTTTTAAATTTAGACCCCATCAGTGAACATGTGCTGTTATGTCAAAATTCATAGAAGGCCCCTTTTCGGACAGCCATAATAGGTACTCACCAAGGTCTCTAAAGGGTAGGTTGCCTAGTAACTCTATGGCCGAAGCGACGTGAGCGGGGTGTCTACGTCATCGAGACGACAAAGTTGATTTGTTTACATGGTGTACATAGCGGTTTTCACTGAATTATTGCTTTTGTAGTGTTATTTTGTTATTTAGATGGTTAAATTTTAAACTAGACTGGGTACATATCGCTAATCGTCAGCCGAGAGTGCATCTAATATTAGTACTAAAAAGATTTACAAAAATTTACAATAAAAAAATACTTTTCTTATCTTTTTTTCTATTTACTATTGCTTTTTTTGCCTCACCTTCCTGCGGAACGTGAAGGGAAAACATATCGCCAAATTGTCATTATAACAACTGACCAAAACTACACAATGGTGCAAAATTTCCGTTTTCTCGTATATATAGGTAGTTTTCTGAGACGGCGCCGTATAGGTGCTCTTTAAACTCGCACACCTTTGTGCAATGTGGGATATACTTTCCATATTTGCTCTATAAAAATATGTAAGTATTCAATCGATTAAAACATAAGCAAAAAATTATTCTTACATGGAAGCTATCAATTATCAGCTAATAAATTTGTAGAAATATTATTGTGCCGAGCCCTTCGGGCACAGCACTGTTCTAGTTCGTTCGTTTAATTATACGAGAGCTGTCACTTTGACAGGTAAGTGTCATTTTTTTAAGCTTTTTTGTAGCGAGGGTTAAAGCTGTAAGAACTCGAAATTAAAAAATTTTCAGGTACCTAAATAAGAATGTTTTATACGATAGCTGTCAAATTTTGACAGGTAGGAGTCAGTTTTTTTTATCCTTTTCGTAGCGAGGGTTATCGCTGTAAAAATCCTAAAGTGAAAAATTTTTCAGATCCTAAATAACAAAGTTCTATACGACAGCTGTCATTTTGACAGGTAAATGTCAATTTTTTTAAAGCTTTTCTTGTATCTAGGATTAAAGCTGTAAGAATCCAAAATTTAAAAAAAATTCAGTAGTTGAATAACAAAGTTCTATATGACAGCTGTCAAATTTTGACAGGTAAGTTAAATTTTTTTTTTAGATTTTTCGTAGCGAGATTTATAGCTGTAAGAATCCTAAATGAAAAATTTTTCAGTTCCTAAATAACAAAGTTATATACGACAGCTGTCATTTTGACAGGTAAATTGCAAGTTTTTTTTAAGCTTTTCTTGTATCTAGGATTATAGCTGTAAGAATTAGAAATTTTTAAAAAATTCAGTACCTAAATAACAAAGTTCTATACGACAGCTGTCAAATTTTGACAGGTAAGTTTAAATTTTTTTTTTAGATTTTTCGTAGCGAGATTTATAGCTGTAAGAATCCTAAATGAAAAATTTTTCAGTTCCTAAATAACAAAGTTATATACGACAGCTGTCATTTTGACAGGTAAATTGCAAGTCTTTTTTAAGCTTTTCTTGTATCTAGGATTATAGCTGTAAGAATTAGAAATTTAAAAAAAATTCAGTACCTAAATAACAAAGTTCTATACGACAGCTGTCAGATTTTGACAGGTAAGTTAACATTTTTTTTTTAGATTTTTCGTAGCGAGATTTATAGCTGTAAGAATCCTAAATGAAAAATTTTTCAGTTCCTAAATAACAAAGTTATATACGACAGCTGTCATTTTGACAGGTAAATTGCAAGTTTTTTTTAAGCTTTTCTTGTATCTAGGATTATAGCTGTAAAAATTCGAAATTTAAAAAAAATTCAGTACCTAAATAACAAAGTTCTATACGACGGCTGTCAGATTTTGACAGGTAAGTGTCAATTTTTTTTTAGCTTTTTCGTAGCGACGGTTATAGCTGTAAGAATCCCAAATTTAAAAAAAAATTCAGTACCTAGATAACAGAGTTTTATACGATACCTGTCAGATTTTGAGAGGTAAGTGTCAATTTATTTTAACTTTTTTCGTAGCGAGGGTTAAAGCTGTAATAAAACTAAATTAAAAAATTTTTCAGTACCAAAATAACAAAGTTCTATACGACAGCTGTCAAATTACATATACTTAAATAGTAATTCTTATTTTTTATAATTTGCTACCATTTCTATGCTGTTTAGGTATAGAACAATATATTTGAAAAAAATAGTATTTGAGATGACCTAAACGAATATCCAAACCAAAAGTATATCGGACGCACCCAATTCGATTTATTAACGATCCAATATGACCCTACATTGATTTTAAAAAAATCAAAAAAATTACTTCCCAACTTTCGATCGCGTTCGCAAACAACAGTGTTTTGTAGCCCAACGTCATCTACATGTCGAAAAAGTTTAAATCGATTAAAATGATTTTTGCCACCTGTATCGCCCTACAACGAAAAAAAACATATTTTTTAACTTTGACTTTAATAACTTTTTTCCGGTACACCCTGTATATTTGAAATTATTCCCAGAACGTGCCCCGACTATTCCTCTCTACGTCCAGAAAGTTTGAATCGTTTTGCTCTAACCGTTTCCGAAAAAAAAATTCGTGAATATCGAAATGTCGAATAACCTTCTACCACGTGGCGACGGATTATCAATGTCGAAACGCCATCTTTAAAATCGAGATTACAACCATTTCTGAAACATTTTGGGCAAATATTTTGGTCAGTAAAATTAGAAGAAGGTTCAAGGTAGATATTCCACCCGATTTAAAATCTGGAAATGTTCTTATTATTCTAGCAAGTCACGCTGAAAACACCCATTTTTCGCCATTTTTGACAGCCGGATTTTTAGAATTAATAATTAATTTAGATACATCAATATCAAGGCACTCTTAGTCAAAAGTGAATGGTGTTAGAATTTGTAAATTTTGCCTGTTTCCGCACCCAAAAAAGCGACTTTTCTCAATTTTGCGAATATATTTTAATGATTTTGAATATGTAGAGGTGTTGCGAAGTAATCAGCGCATTTTTTGAGAAAAAAATAAAACGGTTTTGTTGAAAATTAAATAAGCTACAGTCGATATAGTAAAAAAAAAGCTGCCGTTTTTTCCGTATTAAAGATAAAGAAAGGAAAAAATATCACTTAAATACAATCTGACGAGCTCTATCCGCTAACGTTTACAACGTTTCGATCAAAAGTCGTTTTCAGTACGAAAAAAAATAAAAACCGTGAAAAAATCAGGCCTAACTTTATAATTTCCACTTTCTTACAATTTTCGGCAATTTCCATTCCAGTTAGGTATAGAACGATATATTGGAAAAAGGTAGATTTTGAGATGGCCTAACCGATTATCCAAACCGAATGTCGATTGGATGCACCCAATTCGACTTATTAGCGATCCAAGAGGTACCATTTTCGACCAAATTTTGACTTTGAAAAAATCAAAAAAATTACTTCCAAACTTTCGATCGCGCTCACAAACAATAGGGTTCTGTAGCCCACGGTCGTCTACGCGTCGAAAAAGTTTAAATCGAAAAAACTAATTTTTGTTGCCTGTATCGAATGCCAACGAGATCCCGATATTTCTCGACTTTAAAAATTAATAACTTTTTTCCGGCACACCCTGTATATTTGAAATTTTCACACAACGTACCCCCACTATTCCTTTGTAAACCCAAAAAGTTTCAATTGTCCCACATTAACCGTTTCCGAGAAAAAAAATCGCAAATGTGAAAATGTCGAAACTGACGACGCCGCCGACGCCGCCGACACGGACAACATACGCACATATTTCAAATGAAGCAGACGATATAGTGCAAAATTTTCGGGAAGCAGTCGGGGTTGCCGTGATTCCGCGTGAAGGCGACGAATAACATATCGCGTGTTCGCGCGATATGTAACAATTGTGAAGTGTGGACATATTTTTGCGAACTCACAATATTATTTTGTGAGAAAACTATCACAAATTGTAAATTTTCAGCGATTTTCATTGTGTGAATTTCAAGGTTAGTTTATTAAACTTGATTCTTCTCTATGTTCTAATTTTAAAACAAATTATTGTTTGAATATTTATTTAGATATGAATGGTGGCAATATTTGTAGGTAGCATAGCTAGATGTAACAGTAATTCAAAGAAGAAGCCAGATCCAGGCGAAAAAAGATCATGTTTTTACATTCCCAAAAAACCCCATCGTTTCAAAAGAATGGGAACGAAAATGTTGCTGAAAGGATATTTAATAAGAGGATATGCAGCAAGCATTTTCTGTTTACTGACTACAAAGATGAACTGCAAGCTCGCTTAATGAATTTCCAACCAATGGTTTTAAACAAAGATGGTAAGTGAAAAAGAGTAAATAAATAGGCAGTTCTCTATTAATAAAGTGACAACTAAGCCCAAAGTAAATAAACTTATATTATTCAGGGGTGAAAGATTCCAAAGTAAGGGTTGAGTTAATGTATTTATAACAATAATAATCGAGCAACTCTCCATCGGCGAATATACGTGCAAGGCACACTTCTCAAGAAGTGACCACATTGGGGGTGGAACAGCAGTATTTACCAAAGATGACCTAGAGACAAGCCCAGTTGAATCTTTTTTTAATTGTAACGTTGAAAAATGTATAGAGGTCTGTTGTGTTCATGTAAGGGATTTTAATTTATATGTCTTGGTATGTTACAGGTCACCAGTAGGTAACTTTGACACCTTCCTAGCAGTGCTGGAGAAAATTCTCAATGGATGGAGCAAGAATAAATCTTTAGTCATAGCTGGTGATTTTAATGTGAAGTTCAATACCAATCAGAAAGAGGCAGTCCTACTCTGCGATATGTTGGCAGGCTTTGGCTTCAAGCAAACTATCACCACACCAACACGGTTTGATGCTTGCCTTGATAATGTTTTTGTGAATTTTTCCTTGAACGGTCTCTCAATTAGCACGATTAATCTTGATATTTCAGATCATAGTTCACAATTACTTGAAATTGAACACTCTCAACTGAAGACCTCGTATAATCTGGAGCCTAGAACTTGTAGACCATTGACTCAAAAGGGTTTGCTGGAGTATTATAATATAATTGAAGCAACCTCTTATGAATTTATAAATGAACCAGGCATGAATATCAATGATAAATTTACTCGTTTTAATGACACACTTCAGCAGGCTTTTTTGAGGGCTTTTCCCGAGAGGACATTTAAGGTTAGATCGGATCAGCCAGGTACCGCTTCTTGGTTTACGGATGAACTTAGGGGTATGAGGGAACATTTAGGGCTTTTGGGGGAGCTTAGTAGACAATATAAGCAGGCTGGGCTTATTCAGGAATACAAGAGGTTTAGGAAATCTTACAATATTGCTGTCAAAAGAGCAAAAATCACAGCAAACGACCGTATGATAAACACAGCTAAAAACCCGTCTAAAGCCATATGGAATATAATAAATAAAAAGAGAAAAAAAGATAAAAAATCGGACAATATTCCTATCATATCACCTGATGAGTTTAACAATTACTTTTCTAATATTGCTCACAAAATAATAAAGGAAATACCTGAGACTGACGTTGATCCATTGGGAAGGCTAAGGGAAAATACAAATTACTTAGAAAACAACTTTGAGTTCCGGGAGATGACTTTTAATGAAATGAGGGATATAATCAATCATATGAATAATAAGCGTAGCAATGATATCTTTGGTCTAAATATGGTACTAATTAAAACAATTAAAAACTTAATAGTAACGCCACTAACAAAGCTAATAAACTTATCTTTTCGAGAAAGTACTTTCCCGGATGTTCTAAAGCAAGCGCTAGTTATACCAATCTTTAAGCAGGGGGATAAGGAAACACCATCAAATTACAGGCCGATATCGTTGTTACCAGTAGTATCTAAGATTGTTGAGAAATGTATGACAGTGAGAATGGTGAGCTTTATGGAGGAAAATGGTCTTTTCTCGGATAGTCAATTTGGCTTCCGGAGAGGTAAAAGTATGGGATTCTGAACTTAGTGGACAGAATAGCGAGATCGTTTGAATGTAAAGAGTATCATGCTGCACTGTTTTGTGACTTGAGTAAGGCGTTCGACTGTGTGAGCCATGACCTTCTCCTTAGGAAGCTTGCTTTCTACAGTTTTAATCGGAACAGCATAGCTTTAATAAGGTCATACCTGATAAATAGAACCCAGTGTGTGAGAGTGGGGGGAGTGGTGTCTGGCAGAGAGGAGGTTACGATAGGTGTACCCCAGGGCTCGGTCCTGGGGCCCATACTTTTTTTAATATACATAAATGATCTGCCCATGAATGCACTAAATGATCATACCATCTTTGCTGATGATACCACTGTCTCTGTCTCATCGGATACCCTGGACGAGGCTGTGGAGAGGTTGGGGGTAGCGCAGTCGACTGCAAAAGACTGGTTTAGCGCGAACAAATTACTCCTGAATGAAGCAAAAACAAACAAGCTTGTATTTGCACTTCGTGACACGGAAAACCTGAATGAAGATACACCATATGTTAAGTTCCTAGGAGTCCAGCTTGACTCAAAGCTAAAATGGGACAAACATATAGATCAGGTAGCAAAAAAACTTGGGAGTGGTTTGTTTGCGCTACGCAGTCTGGCCGAACAGGTCTCTAGGGGGGTGCTGCATGCAGCCTACCATGCACTGTTCCATTCGGTAATGGTGTATGCTCTGCTCGTCTGGGGACATGCCCCTCAGTCTGCTAGAGTCTTTGGTCTGCAAAGAAAGGCTGTTAGAGTGATGGCTGGTCTGGGATATAGAGATGACTGTAGGCAGTCCTTTAAAGAACTTGGTATTCTGACTCTACCATCTCAGTACATTCTGGAGAATTTACTATATGCCAAGATCAACCTAAACAAATATAGGATGCACAGTGAGATCCACAGCTATGACACGAGATTTTCAGACAATTATGTTCCGGAATACTGCCGATTGAAGAGATGTCAGAGTGGCCCTGGATACCTTGCAATAAAATTTTTTAATTGTCTTCCACACAATCTAAGAAACCTACCATTGAAGGAATTTAAAGCGAACGTAAAGAAATTGTTGATTAATGGGGCCTTCTATACATTTGAAGAATTTTTTAATTGTGCATTTTAACTTGTTTTATTGTGTTTTGGTCTTATTTTAAAAATAAAATGGTTTTAAAGTGTTTTATCTTAAATATAATATTATTAAAATATATGACGTATGTAAATGCATTAGCATGTTCACATGAAAATAAATGATTTGATTTGATTTGATTTGATTTGATTTGATTTGATTTGATTTGATTTGATTTGATTTGATTTGATTATTAATATTTGTGAGGGCTCTTGAAGTATCATCTAATGATAATTATAATAATTATTATTATTAAGACAGAAGTTTGTAGGTTTAGTGAACCCTTATTTTATTTATTTTTTATAGCTCTCCCGACATTATTTTTACCTTTGATAGAAAATAAAGATACCTACTGTGTTATGGAAAAGAGCTTGTCAGATAAATCGAAAAGAAAACAAAGCAACTGTGGAAGGTTTATTACAGTTAGAAACATAAAAGCTAAAAGCCATTGATAACATTTCCATGGATATTTCGGAGGTTACATCAACAAGCAAAAAAACAGATTATAATATTATTTGGGAAAGAAAATTTTCATTATTGAGACAAGAAAATGAGAAGCTCAAAAAAAAAATGCAGATCATGAAAATAAAGAAACGATTTTAAAACAAAGTGGGTCCAACTTAGATGAACAAGATGTTTTGTCTCCAAACCAAGTGGACATTGCCTTAAAAATTAAATCTAAAGCTCGCTGGACACAGGATGAACTCTTAAAAGCTTACGTTAAAATATTTTGGTAAACGGTCATATAACTATATTTAAGACAAACTTTGCATTATCAGCTGCCTGGAATATCCACTTTACAACAGTGGACTACAAATTAATATCAATTTAAGAAATGGAATTATAGATGATATTTTGCACATTATGGGAATAGCAAAAACATTAAAAAAAGTGTTAATAGACATTAACCCTAATCGTTATTGAACTTCTTAGGTAATGAATGGTAAACCTATTTTATTTTGTGACATCATTTCATTTTATTCCCCATTGTAAAGTATAATTTGAAATAAAGAAATTATTATTGTTATTATTTCTCACCATTCCCAATATTTTTTAATAATAGATAAAACATGGTTTTCCAAAATATAATATTTAACATTATATGCAAAATTTTAAATGCTTTTAGCACTTACCTACCTATTAGTAATACAATACTGTCTATTTTCTGATAGGCCGAATTAATAATCAGAATATTGATAATAGAGTAAAAGTGCCTGTTCTTCCACCCAAGCCATAATTAGGAAAATACATAAGAAATATTCCTTTCTTAAGGGCTAAAATCATTTAAAGTTTGTCAAAAAATGATATTTAAACAAAAGCAATTGAATTTACATATCAAAACCACAGGAATTCTGTGTGAAAACTATTTAATTGCCATTCTTTATATGCTCACCATGAAAATATTTTAAATGTGTCGTCTGGATGACGTATTCCCGCGCATGAAATGCGAACATCTGACTGGCCCAAAGTTACCAGGCAACCTATAGTATAGAGACCTTGGGTACTCACCTGTTTTCACTTTCTTCTAAATCTTCCTTCATGTCCAGCTCTTCGTTTTTACCTTCCCAGTCATTAAAGACATTTTCAGGTTTTCTCTCCACGTCATTCTCTGTCGAGTTAGTTTCCATTTTGACCAGGGCCTTGTTCTGTGTAGAAATATGTTCCCTATTATACCTGTAAAAAAATATTTAATTGGGGCCAGCCTCTTTCTTATCAGCACTTTGCGTAAAAAGCTTATTTCTCGCCTTATTTATTTAAATATTTAGCTTATTAAAGAAAGAAGATTTTGTCATAGTTCATTGTATCTTGACCAAGAATTATAAAACTTACCTATTTAAAACTGAACCAGATAGCCCATGCAAATTATCAACGTTAAGATTCCCATCTTTTTCAACTCGTTTTTCAATTACTTTTAGATTTTCTAAAAGCGCACCTAATTTACGATTCTTGACATAACAACTTTTAGGAACTTCAAGTGGAACATTTTCAATTTCATAATTATTCGTTCCTGGCTCGTCTTTTATTAATAAATTTAAAGCATTTTCAAATTCTGATGTTGCACGACATGATACCTTTTTACGTTCTTCTAATACAGAGAAAAAGCTTCGATTACAGACGTGTTCTGTATTTTGTTCATTAATAGGACGTCCTAAATTAGTTTTTGCTTCTGCAACTAAATTCTTGTGCATTTCCTGGTCAGAAATGGATTCCATATTTTATAATAAAGAAATTAGGAAACTTCTTTTGTTGTAAATTTTTCCAAGAAACTGAAGTAGAACCAACAAATATTTACACAGTAGAACTAAAAGAACAAAATGTTTATATATTATACTTGGCTTGGCTTGCTTGTTTATGGCTTTGCTACTAGGCAATTGCCAGCTCGCTTCTTTTGAGATCCCCAGCTGTCTGGCTCTGAGCCATGTAGGGAGCTCTGGACTTTTCCTTAATTCTGGATTATTCTTTATTCTGTATAGCTTTAAACAGGATTTATTATACTTTAACTATTATTTATTTATTTATAGAGGAAAATTTGTTAGTAGCACAACATATGGAAGCAGGATACATAAAAGCACTCTACACTACATGGGAAATAAATATAGGAGGGTAGTAAGGGAAGTAGAAGCTGAGCTTTTATAATTTTAACTTATTTATGTTTACAAAATGCATGATTATTTCAATCGTTTCCTCGTCAGGAACAGACAGAATGTCAGACATCGATATGGGCGAAATTTTTTTTTTAAAACCAGTTTTTCATACAAATCTACATTTGGCCTTATATATATGGGACATTCAAAAAATATGTGATTTAAGTCATCCATAGCCCCACAGTCACATAAAGGATTATCCTTTATTTTAATCCTGTAGAGATGAGAGTTGGTTAGACAATGACCGGTACGCATTCTAATGATTGTTGTAATGTGTTTTCTATCTTTATAATTTAAATTGGAAAACCACTTCTTGTTAGGGAATTTCGATTGTATTTTAGCATAGCCATGCTTTTTCTGTGTAATTGCCAACCCCCAGGCATCTTTAAAGTTTTTAGTAATCATTTCCTTAATAACATTGAAGATATCATGTATGTCGATAAGCATTTTTCTAGGAGTGTTTAAACTAGTTCCAATTTTAGCCAGTGTGTCCGCCTCCGTATTGCCCGGGATGTCGGCATGGCCTGGAACCCATGCAAGCCGAAAGTCATGACCGTTTTTATTAGCCGTGTTTATTAGATGTCTTGTAGATAGAATCCAATGTTCTGTTTTGGCCGAAAAGAGATTACTACTAAGCTTAGTTATGGCGCTTTTCGAATCGGAAAGAATGATAGCTTTATTAATGTGTTTATCGATAACAGTTTTAACAGCGTCGTGGATTGCTACTACTTCCGCTTTGTAGATAGTTAGACAGTCAGGCAGCCTTGACGAGAATTTGTAATCAAATTCTGGAATAGAAATTCCATAGCCCACCCTGTCACCTCTTCTGGATGCATCAGAGTACACGAAAGCAAATTGATTTTTAAATACATAGGTTTCTGCGATAAACTTTTGTTTTGTCATCATATCTCCCTTCTCTAGATTAAGATTTATGGTTTTAGGCGGATCATTTAAAGTATTAAAGGGAAATTCATAGCACGGAAAAGCAGAACCCCTATACAGAGACCTAATGTGAGGGCGAAATTGCTGCAATGCGTATACTAAATATGGGGTACGACCTTCATGCCAGAATTCTGGCCTATGTATAATTTTCATACGTATATTGTTCATTAACCGGATGATAGGGTGATTGGTGATCATTAAAAGTTTAGAGACCAATTTAAGGGCCAGAAGTTTTCTCCTACATTCCAGATCAACCACCGCCGCTTCCGCTAGTAACGCAACTCTTGGTGTAGACCTCATACAGCCCAAACAAATGCGCAAACCTTCGAAAAACACGACATCCAATTTATTAAGCGCCTTAGCGCTACAAGGTTTAATATAAATTGAACCAAAATCCAATTGAGACCTAACTAACGCGAAAAATGCTGTTAATAAAGTGTTTGGATCAGCTCCCCACCAAACTCTACATAAAGCCCTAAGAACATTGAGAGACTTTTTCGCTTTAATCACAATGTTTTCTATATGTATATCCCATTTTAAATTTTCTTGTAGGGTTATGCCTAGGTATTTGACTTGCCTTTTAAAGGGAATGGCTATATTATTCGTTATAATAGGTGGGGGAGTCTCCCTTCTCCTACCTCTGGTAAACCAAATTGCCTCACATTTATTAATTGAAAGAGATAGATTATTCAATTTAAGAAAGTCACTTATTTTCTCTAATGACGCGTTAATTCTGGTAACCATGGTAGAGATAGAGCTTCCCTTAATAAAAAGTACCAGATCGTCCACGTATCCTATTAGAATTACATCCCCCAGATCCAACCAAAAAATGTCATAGATATATAGATTAAACAGCATTGTACTCAGAGGCGACCCCTGTGGGAGTCCTTGTGTAGCCAAGACCGGACCCAGGAAAGATCCGTCATTACTCCTACTATATAAGAGTCTATTTTTTAATAAGTTAAAAATGGTATTGCATAAATATGTGGATATCCCTACTTCTAGTAGTTTGTTATATAATCTGTATATATTCACATTATCGTATGCTGATTTAATGTCTAGGAAAACCGCAACGACCGATTGTGATGATTGAAAAGCCTCAAAAATGAACGAAGTTAAGAAGGCGATGTTGTCATAAATGCCCCTACCTTTTCGAAATCCCAACTGATTATTTGAAAGTGTAAGTTTGTTTTCCACTTGCCAATCTAAGCGATTTTTAATCATGATCTCCAGAATTTTAGCCCCACACGACGATAAAACAATGGGTCTGTAATTTTCAGGCAGTGACGGATCTTTATTGGGTTTCAACAAACTGATAATATTAAATTTTTTCCATGCAAAGGGAATTTGCTCTTCTCCCATCAAGATTTTATTATAGATATTTAGCAGAATTATTTTAGCTTTAGTTGGTAGATATTTAAACATTAAGTATGATACATCGTCCATACCTGGCGAAGACGATTTTTTTTTATCTAAAGCATTAATTAGTTCATTCATACTAAACCGAGCTACATTTTCAATATCATTTAGGGGCAAGGTCGAAAAATTAGGGTCTATATTAATGACGGACATACTTCCTATAATTGCTAGTTTTAGCTCATTAGATATTGTCTGATTGAAGCTGTTATGTTTTGAATTATTATTGAATCTTTTAATTTTTTGCCAGACAAAGGACATATTAGAATTTCGGTTTAGGGATTCACAAAATTTTGTAAATTTTTCTTTTTTCTTTACTCTTAATTTTTTTCTAGTAATTGCTATATTTTTTTTTGCTACAATAAAGTTTTCAATTGTAGGATGTTCATTAAATTTTTCAATAGCCTTTTTCCTATCCTGTATCCATAAAGAGCACTCATTATCCCACCAGGGATTTCCCTTTTTTTTTATTTTCCCACACTGCTTTAAAGGAATAACCTGCTCGGCGGCCGAGCTTATAGTATTTAGTAGTTCATCATAGCTTAAATTATAATGAGAATCCGATAGATGAATCAAAATCTTATCGTGGTAGGCTCCCCAGTCGGCCTTTTTAAAATTTTTGATTTCATATGCGCTAATAAAATTGATTTCCGAATTATTGTTATAAATGTCATTAAAGGAAAGACATGTAGGAAAATGGTCACTGTTTCCACAGTCCCGAATTGTAAACCACGAGGCTTTTACAGCTAAAGCCCCACTTACAATCGACAAATCAACGGCACTAGAAAAATTACCCAATTGGAACAAAGTTGGAGACCCATCATTCATAATAATTAACTCATTGTTAAAAACAAAGTCACTAATTAGCTTACCACTCTTGTTAGGAATCGACTTATCCCATAACGGGTGATGTGCATTTAGATCTCCCATTATGACTAGGTTTTTTGGATTATGTGATATAAGTTCATTTAAAATGTCAATGCTCAAGTTATTACCAGAATTGCAATAAATATTAATATATTGTATATCTCCTATTTCTATAATTATATATTGAATATTTTCAGACGAGAAAATCTTCAATAACTTAAACACTATATTTTTTTTAATACATGTAATCACACCTCCATAACCATCATTTCGATCCTTTCTTATTAGATTATATCCGTTCAAGCTAAAAAAATTTTCTGCCTTTAACCAAGTTTCGTTAATAAATAATAAGTCTGGATCCTCTTTAAAAACTAAACTTAATAAATTGGCCCTGTTGGAATTAATGCTTCTAATATTCCACTGAATAATTTTAAATTTATTTATTATACTCGTTAATAACATGAAAATTCAGTTAAAATAAAAATTAGTCTGATTGTGAATCCAGATCAAGGTCCATACCATAGGAATAATTTTCGTTAAATAATATGTCTTTGATGGCATTTTTGTTTCTTTCAGATGTATTCTGAAACGCACTTATAATATTGTTAATCTCCGCAGAATGAGAAGTAGATTTCTGTGTATTAAAGCTTTGCATGGCACTATTACTAGGCGATTGTAAACTATTTTGGGGTTTATTTTGTTGTAAATATTGAAGAATATTTTGTGAGTTATTTTCTTTTGCAAGTCTTGAATTGGGGTACAGTAGATTTTCGTTATGAGCCTTTTGGTCATAACCTTTGTGAATAATTCTTTTTTTTTTTGCATTTTCAGATAATGCTTGCTGATAGGATCTTTTAATGGTGTCAGATTTAAACTGCTGCACCCGTCTTTGAGAAGGTTGAATAATATTTTCTTTACTTTCCGTTTGACTTGAGGAATTATTGTTTTTTATGTTAGGAAAGTCACTATGTCGGTAAACAAATTCATCCTGGGAAATATACGATTTTTTAACCATGTCACTAGCATCGAAAAAAGTTAAATTTTCAAGGGCCATAAGTTCTTTAATATTTTTTTGACGGGTATATTCCGGGCAATTTTTGTCAGTGGATTTATGGGCATTTTTACAAAATAAACATCGAGTCAAACAGGATGCATGGTCTTCTTCGTCTTGACCTTTTAATTCTGAACAATTAATACAGCGTTCTTTACCTTTACAATTGTTTCGAGTATGTCCAAAACGGAGGCAACGAAAACATTGTGTGACTGGAGGAATGTATATCGAAACCGGCTTTTCCAGTTTATAAAAATGTATATATTTGGGTAGATCAACACCCTCAAAAGTAAAGAGAACTGTGCCTGTAGGTTCGTAAGAGGTAGAGCCATTTTTCATAACCCTACGGTTAAGCCTTCTGGCATCCAAAATTTTTTTATTGTCAGTATTACAACATTCCAACAATTCTTTATCCTCAATTTCGAGGTCTATTTGTCTAACCAATCCCTTGCAAGTAACAAAATTAAATGGGATAAAAATTTTATAACCCTTATCTAGAAGTGATTTATTCTTTGTAAAATTATTAGCAGCATAAGGGCTAATGAATTCAACAGATATTCTGTTAAGACCTTTATTCTTAATTTTTTTAACATCAGTAAGATTTAAACCAAAAATGTCTCGGCTATTTTTATATTGTTGTATTTACCAATGCTAAAACCCAGTTTTTCTGTTGTTTCAATGTAAACTATAAATGGACCTCTATCGGACTTCGCATAAAAAACTGGTTTTTTGTCAAGTTTTTGTGAACTGTTATCATTATTGTTATCAGAATGCTCGATGCCTTTACCCAAATTATTACTGTCATTTGTGCAGAATGCAACTTGGGGGGGGCCGCCCCCCCCTGTATCACTCATGTCTATTCAAGAAGTAAAGGAATGCTACAAGCATGCATAAGATAAAAGCCGAAAAAAAATAACTGCTAAAAGCAAGCCAAAAAAGCAAAAAGCGAAAACAGAATTCAAGCTCAGCTTACCTAATTAACACTCTATACAAACACAAAGATTTTTAGCAGGAAGCAATTGAAACACAGCCTCTTCGAAAACAAAGCGATCGACCATCGAGACGATCAAACACCGAATGTTTATATATTATATAAAAGTGTTGTTTTATTTTCTGAGGTTACGTTACGATAAAATAACAAAGAAGGAAAAAAAAAAGTGACACCTGTTGCGGTGTGGCACACAGACAAATAAAGGGCTTCCTCGGTGTGGAAGTTAAAAAGTAAGGCTGGGTCCCCATGGGGAAATTTTACAGCGTAAGCGTGATAGCCCACCTATTTTCTAGGACTTGATTGGTTGATCACCGCCATTTTCTAAAATGTTGGCCGAATCGACCACCACGTCATATTTACGCCAATGGGGGATCCGGGGTTTGGTTAAGCGTTAAACCAAGGCCTTCTGAGATTTAAAGAAAAGTGAGTGAATTGGAATAACTTTCTACTTCGTTTGGGTGGCCTTAGTGGTAAAACTATCCGGCCAAAATCACAGCTTGGAGAGTGGTGATCTCTTGTAGATCAAAAGAAAATCCCCGCAGGACCGTTTTCACGAGTCTGGATTCTCAATCCATATCCTGGAGGAGATATAAATCATTATGAAGGGAAAACACACAGGCATACAGACATATCCTAGAAAAGCGACAATGCAGCATACATAACAAAATGTTCCAGTAGAAACCATAGCAGTCAATAAATCAAAGCGAGTCCAAAGACTTATCCAAAGCAAAATCTAAAGCTTAATCCCAGAGGCAACAAGAAAGCTAACTAGTGTTTTAACATGCTCAACTGAGGAGTTCTTATAAAGGAGGTCATGCATAGAAATAGGGGGTGTTATACCTAGTCGACGATGCAGGATGTCAATATTATAGTAGTTGAGGGGGCATTCAGCGAAAATATGAGTGATATCATCAACTTCTCCACAGGTACAGTTCGGCTCATTCTTTAGGTTAATTCTGTGTAGGTGAGCCGGAGTCCAGCAATGACCCGATCTCATTCTTGTGAAAGTGGTAATTTCTCGTCTATCAAGAGGTTTGTTGTGGAACCATGGTTTCGTCAAGGGTGTTTCTACAGATGTGCCATACATGATGCCTTTAGTGAGCGATATTTCTCTGAATTGTACGCTCCAAAGTTTCGTAATATTACTCTTGATTAACGGAAGCAGGTCTGAGCAGGGAGGGATTTTATTAAAGTTAAGAACATGGCTCCTACCATTGTTGGCGAGTTTATTAGCTTTGTCATTTCCTTCAATTTGGGTATGGCTAAGGATCCAGACCAGCAAAACCTCCCTACCCGACTCCCGGAGGGTTACCAATTTGTCCCTGGTTTTTAATGTAAAAAAGTCCTTGTTGGATTTAGGTTTTCTGCTGCTTATACTTAGCAATGCTATAAGTGAATCCGACGAATACGGCCTTACGAATGTTGGCATTGTCAATGCATTCCAGGGCCATCTGTATGGCTCTAAGTTCTGCATTGCATATGCACATGTAGTTAGGTATTCGGGCTGCGATGTTGAAATTAAATCTTCTTGAGTAAACTCCCGCTCCTACTCTTCCTTCTTCGTCTCTTGATCCATCTGTGTAGAAAAGGGCATAGTCAGAGAGGTCATTAGATATCCAATTGTTAAATATTGTCTTATTATTAGTGTCCTTTGTCAGTTCGCTTCTGGAGAAGGTGATTTCTTTAGTCTGAGAAAGCCAATCAAAACAGTACACTGGAAAATTTTCATACTTCTGCATATTGTTGAAATACTGTTACACCAGATCAAAACCTTGAATCATGGGCAATGTGCCCTCACGATCCCAAAACTGCATATAGTTAAAGCTTTCATACAGGTTTATAATTGATGTTGCGACAGGGTGGTTGTCGATGGAGAAAACTCTAAGAACGTACTTCGCAGCCAACCAGGATATTCTAAAAGACAGAGGCCATTCTGCTCCCTCTGATAGCAGGACATGGGTAGGGGTACTTCTCATAGCCCCTAAGACAATTCTTAAAGCTCTATACTGTAGCCTGTCTAACTTCGTAAGATCGGCGCTGGATGTTTTCCCCAAAAATATTGATCCATAGTCCAGATGGGAACGGATATATGCTTTGTACAGAGTTAGAAGTATAGAGGGGTGAGCACCCCATTGAGTGCCACACAGGGCTCTAAGTAAATTTATACCCTTTTCCACACTCTTGATCATCTTTTCTATCATAGGGCCAAATGACCACTTAGAGTCCAATATTACTCCTAGATATTTGACGGAGAGGCTCCATGGGATATTTATTCCATTAATTCGGATGTTATTCTGGGCATTAAATCTTCTGCCTCTGTAAAAAGCAATAGCCTGGGATTTATGAGGTGCTATCGTCAAACCGTTATCTCGGAACCATTGAGACAGTCTGTCTAGGGCGGCGTTGATATTGCAGTTTCCGGGTCTCTAGCTGAACAGATCAGGGCAATGTCATCTGCAAATAGCAGCAGGCGAATTCTAGGATCTATGAGATTTATCAGTTCATTGATATAGACATTGAATAAAATTGGGCTTATGGCTGAACCTTGAGGCAAACCGTATTTATTGGGGTCTCTGACAGTTATTTTCCTACCCGTAAGTAGCCTGAAAATCAGTTTACAAATTACCTTAGGCAAACCGAGACTTCTAAGTCTATAGTTAAGATTTTCTAAAAGTACGTGGTCATATGCCGAGGACAAATCTAATAAAATCATAACAGTTTGGCAGCCATTGGCAAAGCCGCAGTTTACAATAGACTGGATGGCTGTGAGATTGTCAGCAACCCCCCTGCCCCCTCTAAAACCAGACTGAAAAGGGTATAAGAGATTATTTTTTTCAATGTACCAATTAATTCTGTTCTTAATCATTGTTTCAAGTATTTTAACAACACAGGACGATAAAGCAATAGGTTTCCAACCAGATGGAGAGTCTAGGTTTTTACCAAATTTAGGAATCGGAATGACCAGCTGAGATTTCCAGGATTCAGGGATGACCGCGTCTTCATTGTAGAGAAGCTCATTGAAAATTCCGAGGAGAATATTTGTCGCATTAGCGGGTAAGTGTTTAATTGCAGCATAATTCACCCTATCAAGTCCGGGGCTAGATTTGTCACTTTTGCATTCAATAACGATTTCCATCTCGCCCAAGGTGAAGGGAGGGCACCGTGTCTCCCTTCATCCTTCCTCAGGAAAGACACATTCTTCTAACAGGGGTTAGCATAGAGTGTTTAGGATATCTTGAGCCAGATTTTCATTTAACGATTTACAGGGTGCCTTGGCACTCAATTCTTTGCTAAAGCGTCTGACTGATTGCCATACCTCTGAGATTGGTACTTTACAATTAAGTTCTGAGCAATATTCAATAAACTTCGTTTTACGTTTTTCATTAAGAAGTCTCTTGGATTTTGCTCTTATTTTTTTAAGTTCAAGGTAGTTCTGTTCATTAAAATTTATTTTTAAGTTGTTAAAAGCGCTCTTTTTGGCCCTAATGGCTTCAGAGCAGTCAGAGTCCCACCATGGTTTAACTTTAGAAAATTTTTTTTTAACTGGGATAAACTGGTTAATGGAATCTCCCACCACGGTCTCAAACTGATTATAAGAGTCAATTGGCGAAGTATCGCGCCTCAATATGTTCCCGGAATTTTTGCCAATCAGCTTTGTCGTAATTAAGGCGTTCTACATTCTGGTTTAAAAGGGATTCTCCTTGGTTAGAGATAAAAGAACATATTGAAGGAAAGTGGTCACTCAAGGCGGAGTCGTTTACAGTCCGCCATGTCACTAGGGGCGCCAGTCTTGGCGAGCACAAGGACACGTCAGGGGCACTGGGGTTTGTTCCAGGAGGGGTAAGTCTAGTACAGGAACCATCGTTCAAAATACCCAAACCGTTATCATTTGCATAGTCAAGTAACACATGTCCATTCCTGTTATTTATGCCGGAACCCCATACTACATTTTGGGCATTGAAGTCACCTATCAAGAAAAAAGGCTTATTAGTTGTAGGTATAATAGGGTCAATAATTGAGGGATCAATGGAGACATTTGGGGGGATATAAAAATTAAAAATATAAAATTTCTTTGTTTCTATTGCCATTGTTTGCCAATTTCCAGGCATAGGAATATGTTCTAGCGGGATTACTCTGAAAGCTAGATTTTTTTTAACAGCGATAGCAATGCCTCCCCGCCCATCATGACGGTCTGCCCTAAGTACTATAAAACTCTGAAGGTTAGCATTCTTATCAGGCTTAAGAAATGTCTCATTTAATAAACAAATGTCTATATCAACTCCCTAAGAAATGTCACCAAAGCATCCTTATTAACATAAAAACTTCTCATATTCCAGTGCAAAATATTTAAATTATCGTTAGCCATTAAAACTGCAAGCTAAATAAAAAAAAAGAATAAAAAATTAAATTAATAAAAGTTGACTAGGTACTTAGAAAAAGAACGATGATCTAATTCCGGTCTAATGGCTCAGCCACTGACACAGAATTATGTTCATTATAGCCTCATAAAATAATTTTTAAAAGTTTTGTATTCGACTGGGAATTGTTCGAGAAAACCCTTAATCGTATTTATTGATAGGTCCGGCTCCGAGGCATCCTCAAAGGTGTCCATTGTGTCTCTCTCGTTGTTAACCTGATATGACAGGTCGGAAACCCGTCCACCGCCAGAAGATCTGGTGGTTTGTGGAAAGAGTGCCCTTTTGTAAGCTTCCTTATCGTAGCCTGTTTTTTCTTGTAGATCATCAGACCTTCTGCGTTTGTTTGCTATGTGTGTGTAATTTCTACTTTGTTGTCCTTGTTGGCCATAATTGGCCGCTCTGCTATAGTTACGGTTTGTTAATTGAATCCCCTCCGCTGTTGGATTTGACCCCGCCAGGTGTGGGAATTCTGAAGGGTGTCTTGTTGTTTGGTAATTTTTTGGTTTGTTCACTGTAATGAGTGATGGGTACTTCCTAACTGCTTCATAAAAGGAGCATCTCGAGAATGCCATCCCCTCATTTATTTTTTTTTGTCTTTCAAATTCAAGACAGCTCTTCCTATCTGTTGCCAAGGCAAGGCAATGCACACACTTTTTTTCGCTATCGCAGTCGTAATATTTATGGTTTTTGCCGCATTGGAAACAGGTTATTTTTCCTTTACATTGATGTTTGGTATGACCAAATTTAAGACAATTTAAACAGAGAATAACAGGCGCCACATACAATTGTACTCTATATCTAGCTCCCCATATGACCATTTCAGTTGGTAGTTCCTTGCCTTCAAAAGTCAGCCATATAGTGTAACCTGGTGTTGTCTTAATTCCCTCGGGGGATTTTACTCTCATATTAAATCTTTTTGCCATCAAATGTTTTTTTTCCTGGTTAAACAAGAATAGTTTTCCAACTCCAGACTCTGCCAAATCTTGTTCGGTCGTAGCAGGTCCAACCCCCCTGACTATGCCTTTACAAGTTGTCATTCGTTCAGGAATGTACACACTAAAACCCTTATTTACAAATTCAACATTGATCAAAAAATTATTAGCATTAAGTGCATTATCAAACGCTATATCTATTCTATTTCTACCCCTCTTTTTAAGATCTGTATATCCCCTAACCTTTATGGAGTTCAAAACCTTGGCTAAATCATAGGTACATGTTACCCACATTTCCTCTTTCTGATTCAACAGTAACCCAGAAAGGGCCCACGATAGATGTAGGATCATAAGTGAAACGCCTTTTCTTGGCGTTGACAATTCTATTAGAGATGATATCAATTTCCCTCAGGATATCCAAATCATTTTTATTTGATGATTTAATATTAGATAGTTCTGTCTCAAGCACGGTAAGAAATTCACTATTAGTTGGTGATATTTTATGTAGATTTTTTGCCAAGTTTCTAGATCCCTCAGTAAGCAAAGCAAGCATTCTATTTCTAGCATTAATACTGTCAGGAGAAGCATTTCCTACAATATTTCTAGCATCAAGCAGTTGAGGAGGGTGGGTATTCCCACCCCTCGTCCAGGGGGTTCATAATGAACCCCGAGCAAGCGTGTTAACTCGTGTCCTCCAGTGTTGGAGGTTAGATTTTACGTGCAAAGAATACAAATCTAGATCTTACCAGACTCAAAGATAAACAACCAAAAGATAAGTAAAAGACGACCAGACATTAATATTTTTACCAGAAAACCACCTAAGTAAGATTTTCTTTATTAAATTGGAGAAGCTAGGCCACCCAAACACGTCCATTCTCTTGAGAAGCAATCGACCAAAAAATAACTTTCTACTCCTTTAAATTTGAGAAGGTTATGGGTTAAACAGGCACAAAGAATAAGTCGGTTACACATCTCGCCTAAGGCACAGAGAAGCGAGGAGAATTTTGCAAGGACGTTTCGGCCACAGGTTTCGGCGTTTTGTCGCTTTTTCGCAGTGTTGCCAATCGGCGGACTTTAGTCCGGTTTTCGGACTTTTTTTTAAGGCTATGGACTTTTGTCGGACTTTGAAACTATTTCGGACTTTTCGGACTTCTTGATACCTGACGAAAATATGCTAAATGCACAAATTTGGAAATAAAATCGGCAGGTAACTTATTGTTTTTTTACCAAGTGTTGGGTTGTCTTATTACTTATTACATTAACTTTTTTATTATTGTTTTTTTTTGTTATTAAAAAGTAAATGTTTATAGAGTTATCAGTCTTTTTTATTATATAATATACCTACAACAGTAAAAAATAAATTTCACTTATGGCGAATGCGCCAGACGAAGCATTTTCATTTCGACGCGGACTAAATCGGACTTTTTCGTGCCACTGGGCGGACCTTTTCACCTAATGTCATTGGCAACACTGCTTTTTGGACCCCTTCGCAGTTTATATCGGGTTTAGCTATGCGTCCAGAGAGCAGCAGCGTTGCCAGAGGTGGTACAATTGTACCAGATTTGGTACCAAAGGCCTTAAGAAAGTACGTACGTACTCCTTTTGTCTTTCTGGTACTAAACTGCGATTTATGTATAAAGTGCATAGGATAGTAGGAACTTTTTTTCTGGTTTTGGTACTAAACTGTGATCTTTAGCCAGTGTTTTTTTTTTCAAAATGAATTATTCGATGTTAAAGCTTTTCAGTATTTAGGAATCGGGTTTTAAAATGCTCTTTTACATGTAGTTCAAATATTCTATATTATGGGTTAGTTAGACGACCACCGGAGGAGAGATGGCGCCAATTGTCAAAACATTTTATTTTCCAATCGAAAATGCCGAAAATTGCTATTCTTGGTTTGACAACCACAGCCCAGTTTATTAAACAAAAAAGTTAAATATTCATAATGATTACGTATTAATTAAATTAAAAAATATTTTTTTGTTTAAAAATATGTATGTGTTGAAAAAATGTAATATTTAGTTAAATTTTAATAATAATATATTGATAATTATATAAGTTGGTAATTTTTTATCAAATCTGGTACATTTTTGGATAGCTTTTGGTACGAAAAATTTGTAGTCTCTGGCAACGCTGGAGAGCAGTGATGTAAACTCCTTGCATTTAAAAGGGTTGTATTCCTCTAGCCAATCTAAAATTATTCGCAAGTCAGTTTTATCTCGTTGTTGGCGTGAACGACTTAACTCTATCATCTATCAGGTGATTCTTACAGCATTGTCTGAAACAAAAGAAACAGAAACAGTATAGTTTATAGTTAGTGCAGTGGCCAAGTTTGCACTCATCGAGTTAGCTCAAATCATTATCCTTCGGCGATCATGTTGCTTGATGTACAATATTCCTGAAAACAAACAAATATTAATATTTAAAGTATTATAAAATATACTTCTATATCAAGAGTAAGTTCGGGTATTATGGCACACCATAAGAATAAATTAAAATTAAAATAATATTATGTGACACCAATCGCTTTTAGTCTCTTAATTTAGTCAAGAAACCTATCTACTATCCTATTATAATAAATAAATGAGTAAAATTTAAAAAATGTAAACGAAAAAATATATTTTTTAAAGGTTTACAAAAGTGCCAGATTTAAACATGGTAGGGTATTATGGCCTAGGGCCATATTAGCTTCTATTGCCTTCTTCGTGGATTATTTGTTCCATGTTTGACGCTTTTTTTTAGAGTCTAATTTTGGAGACATAGGTACTTTGAGAAATAAAGTCAATAAGTTAATATTACAATAATGTTTTTTATTTTACAAAATCCTAAATTGTCTTCAAAAAAATGGTCGGTAACAGGATAAACCGTATGGCCAAAGATTTATCTAACAATATATAAGTTAACTTGTAACGGTAAAATTTAAATTTGTGATTGTTGAAAATTAATATAAAAATAAAAACTTATCGAGAAATTAGATCAGAAACCGTTAAAATTGATTTTTGCTTCTCACGAACACATCCGTACTCCATGCGCGGTAACATGTCGACTGAGGTAGCTAGAGAAGATATAGGAACAAACTAACGAAGATTGGAGGCACTGAGACGATTCGTATCAGATTAATCGCACACTTATTCCTAAACCGTCACTATACGAAAATTTCCATTTTTTCAAGAAACCTTTCTAAAATCATACCGGCAACAACGACCCTATATAAAATAATTTAAAACCTTACTTCTTCTTTCTTGGGTTTTAACGTGTTAGTGCCGTTGAGCACTTTTAAACACTTTAGGTTTTCTGAAAATTAAAGGACAAATTGTCCTTTGGGGGGGACGTTAGTGTTTCTGTAGAGTGTAATTTTTTCACACTTTTTATTTTCAAAAAAATTTCTTATTTTTTTTTTTTAAATTGATCAAATTTTTTGGGTTTGATCAATTTTTGTTGTCATACAATCAAGCATGGCTTGACGATTAGGATGTTGTTTTTGTGTTTTTTATGTTATTGTATAATAGGAGAATTTATGCTCCTATTGCGGATTTTGAGCAGATTTGGGGCGGGATTTATGGGAAATGAATTTTGAATTAATTGATTTGGGTGAAACTGTTTTTTCCTAAAAAACTCAGTATGTCTTTTGTTTAGGAATTCTTGAATTGTTTCTACTTTAAGGTCGCGGTGGATCGCCGCTCCTCTAATGTGAAGGGCGCGTTTGTGATGGCCCTAAGAATTTTATTTTGAAGTGTTTGGAGACGTTTTCTTCGTGTTTTAGGTGCTTGACACCATGCTATGCTTCCGTATAGTATGGAGGGGCGCACTACTTGTTTGTATAGTAGCGTCTTGTTTTTAAGTGACAGTTTGCTTTTGCGACCCAGGAGAGGATATAGGCGGCCAAATGCTTGCTTTCCGCTTTTGATTTTATTGTCAAAATGGGGGGCCCATGAGAGCTTTTTGTCAAGAGTGACACCGAGGTAATTTAGGGTGTTGCTCCAAGGTATTTCAGTATTGTCTAGTTCAAGATTTTGGATATTGATGTTGTTTATTCTCTTGTTGGAAATGAGAATGACTTGAGTTTTTTCAGCGTTAACTTTTATTTTCCATTTTTGAAAATAGTCAATAAGCGTGTTAATCTGATTTTGTAAACATCTTTGAATGTGTGCAAGGTTTTTATGGGTGCACGTCATGGCCGTATCGTCAACAAAGATGTATTGCTCGACGAAAGGCGTTTTTGGCATGTCCGCAGTATGCACAATGTATGAAACTGGGGCAATTGGGGAACCTTGGGGAACGCTCGCTTCAATATCGCGTACACGTCTGATAAAATGCCGTTTATACGGGTTTGGAATTTTCTATCTTTGAGGTATGAAATAATGAATTTTGTGAAATGTATGTTTATATTATAAACATAATGGAGTTTGTATGCGAGGCCGTCGTGCCAAACTTTGTCGAAAGCTTTGGAAATGTCTAGAGCTACCATGCCTGTGGAGGCCTGGTGCTGCAGACCATCTGTGGCTGTGTCGATTAGTCTAGCAAGTTGGTCTTCGGTCGAATGACCGTGGCGAAAGCCAAACTGATCATCTTGAATGATGTGGAGTTCGTTAAGAATGTCCCATGGTCCGGATAGAAAATTTTTTTCTGAGATTTTTGCTATGGACGAGATGAGACTTATGGGTCTCCAATTTTCGGGGAAAGTGCGATTTTGATTAGGTTTTGCAATCAGTATTACAATCGCTGTTTTGCACGTGTCTGGATATACGTGATTTTTAAACATGAAGTTTATGATCATTGCGATGTTATCAATGACGTTATCCGGCAGGTTTTTCAGCGCTGTGTTACTGACTGCGTCCTTACCCGGGGCTTTTTTGGATTTAGTGATGTGAATTTACTTCCTCAGAATTTGTGGGGCGTATTTCGGGGGGGGGGGGGGGGGGCGGTTGGGGAAAAATTCTCGGGATTTCTGGGGAAAGTCTTTCTACACGGTTTTCCCAGTCGATGTCGTCATCAACTGAAGTGTTCAGGCGAAATTGGCTTTCAAGTGACTCGGCGAAGGCTTGAGCCTTCTCGTCGTCCGAGTAAACCATTCCGCCTGCGCCGTGCAGAGGGGGCACTTGGGTTGTTTTATTTTTGTTGAAGTGTTTTTGAATGTGCCAGAGTGAATTGTCTTCTGGACTTGTGAGTGAGTGAGTGAGTTTAAGTGGATTTCCCACTTATAGTTACGAAACTCCAGAATCAGGGTTTTTATGTTATTTGTCAGGCGTGACGCTTCTCTATTGAATTGAGGGTTCAGGGTGGTTTTTGCTCTGCGACGAAGACGATTGCGCTCTCTGATCATTCTTTTTAGGAATGGCGGTAGGATGAACGAGTTATAGTGCTCGTTTTTCACTGTTGCGTTTGCAGCTTGTACAGATGTCTGTATGTCTGTTGAGAGTTTGTCGATTTCTGAATTTAATTGAACTACGTTGTCAATTGTTTGTATTTCTGTCGTTTTGTCGTTCAGATGGTTTTTAAATATTTAAAACCAACACCCTAGTTTGTTAGATGGCGTAAGTGTCACTATAAAGTTTTTAAAGTAGCGGGGAGCATACCACGCAAGAGTGACATTAAACCCAGCGTTGCCAGAGGTGGTACAATTGTACCAGATGTGGTACAATGACCTTTAAAAAAGTACGTTGGTACACTTTGCCTACATGTGGTACAATCTTATAAGTTTTTATAAAAAAGTGTTAGATTTCAATATTTAAAACCTACTTCTTCGTTTCGACACAAGAGATTATACTTTTTTGATTTTGATATGAAAATGTTACGTTTGCTCTTTACAGTTTTTAGGATTTTAAAATGATAAACCTAATTTATCAGTTGCAATTGCTGACTGAGATAGATGGTGGTGTATCGGTGAATGTTTACTGTTTCGGTGGTTTACCCATTTACCCTACCCTGTTCTCTGTTTAATTTTCGGTGTTTTACGCGTTATACGATTTATGGTTTTTTTACTTTTTTTAAAATTATATTAGTGTTTTATAGTAAATTTAAATCTCTGTAAATTATGAAAAGGTAAAAGACATTATTTAATATATTATATTATGTATATTTAGTAATTAACGCCTTGTTTTTATGATGTTATCCCGAGATTACTAGTTTTATTTTTGTGTTTGTATAAAATATACACTATTTTGTATTTTCAAGAGATATGTTAGTTTTAAAGTTAAACATTTTGCAGCTAAAAATATTTTCCAGAACAAAGTAAAATATTCGATACACTTGTTTACGTATAAAATTTTCTGCTTGCGCCAAGTTGGTACATTCATACTAAATCTGGTACACTTTTTATCGCTGTCTGGTACAATTCACTTTTTTTTTCTGGCAACGCTGATTAAACCAGTAGCGACTAGTCCTTCGCGGTGAATGCAAGTGAAATTTTACAGAAAGGCGTAATTTTTTGTTTAGTGCCGATTTGGATTACTTTGATAAGGTAAGTTTATTATATTTCTATCGCAAAAGCGTCCCTTTCACTTTAGTGACACTTTTGAGTTGCTTTAAACCTTATAGTAATAAAATATATGAATAGAGAAAGTGACGATATTTGCTTAGAGACGCTTTAGCGAAAAAAATATGTTTAGTTTGCTTCATTTAAGAGTGCATTAGTGCCTGTATTTTTTTAGTGTCACTTTTCCACATTTTGTTAGGTTATATTTGTTATGGTGACCAACCTTAAATGCTTTTTGAAAATTAATTTATGGCATGCTTCAGATAAAATTATATAAATATTTACCTAAAAAATGGTAAATATACTAAACTATATACTTGCCTATTTGCATATTGCGTTCGTTATTATATAAAAAATGCTGTGCATAGAGTAATTAACTACTTTAGAACATACATTTTTTTAGACTTCTCTGTTAAACTAAGTTGGTTTGCTACTGCTTCTGATATTTTTCTTTTGGGCTTATTTATTATTAGGTATTAGTGTTTTATTTTTAAGAAAACCTATGTTGTAATCTGTAAATATTTTGCTGTAGCGGTGCAGCTAAAGTGCTAATAAGGTTGCCATGCTGAATATGGCAGTTTTTTAAATACAATTTTTATTTTTAGATGACTACAAGGAAGGACTTAATAATGTAAGTCGCACTTGGGAAAAGTCTTGTTGAAACACCTGTAGACACAGCTGTAATAGCGACATCCCTAGAGCCATCCGCTAGCTCTATAACTTCTTTATCCGTTAACTTTTCACCCCAAGATCGTGTATCTGCTGAAGAACTGTCGTTGATGCCAGTAATCCCAAGTGTTCAAGCAGTTGAAGTTACTAATACCACTTCACATTTTACTCCAGATCATGCCGCAATTCAAGAACCTTTATTGCCATTAGGTTCACCTACCACAACATCATCATGCAGCAGTTCAAGTTCTACATCTTCATCAGCTTGTTCGAGTTGTTCAGCAAAAGAGCCTGAAGAATATTTGACTGATGAAGATGAAGAGTATACTCCTTCTGATGAAAGTGGGCAGTCATCTAGTAATGAGTCCAATACGGACGAAACGCCTCCCAAGAAACGTAAGAAGGGTAATGTTTCTAAGAAGAAAATAGCAAAATTACTTCGAGATTCCGGCAAAGAATATACTTCATTGTCAAAATCAGGAAAAGTGATCGCTGCAAAAAAAATGGGTCCAGTTTGCAATGTAAAATGTCGATTGAAATGCCCAGAAAAAATAAATCAAGACCAAAGGACAACAATTTTTAATGCTTATTGGAGTTTGGCTAGCTGTACAAGACAAAAAGATTTTATTGCAGGTTCAATGCAAAGAATTTACCCTAAGTATCAGTATAAAATGCTAAACAGCAACCGGAAATCAAAGCATGCATTTTACCTCACCATTGACTCACAAAAAATTCGAGTGTGTAAATTTTTTTTTAAATACACTTGGTATTAATGATAGACCAATCAGAACGGTCATTGATAAAACTGGCATGAACGGTATTGTTGGACCAGAAATGAGAGGCAAACACGAAAAATAAAAGAAAATTAGTAAAGACATAACTGCTGGAATAAAACAACACATCGAATCTGTGCCTCGTATTGAAAGCCATTATTTCCGAAAACAAACATCACGAGAATTCATTGATGGTGGCAAAAACTTAATGGACCTTTTCCATTACTACAAAGCCAGTTGTTTAACAGGTGGTAGGCAAGCAGCTAACTTCCATAGCTACAGAAAAATATTTAAAGAAAATTACAACATAAGTTTCTTTGTACCTAAGAAGGATATGTGTGAGCTTTGTACTTCCTACGCAAATGCTGAAGAGGCAAAAAAGATAGAGTTAAAGGAGAAATAATATGAGTAACATCTTTCAGAAAAGGAAATGAGTAAAGAAGAAAAGGAAAGGGATAAACAAAATGTTCGAGATAATTTTGTGGTCGCTTGCTATGATCTTCAAGCAGTATTACCTCTACCTAAAGGCGAAGTATCCAGTTTCTACTACAAATAAAAAATTAACGCATACAACTTCACAATATCAAAGTTAGGAAGAGACCGATGTGAGTGTTTTATCTGGAATGAAGTTGAAGGACTTAGGGGCGCAAATGAGATTGGATCCTGTGTGCTGAGATATTTAAAAAATAAGTCGGAAGCTATTGATGATGACAAGTTGGAAATAGTTTTCTTTTCCGACAACTGTTGTTGCCAGCAGAAGAATCAGTTTATGTTTTCAATGTATATGTATGCGCTGGCAAATTTTAAAATAAAAACAATTTCTCACAAATTTTTAGTTGTTGGGCATACACAGAATGAAAACGATTCTGTTCATTCTGTGATTGAAAAGGAAATAAAAATTTTTTTTAGATCAGGCCCAATTTATGTACCTGAGCAATTTATAGGACTCATTAGAACAGCACGTAAGAGAGGAAATCCATATAGAGTAAACGAGTTATGTTTTAGCGATTTCTTTGAGCTAAAAAAATCTGGCAAATGATTGTGGAAATAGATTTTCTAAAAATACAGAAGGTGAAACGATTTAGATAAGTGAAATAAAAATAATAAAATTTGAAATGCGAAGAATCAAGAGATTAACGTTTATTACAAAACATCATTTGGAAATGAAAACTTCAAACAAATAAATTATTTATTGCCTCGTGCAACACGCCAAAGTCGCCAGAATTTTGAATTAAAAAAACTGTATGACAACAGACTGCAATTGGTCGATCGAAAAAAAGAGACCTTAAGAGTCTAATTGATAGTTATTTGATACCTCAATATTATGGTCATTCCTTTTATAACAGTATTATCAATTAATATTTATAAAAGAAGTCATTAGAATATTTTCAATAATGTTTAAAATTTTCTATACACTTTATTTGATAATCTAACGAAAGTATGAGTTCCTGTTTTGTTATTGTCCTATTTTTTCCATAAAGTATTATTAGTTAAGATCTAAAACCATGAACTGTATTTCTTTTGTATAAGTTATTTTTTGGCAACTTCGTGTTTCGTTGATTTACTGATACTATTAGATTTCCATTTTTATAATACTTACGTATAATAAGTTTGTGTTTATTACTTTTATAAGATTAAATTTAACCATGTTAATAAAACTTGTTCGTTATAAATAAAGCAATTTTACTGAAAAAGCATCCTCAATATCGTGTAATAGTGACATAATCTCAAAATTGAAAAAATATAAAATATTATTATTTTTTTATTTTAATGTCACAGAATTCAAAATAAATCATTGATTTAGCAGATTACCATAAAAATTTACATTATTTGAAATAAATATACAAATTTTTAAAATGCTCCTGTAAAATTTACTTTTTTGGAATAGTGACGGTTTAGGAATAAGTGTGCGATATGTTGGTGTGCCATATAAGCCGCATAGGCCATATTACCCGAACTTACTCTACTCAGTAAAACAAAAATGTTAAAATTATCATTTCAAGAGCCTAAATTATCAGTTCGTAACTAATAGATTGTTAGGTATTACCTCGGGCACAAATCTGTTGCAGTTGCGTGCCGGCTGCCCAACGATAATTTGTTAATATTGACTTGTATCCTAATAATAAATATGTGAAACATTTCATGTTAATTTATTTATTGTAAACTTACATGTAGGTAAGTTAGGCATTAGGATTATTAAGATTTAGGTAAAATAGGTATTAGCGTAAAATCAATTTGATAAACGATAAAAAAATAATTACCTGCAGGGTAGGCTGGAAATTACACACATTGGCAAAGTTTTCTAGAGTAGAAACTAATAGAATTGTATTAAATATTAAAATGATAATAAAAAATAAATTTAATTTCCTGAGAAAAAAACGTGGCTGGTTTGTTCCAATTAGCACCTGGCTCAGTTTGGCTAGCGTCATACTAGGTTAGAACATAACTGTCCTTCTCTTCTATATGTCAAAAATATGCGACATAAACCTCTGTTCCTCGGCCAGCTGGAGAATCATCAAGCGACGACAGCGCCAATTTGACTCTGGTGGCCAGCTGCGCGGCTTGAGATAAATATGACCTTGTGATGCAAGATTACAGGATTGCTAATTGCTAATTTACAGTTTCACCCAGCCCGGCGAAACAAAGATTGGCGGAATGGAAGCATATGTCATGACGTTAGAGCCAGACTTGTGTCGCTAGTAGGCGACCTACATTTACCGTCCTCATCATTTATGAGTTAATATAACTCCTACGTCGTTATTTCTAAAAACTGAACGTGTTTACTAAGCAAGGCGACCTTACTTCGTTCGAGCTATACTTGTCTTTCATCACGCCGGTGAAACTTTAAATGGACGATTTTGCAAGACAGTAGAAAGAGAAAGAAGAGAGAGAGGGGTGTTAGTGTGCCCGCCGGCCATCATAGGGAGAAATTGGCGCTGTTGTCGCTTGAAGCGTCGCTGTCGCAGATTTTTGACGTATATAGAAGAGAACAGTTATATTTCTGACCTACTATAACGCTTCCCAAACTGCGCCAGGTGCTAATTGGAACAAACCAGATAGCCGCCAGCCCGCCATCCATGTCACAACTGTCAATTTTTCTTGTCCGCGTTTATTAAATCACAAATTAAATCAATAAAAACTCGTTCAAAAGTTAATAATTAAATTGACAAGTCCTAAAACCGCTGTTCAAATTTCCCGCCATTGCGCCTCTGATGGCCGGCGGGCACACTAACACCCCTCTCTCTCTCTCTCTCTCTTCTTTCTCCCTCTACTGTGTTGCGATTTTTTAACAAGGAGTTAACATTTCTAGCCCTATAAATTTTCTTTGTCTTTCATTATATGTAGTGAAGGTAACGTAATGCAGACAGCAGACACAAACAGATCTATGCTAGAAATGGCCCGAGCCATTAAATTATTTTGCAACTTAAACGTTCAATGTCTTCTTGGACTCGGCCATAAATGGAATCGCCTAGGCCCATCCCAACATCGCCTTATAAAATGATAATAGCTGACAGAGTTTATTAAATTTATTAACTTGATCTTTTCTCTTAATATTGTATATGAACACGAGCCTTTTTACATTTCATTCTGCTAAAGGTGCGTTTGTTAACTTTGGTTAATTATTTTTATGATTATACAAATCATCCCATATACCAACTCATTATTAACCAAAATGTGCCAACAAGTGTTGTAAATTTTGGTAAATACATGTATAAATACGCATATTTTAATTACTAAACCCTACGATACTAATTTAAATATTGCTTACTGTGTATATATTATACGATCTATTTTTTGATCTTTTTTAAACCTTTATCGATTCTCTGCCTACTGAACTCAAGTGGAAATAATTTTATTTTAATCCACTGCTGAAGTGTTTTTTTGCATTGTGGTATTATTGTTTTAGATCAGCTGTTCGTTATGTGAAAGAATGAATTTTGGAGACAAGATTTTGTCGGCACCTTTGGGTTAGCTATAAACAGTTTTTACCCAGGCCTTTCCCTTTTCCATCAGGCTGACAATGGAAATAGGTATTTTTATTAAAAATACATACATTGCTGAGAAAGCTTCAAGTAGAGAATGAATGTAAAACCAGTAAACGAGGAACTCGATCAGCAGATTACGAGGAATTATAAGACAGGCTCAAATGGTAATTGTGATTTCCTTTTAATATTTTAATAAAATTTTGTCATGTGCATTTCCGAGTTTTAATTTTAATTTTCTTCGAGGCTAGACCAACGATAATATAGAGGATTTTATTTTAAAGTGATATTTAGTCGAAATGATTATTCAGTCCTGCTATTTGATTTTTACTACATATAAAATCAACTAACGAGATTTTGAATAGTTTTTTGGCTTAAATATTATTTTAAAATATTTCGCCAGAAAAAAATAACAAAACTATATGCGTTTAAATATCCCGCCTCTTGACTCAAGGTTCGAGCTAGACCCGATGGAGGTGCTGTTTTTGACAGTTTTGATATTAATGTACCGTCAAAGTGGGTGACTTGACTACGATTTTGATATAAATGTGGTTATAGGAGACAGCTGATTCAAAAAAAAAATCCCAAAAAAATGATAAAACTTGCATACGGGTCTAAGGAACATATTCCCACCTCATTTTGGCTTATATGTCATTTCGTTACTTCAAAAAAAAATATTATATCCAAAATTCCAAGTCACCCGCAATCCGGGTGACTTGAAAAATTGGTATAATTTCTATTTTTTGAGCTTGAAACCCACTCCAGGTGTGACTTGAAAGAAAAAAATGTGTTTTAAAAATAATTTATAGGTACCTACCTTAATTGAAACAAAAAACAGCCAAAATAAACAAAAACAAAGGAAATACATATTTTATTTTTAATTTAAGAAACATAACAAGAAATTCTTAATTAAAATAAAGCTTTCTTAGTAATATTTAAACAAATAATTGTTATTAACAGGTAGTAATTATTATAAATAATAATTAAACAAAAAATTTTAATGCCCCCCTCCTTAATATTTCGGGCGGGTTCATTTTTTTAATGATTTGGTCGAAGGATACATCGCTAATATCCGGTACAACTGGGAAAATGAAGGCATCACTCATCTTGACAGATGGCCTCAGAAACGTGCACTGAATAAATTTATTACACTCCAGAACCTTTCCCAAAAACCTTTCCTTTTTTTTCTTGGCTGTGGTAAACTCTATCAATAGAAAGTCTTCTGGTGCAATGTCCCCTTTGGTGATTTGTTCTCTTTGGATTTCCATTAATTTATTTTCACCAAGATAATTTTTCTGTTCTGTAACAAAACAAGGCAACTCAAAATCTTCATTTTCATCTGAGCCGTCGTTGAGCAACATTTCTTCACTTCCAGACTTGCTTTGTGTTTCCGACTCTGAGAAGTGGCGGTCTTCCAATGACTGATCTGTGACACTTTCTCCAGGAGCAACAGTCAACTTTTTACGTTGCACACGTTTTCTTCTAGGATCCTTGTATCTAGATTCTTTGAATAACGATGTCATTGCCTGTGCCACCAAAGTTGTAGTTTGGCCAACATCTGGGTCTTCAACCGGAATTTTACTTAAAACTTTATCCCGATTAAGCGGACATAATCCTGTAGCCTCAAACCCAGATTTTATATTTTTTTCAGCAGAGATGGAGATTGCCTTCATAGTTTTTTTTTAAATCCGAGGAAAATGATCTTTTTGAAGAACACCTGGATTTGAGTTCTTCCATATTTTTAGTTCCTTCCGCCAGGCTATTTTTATTGGTCTAAAACAGGCTACGTCAAGCGGCTGTGTCAAATGGGTGCTGTTTGCAGGAAGGAACATAAATCTAATATTTTCAGCTTGGCATTTTCTAATTACTGCCACAGACAAATGACTCGCCAAATTGTCTCCTATTATCGCTTTGGGACCTGTTTGACGCCTATAATATGGCACAATAACTTTAAAAAACCAGTCTTCAAATAAACTTTGATCAAACCAGCCTGATTTACTTCGGTTATAAATACAACCTTCAGGGCCACCTTGAGTCCATGTGGACCACAAGTTATCTGATTTGTAGACAACATATTGGGGTAACATAACTCCAGACGCGGTTACAGCAAACATAACTGAGTGAGCAGATTTAGTGGAATCGCAGACTTTTTCGGCATGTTTCATAGTTCGTCGAATAACAACTTTCGGTCTCCCAGGGTCATCGACAAAGTTAGTTTCATCGTAATTAATCAAATTTTCTGGGGGGACATCCTCAAGAGAATGTGCTAATCTGTCAAAATATTCGTTTAAGATTTGTCGCGATACACCAGCCCTTGCTCTTTTTATGTTCTCGGCTAACCGCACTTTTAAAACATCACTGTGTCTTGTAAGGAAATCCTTACACCAGTCCCTTCCAGGCATATTGTTAACAAATTTTTTCACTGTTTTTCCAGCACGGTCCAAGTAGCTTTTAACTAAACATTTTATGTCTTCTTTTTCATAAGGATAACCCCACTCAGCTGCTGTAGTGATGGCATCAACAATGGCCTGTTCTTCAAGATAATTTAGAATAGGTTGCCCGCCAAATTTCTTAAGATTTTTTTTGTGGTATTTTCTCCATAAAGTGCTTACGGGAATGTTATAAGTTTCACTTGCCTCTGCAAAACAAATTCCTTTCCTAACTGCGGCCAATGCTATACTTAATGTCTCCTTGGTGTAGCGAACGTAACCACGTCCCCCAATTTTGCGCTTATACTTCTGCGGCATAATTGTTTTCTTATTTTTCAAGTCACCCTAAAAATGTATCAAACATAAAAAAAAATTCCTAAAGGTTGGAAAACCCGAATTATAAATTGATATTATATTAAAACCTTAAAAAGAACTATTTTTTAAAGGTAATTATCACAAATTTTTACCTTAAATTAAATTCCTTCCGCTCCAGCCCATTAAAAGTTTGAGCGCTTCAAAATTCCTTGATATTTACCTAATATTTGCAACGGACGTGTTTAAACCAAAAAGCAAGCTACACAAACGCCACGCTGCTGGAAAGTAGGCATAGACCAAGGTCAAACGATCGCCCGTGGCTGAAGCTCCAGCTCCGTGTCGCTAAATAATTAGGTGGCTAAATATCCGACCAAGTAGAATTTTATCAAGTCACCCCTCATTTTCAAGTCACCCACTTTGACGGTAATTTTTGCTTCGACCAATTAACATGCTTGTTTGTCTTCTCTTGGTGTAAGTATTCGCTGGTTTCACTGGGGTGGGCACGCAGCCCGGTGAGACAAAGATTGGCGGAATGGAAGCATATGTGACGTCAGAGCCAGACTTTTGTCGCTAGTAGTCGCCCTACGTTTACCGTCCCCATCATTTATGAGTTAATATAACTCCTACGTCGTTATTTGTACAAACTGAACTTGTTTACTTAAGCAAGGCGACCTTTCTTCGTTCGAGCTATACTTGTCTCTCTTCATATGTGGCGAAGGTAACTTGATGCAGACAGAGGCAGCTATGTGCTACAAATGGCCAGAGCCATTAAATTATTTTGCGACTTAAAACGTGTTGCCAGTGTCTTTTTGGACTCGGTCACCACAATGGAATCGCCCAGCCCAACCTCGCCTTTAAATTAAAATGATAATGGCTGACAGAGTTTATCAAAGAGTTTGTTTAACTTATTAACTTGATCTTTTCTATTAATATTGTTCATGAACACGAGCCTTCCTATATTTCATTCTGCTATATAAAGGTAAGTTTGTTAACTTTGATTCATTATTTTTATGATTATACAAATTATCCCATATAAGTAATAATAATATAATCTCAATATTAACCAAAATGTGCCAACACTCTTGTTTGATTATTTTCTCCTAAATTTTGGTAAATGTATAAATACGCATATTTTAATTACTAAACCTTGCGATACTAATTTAAATCTTGCTGATTCTTGCTTACTATGTAGGTACGATCTATTTTTTTGATCTTTTTTAAACCTTTGTAGCTTCGCTGCCTACTAAACTCAAGTGGAAATAATTTTATTTTAACTCACTCTGAAGTGTTTTTTCAATGATCTGTAGAGCAGATTGTTTTTTTTTTGCATTGTGGTATTTTTTTTAGATCAGCTGTTCGTTATGTGAAAGAATGAATTTTGAAGACAAGATTTTGTCGTCACCTTAAGGTTAGCTATAAAAAGTTTCTACCCAGGCCTTTCCACTTTTCCAGGTTGACAATGGAAATAGGTATTCTTATTGAAAATACACACATTGCTGAGAAAGCTTCAAGTAGAGAATGAATGAAAAACCAGTTAACAAGGAACTCGATCAGCAGATTACGAGGAATTATAAGACAGGCTCAAATGGTAATTGTGATTTCCTTTTAATATTTTAATAAAATTATGTCATGTGCATTTCCGAGTTTTAATTTTAATTTTCTACGAGGCTAGACCAACGATAATATAGAGGATTTTATTTTAAAGTGATATTTAGTCGAAATGATTATTCAGTCCTGCTATTTGATTTTTACTACATATAAAATCAACTAACGAGATTTTGAATAGTTTTTTGGCTTAAATATTATTTTAAAATATTTCGCCAGAAAAAAATAACAACACTATATGCGTTTAAATATCCCGCCTCTTGACTCAAGCTTCTAGCTAGACCCGATGGAGGCGCTGTTTTTGACAGTTTTGATATTAATGTCATTTTTGCTTCGACCAATTAACATGCTTGTTTGTCTTCTCTTGGTGTAAGTATTCGTTGGTTTCACTGGGGTGGGCACGCAGCCCGGTGAGACAAAGATTGGCGGAATGGAAGCATATGTGACATCAGACTGTGACGTCAGAGCCAGACTTTTGTCGCTAGTAGTCGCCCTACGTTTACCGTCCCCATCATTTATGAGTTAATATAACTCCTACGTCGTTATTTGTACAAACTGAACTTGTTTACTTAAGCAAGGCGACCTTTCTTCGTTTGAGCTATACTTGTCTCTCTTCATATGTGGCGAAGGTAACTTGATGCAGACAGAGGCAGCTATGTGCTACAAATGGCCCGAGCCATTAAATTATTTTGCGACTTAAAACGTGTTGCCAGTGTCTTTTTGGACTCGGTCAACACAATGGAATCGCCCAGCCCAACCTCGCCTTTAAATTAAAATGATAATGGCTGACAGAGTTTATCAAAGAGTTTGTTTAACTTATTAACTTGATCTTTTCTATTAATATTGTTCATGAACACGAGCCTTTCTATATTTCATTCTGCTATATAAAGGTAAGTTTGTTAACTTTGATTCATTATTTTTATGATTATACAAATTATCCCATATAAGTAATAATAATATAATCTCAATATTAACCAAAAGGTGCCAACATTCTTGTTTGATTATTTGCTCCTAAATTTTGGTAAATGTATAAATACGCATATTTTAATTACTAAACCTTACGATACTAATTTAAATCTTGCTGATTCTTGCTTACCATTTACGATCTATTTTTTTGATCTTTTTTAAACCTTTGTAGCTTCGCTCCCTACTAAACTCAAGTGGAAATAATTTTATTTTAACTCACTCGCTGAAGTGTTTTTTCAATGATCTGTAGAGCAGATTGTTTTTTTTTGCATTGTGGTATTTTTTTTAGATCAGCTGTTCGTTATGTGAAAGAATGAATTTTGAAGACAAAATTTTGTCGTCACCTTAAGGTTAGCTATAAAAAGTTTCTACCCAGGCCTTTCCACTTTTCCAGGTTGACAATGGAAATAGGTATTCTTATTGAAAATACACACATTGCTGAGAAAGCTTCAAGTAGAGAATGAATGAAAAACCAGTTAACGAGGAACTCGATCAGCAGATTACGAGGAATTGTAAGACAGACTCAAATGGTAATTGTGATTTCCTTTTAATATTTTAATAAAATTATGTCATGTGCATTTCCGAGTTTAATTTTTTGTTTTATTTCTTCGAGGCTAATATAGAGTATATTATTTTATAAAGTGATATTTAGTCAAAAAGGTTAGTCAGAATGCTGCTAGTTCCTACATATAAAATGAACTAACGGGATTTTGAATAGTTTTTTTGGCTTAAATATTACTTTAAAATATTTCGCCAGAAAAAAATAACAAAACTGTGGGCGTTTAAACGTCCCGCCTCTTGACTTAAGGTTCCAACAAGACCTGATGGTGCGCTGTTTTTGACAGTTTTGACATTTCCTTAATGTCATTTTTGCTTCGACCAATTAACATGCTTGTTTGTCTTCTTCTTGGTGTATTCGTTGTGGGCACGCGTACGGCGTCGGCGTTTTAAACCAATGAGGTTAGTTTTGTAATTGAGTCGTTACACCCGTTGCCGTTAATGTTAGTGTAGGGACAAAAACCAACCCTTTATTTTTCTGTTAGTGTAGGAACAAAAACCAACCCTTTATTTTTCTGTTAGTGCAGGAACAAAAACCAACCCTTTATTTTTCTGTTAGTGTAGGAACAAAAACCAACCCTTTATTTTTCTGTGAGTGTAGGTAAGTTATGGATGGAAAGTTATGGATGGATGGATACATGGATTTATGATTTGTTTGCGATATACCTACAGGCGGGTGGTTTAAAAATATACAGTTAATTTGTTTACTTCAAATGACCATAAGAATATTTTTTTAAATGCAAAAGATATATATTATATTATATTATATTATTAGGTACCTACTGATTTGAAAAGCTACTTAATCTGGCTCTTTATTTGTGTAGGTAGGTATATCATCTTTAAGTTTTCGACTGAAAAAGCCAGTATTTGTAAAATTTTCTTGCCAATTTAATTTTTAGTAAGAAAGCCATATGATAAACTTGTTGAGCGTAAAAATTATGTCACCTTCGTTATTATTATGGTATTTTATATTAAGTAGGTCTACCGATACAGCGGTGCTGACTTCCATAAGTTTTGTGGTGGTTTGAAGCACAGTGGCGTAGCGTGCAGGGGGCCAGGGGGGCGATCGCCCCCCCCCCGCCCTTTGAGTCCTTTCCTAAACGGCGCCCCCTTCCCAGTTCCAGGTTTTAATTAGGTTGTAATTTGTTTATAACTTTTAGAGTATAGAAATAAATAAAATAAACCTGTAACCTATTTCGAGATTCTATTTTATTTTCACTACTTAATTTAATTTATAATAAAAATATTTTGCCACGACCAATAATTTGTATTCTTTCAGTTATTTTGCTTTAGCAATTAAAAATTGCTTGAAATCTCTAATTTACTAGAGACTAAATTTTATCTTTTTAAAAGTGTGTTATTGTCGCCAATGAGAATATATATACCTGAGAGTTTCAACAAAATTCCCCTTGCTGGTTCATATTTTGTTTTCATGTGGCCATTTTAGAAATGACGAAACAAAAACTTTATTTCTCTTGCCAAAATTGACTAAATATACGAAATTATACATTAGCAGTGAGGCGCTCTTTGAACAAGGGCGTAGATAAGGGGGTACCCCCCCCCCCCCAGGACCCATACTGAGCCATAAAAACGAAATACTTTTTTACTTGATCAATTTTTTGTGATTTTCTGAAGGATCTTGCGTATTTTATATTTTTCCTATATTAAGTATACCTGAAAATCAGACATCATTGAAAAAAGGGCGTGGCACCCAAAAATTTTTCGCCTGCGGCGCTATTTCTTTTGGCCCCCCCCATAAAAAACCATTACCACGCCCTTACCTTTCGCCCCCCCCCCCGCCCCTTCAACCACGCTACGCCACTGTTGAAGCAAACTCTTTCTTTTCTTTTGTGATTCGTAAAAATTTCCCAAGGTTCATGGGCGGTAGATTTGGGAACATTTCATTAAACTTTATACATGTTCTATCGAACATTTCATCACACTGTCCAATTAAGATAAGTAAATTCATAAGAACTGCATTTACATAGTTTTCATTTCTTCCATAATTTTTAACGCTATTCAGCACCTGTGTATCGGTTTATAATTAACAAAATACCACAACAATAATAATGAAAGTGACATAATGCCAAAAATAAGAGTTTATCATGTAGGTATGCTTACTAAAAACCGAATGAAAACTAAATTATAGAAATTTTTTTACAAATAATCGCTTAAGTCGAAAACCTGACTGTAGATATGATACAAAAATAAAATCCCAATTTAAGAAGCTTTTCAAATCAGTGATAAAATACAGGCTGTTACTTTTAAAAAAATATACCTACCTACCTATACCTACTTATGGTCACTTTTTCAAGTAGGTACAGGGTGATCGCGTATAATGTTACCCCCCCCCTTTAACTTCTTTGTTTCGCAATTAAGAAAAAACTGTTAAATACAAAAGTTGTAGGATTTAATGTAAACTTCTTGAAAAATATATTTTCGTAGATACAGGGTGTTGCATAAAAGCGTGACAGATCAAAGTTATATTTTTTTAAATGGAATACCCTGTATATATTGTTGCATGATTGGATTCTACGGACAATTCTAAACATAATTTATATATACCACTATATATCTAAATTGAACCGTTTTCGATTTATTGATGATTGAAAATTTCTATATATTATATATTATATAAGAAAATAAGGTCATTCAAGTCAAGATGTATCGTTTCCATGGATAACAAAATAACAATATTAACAATGGTAATTTTATTCAGTTCAGTATCGTCATCCTGTTATCCATGAAAACGATACATCTTGACTTGAATGACCTTATTTTCTTATATAATATACAGTGTGTCCGCGGATGGGGTCCCCAAAAGGGAAAAAATCTTTATTATTCATTTTACGACCAAAAGTCATTCTTTATAAAAAGTTCTGCTTGTTGAGAAAATTAATACACGATAAAAAAATGTTAGATCAGATGTAATAAATTAGGAAAATATGAAAATGCTTCAAGAGAGAAGTACCATTATTTATTATTTTAGACAAAATGTTTATGAAACAAAGTTGTTTATAATCCAAAATAAAGCCTAAATATAAAATTTGAAATCTGAATTCTAATTTTTGTTTTTTATTTTTACAATAGAATTTAACATTCAAAATGCAGAATTGTGGAAAAAGTTATTATTTTACATATTCTCCTCCAACCTGCACACATTTCTCCAAATTAGAAATAAATTAAATAAATAGGTCAGGACTCTAAGGTTTTCATTTTGAATGTTCATAAATTCTATTGTAAAAAATAAAAAACAAAAATTAGAATTCGAATTTCAAATTTTGTATTTAGGCATTATTTTGGATTATAAACAACTTTGTTTCATAAACATTTTGTCTAAAATAATAAATAAGAGTACTTCTCTCCTGAAGTATTTTCATATTTTTCTAATTTATTAACACCCTGTACATCTGATCTAACATTTTTTATCGTGAATTCATTTTCTCAAGAAGCAGAACTTTTTATAAAGAATGACTTTTGGTCGTAAAATGAATAATAAAGATTTCTTCCCCCTTGGGGACCCCATCCGCGGACACACTCTGTATAGTAATTTTCAATCATCAATAAATCGAAAACGGTTCAATTTAGATATATAGGTGTATATAAATATTATGTTTAGAATTGTCCGTAGAATCCAATTATGCAACAATATCCAGGGTATTCCATTTAAAAAAAATATAACTTTGATTTGTCACGCTTTTATGCAACACCCTGTATCTATGAAAGTATATTTTGCAAGAAGTTTACATTAAATCCTACAACTTTTGTATTTATAACAGTTTTTTCCTAATTGCGAAACAAAGAAGTTAAAGGGGGGTAACATTATACGCGATCACCCTGTACCTACCTACCCAAATTAACTGATTTTTAAACTACCCTGTACATTGCAACTAGATTTATGCGTAGGGTTAAAAGCCTCCTGGTATTATTTAACTGTTCGCCTAATTGAAGGGTATTAATATTTCAAAGTTAACACATATAGCAACATTTTTTTAAGTTTACGTTTCCCGACAAAATATTTTGGAATTTAATTATTATTCTAGAAACGGTAAGAGATATAGGTACAGGATAACGTTAAAGAAAGTTGTAAGAAAATTAATAGGGGGTTCGAAAATAAAATAATATACAGCTAGGGTGTTCCATTTAAAATATCGAAGTGGCTATTAATTTTTAGTAGAAGTTGCAACACTATATCGTCAAAAATATTTTAGATAAATGGGCGTTTTGCTACTAAATGGAAAATCGATGTCCCAGACAATTTTTATGCATTGAGAGTTATTATTATATACCGAGTTTGGTATACCAAAAACGATAGTATGATTACTATTCTTGACTATCCAGAGGAAATTATTTGATATAATTTTAAAATATTAATTTAAATGCTCTTCAAGCATTTCAAAACACAGTCCCCTGTATGTCCCATTTTCAGAATGGCAAGTTGTGCAACAATTATTTAATTTCGGGATAAAAACCCTTACATTTAAAATCAGGAAATTTAAATAGATATTAATAAACTGTATAAATAACATACAACCATAACATTAAATACATTTACATTACAAAAAATAACGAATCGAATGTTGTCCTAATATTATTAGAACAGTCCCCTGTTATAATTTGAAATTCGCGCCAAAATTATATGTCATAAAGTAGGTGTCGTATATTGGGCGGAGCGAGACACTTTCAGTGTAAAGTTCATTCGAATGTTCATACAAGCCGGCAGCACCATTTTATTCAGCCTTGAGATTGCGTTTGTTGCAGTGCCACGTGGCTGGGCCGCTTGCCTGAACAGTCCACTGGTAAGTTACTCTTCTATTGTTTTTAGGAATTAAATTTAAAATAATTTTATAAAATAATTATCAAGTTAAAGTCGATTCACTGAGTAAACCTGCAAGATGGCCGACATGTCATATGACAAAAGTCATTAAAAATGCAAAAATTTATTTAATTTAGCTGGAATATGACTTTTGTCATATGACATGTCGGCCATCTTGCAGGTTTACTGAGTGAATCGACTCTAGTACCTAAGTATTTGTGACTTATAAATCTCGAAATATTTTGAATAATTTTAAACTGGATAACGTTTTTTTTTGCAATTTCACAGTCCCCTGGGTACAGTCCCCTGTCAGTTTATAACACAGGGGACAGTGCCACGCGTCTGGGCCGCTTGCCTGAACAGTCCACTGGTAAGTTACACTTCTATTGTTTTAAGGAATTAAATTAAAATAATTTTATAAAATAATTACCAAGTTAGTACCTAAGTATTTGTGACTTATAAATCTCGAAATATTTTGAATGATTTTAAACTGGATAACGTTTTTTTGCAATTTCACAGTCCCCTGTCAGTTTATAACACAGGGGACTGTCTGTGCTCCAGGGGTCTGTTTAATCTTGAGGCGCTATCTATAAAAAAATATTTTCTGACTTCTGGAACTGACAGTAGGCAAACTGATGCTTGTTTTAGGTGGTTTTGCTCCGGCTCCATCATGCCGCCTAAATTTAATTGAGTTAATTTGCTAAGAAACATGTTTTTTTATGCATTTTAGCAGTCCATTGGAAGATATATATAACAATCCCCTGTCCAGGAATTTCAAAAAATCGTCCAAAACTCTTTAACTAAAAAATAATGTGTCGGCTTTTTCCAAATAATAATTTCATTTCTTATTGCCTTTAGTTCCACTTACTCAGTTTTTAATTTAAATGATAAAAATAGTATTTACATCAATGTATAGGCGATTTTCCTATTAGTAGAGAAATACCCAAATAGAGCTTGTTCGTTTATGTAAATTACCAAACTTTCAGCTTGATTAGTGAGCTGGTTTGTCATATACGTCTAACGTACTATCCACTGTGAATCTGTGGTGTATAGGGTATAGGTGTATAGGGTATGGTGAAAAAGCTTTAAAAAAAACTAATAGGTATGTTATTATTTACACAAATTTATTTAATAGTTTTAAATACAAATAAAATAACCTTAAAACATGCTCTGCCGAATCACAATTAAAATGCAGTTAGGTGTAAAAATTCTAAAATAAAAACTAAAAATCCTCACTGCAAACAGTCTTAGATTCGAACAGATAATTAGATAAGGGCGCTAAATTGACAAACAAATTAAATTAACTTAAAATCGAAGTTATGTAAAACCTATAATAATCAGTGAGGTAGAATTTGTTTATATTCTAACCAAATTAAATTAAAAAAAAAAAAAAACGGAATAATTTTTATCATTTAGTTAAACGGACATCGACACTAAAATTAAAAGTACCTATAGGTATTAATAAAATATATACATACATATTGGAAATTGTTTCACTTTTCCATCGACAGGATATATATTTCTTTCAAACAATATCACTACATTATTCATCTACCTACTTTCCATTGCATTTCGTATGTAATATATAGGTCAGTTACCGACATATTTATTAAAACTTTCCTATCCCGAAAACTGATATACCAGGTGTCCACGGAAGGTGGTTCGCCCCTCTAACTTTTTTGTTTTTCAAGATAATGGAATAAAATTTGGGGAATTTGTATACGACATAAAACTGCATTTTTTGACAGGTTACTCAACATTATGGAACTTCCGGTTTAACCGGAAGTGACATAAACTTTCGATTTTTAAATGGGACACCTGGTATATTTTTACTTTTTTTTACTCCATATGACTTTCTAAATACAGCGATGTGTCACTTGTCACATTTTGTCACCAAGAAAATATTTTTTTTTTCAAATTTATTGTTTTATCTAGAGGGCTATGAATACCTTAAAATCACTTATTTCAGTTCTTTAATCTTGGGAAAAATACAATTTTACTATTTTTGGTCCAATGCTATGTGCTATGTAAAATTTAATCTTTGAAGTTATATAACTCATTTTTTTAAATGGCAAAATGGTGTCTCGTTGGGTTAAAAAAAAAGATGATTTTATTACGACTATTTTGATAACATACACAGGTTTTAGAAAAGCTGCCATTAAAAAACTTTAAAAAGTTAACTTAGAACTTTCCTAAAATGAAGCATCTTTTGTGAATAAATTTAGATTTAAATGCATGAAGTAGCCTGTGACCATCAAAACTGATAAAACAAAATCATGCCTTGAAGAAAATTCACATGCCAACAGCTTCTGCCAAAGTAAATTAGTTTGTTGTTTAAAAAACATGGAAAATAATCGTTTTACAAGGAGTGAAAAAGTTGATATGTTGGATATTAGTGTCAGGCTTATTTCGCATTTTTGGAGCCAGTTTTGGGTACCTAATAGTGCCGGGTTGGATGACGCCGATTAAAATATCTTTGTGCGTAAAGTCGTGCAGCATCGGTTGAATTATTTCTACATTGTCCAAACACTAATAACATATTAACTTTTCACTCCTTGTAAAACTATTATTTTCCATGCTTTTTAAACAACAAACTAATTTACTTTGGCAGAAGCTGTTGGCATTTCAATTTTCTTCAAGGCATGATTTTGTTTTATCAGTTTTGCTGGTCACAGGCTACTTGATGCATTTACATCTAAATGTATTCTCAAAAGATGCTTCATTTTAGGAAAGTTCTAAGTTAACTTTTTAAAGTTTTTTAATGGCAGCTTTTCTAAAACCTAATAGTGTATGATATCAAAATAATCGTAATAAAATCCTCTTTTTTCTTAACCCGACGAGCCACCATGTTGCCATTTAAAAAAAATGAGTTATACAACTTTAAAGATTAAATTTTACATAGCACATAGCATTGGACCAAAAATAGTAAAATTGTATTTTTCCCAAGATTAAAGAACTGAAATAAGTGATTTTAAGATATTCATAGCCCTCTAGATAAAACAATAAATATGGAAAAAAAATATTTTTTTGGTGACAAAAAGTGACAAATGTAAATACGATCATCGTTGTATTTAGAATGTCATATGGAGTCAAAAATAGTAAAAATATACCAGGTGTCCCATTTAAAAAGCCGAAAGTTTATGTCACTTCCGGTTAAACCGGAAGTTCCATAATGTTGAGTCACCTGTCAGAAAATGCAGTTTTATGTCGTATACAAATCCCCCGAATTTTATTTCATTATCTTGAAAAAGAAAAAAGTTAGAGGGGCGAGCCACCTTCCGTGGACACCCGGTATAAATAAAAGAGTTTATTTAAATATGGTACGCACGGGGAATCCAGAAACTAGTAAAAGATAATTTTTTTAAATTTTTGGGATGTTCATATCGATATGTTTTTTTTATAAATTGTTTCTCTATTAGGTTGGTTATATTAAGTATAAAAAGCAATTCGCCATTTTGTTTTTTTGATCAATATTTCTTTACTGAATGGCGAAGGCGTCACTAGTGTTTGCTCTTAACCCGTATTCACCAAAAGGACTTAAAATTTTGAACCTTTAGATTCTCAGTTGTGCTTTTACCATGATCTAATTTTTGTGACGTTAAACCCGTTTTAATTTGATGAATAGAGGGTGTATTAAGTTTGTGCTATTGTCATTTATAGACCTAAATCTACTTTCATACAGCGTGACCAGTAAAGCAGTCCGCATCATATGGGATTTTTTTTTATTAATAACTTATTCGAAATTTGACTTTGACATCAAGTTCTACTTCGATCAAGATGAAAATTAACCAAAAAAATAGTAGACACGTGATTCGCATTATCTGTAAAATTTTAATTTCATATTTCCAAAAAATAATTCAAAAGTGGAGTTATTTCTGAAAGTATCGAAAAAAGTTATTAGAAAAAGTTTTTTTAAATGCAGTTTCTAGGCCACATGCAAAATTTCAGCTGCATAAAATAATGTAAATAGCATCACTTTTGAAAATAAGACCCAACGCAACCTACATAAAACTTCTTAGTTTTGACAATGCTTTATTTCAGATACATTTTCTTTAAAGTAGCGCCATATTAAATGTGTGTTTTTCTACAAAATCAAAATTGGGCTATTAAAATTTGGTCGCATGTGATGCAAAGTTTATTTGTTTTTGACCCTGTATATGGTAACTTTATAAAATAAGTATTTTTGAAAACGTAGTTTGTGTCTCAAAGTAATACACCTTAATATTAAGACAGTGTCATCAGTAAAGTGTTCATTAATTGGAAAATAAATTTTAGTGGTGAGTAAAAAATCAAAATTATCTTATGCAGCTTAAAGTTGGCATGTGGGCTAGAAACGGCATTTAAAAAAACTTTTTCTTATAACTTTTTTTCGAAATTTTTAGAAATAACCCCACTTTTGAATTATTTTTGAAAAAAATTAAAATTTGACAGATAATGCGAATCACGTGACTACAATTTTTTTGCTTAATTTTCATCTCGATCGAAGCAGATCTTGATGCCAAAGTCAAATTTCGAATAAAGCTATTAATAAAAAAAAAATCCCATATGATGCGGACTTTACTGGTCTCTGTATAGTTAAAATGAACTAACCAGGAAAATGACAAATTGAAATGAAATGGTCAACATTAAATTTTAATGATTAGCGCCACTTTTAGAATTAAGGAACTTTGAAATAAATTATATACTTATATCTGAGATAGACATCTGACCAATAATGTCAAAACGTTAAATAAAAATTCCTTATTTTTTAAAATTAAAAAGTGTTATCATGACTAAGCCGGAAATTGAACCAGGAATATCGTTTTGGTGAATTGGAAATGCTACACCTAGTTATATACAAGTTAGCTTGCAGCGTATTTGAAATTCGACTTTATGTCTCTGTGGCAACTGACCAAATTCTCAATCCTATTTAGAACAACATGCGTAGTGCTCTAAACATAAAGCTCATACATAATATAACTGCTAACAAATTTATATGTATACACCAATGAGATTAAGGTTTCATTTTCAAGGTAAATTATACATTACAAGGGTGAAAATTTGCTTTAAATAGCAAATTTCCTTTTAACGTCAAGCATTTTATACAATCATGTTTTTCTTTAAATACTCTATTCATCCACTAACACTTACAATAGATCAAACAAATCCTTATTATCGTGTTCTACAAAAAAAACACTTTAGTTGTGTTTTTTTGTAAATTACACCTTGCTACTCTTACATATTTCCTATAGTTCTTAACATTACCTTATATTTCTTTGATTCAAGCAATCTAAACAATCTCCAATGATTTAAATTTAATAATAAATAATTCAATAAAGTAAAATTGATTTAATATTTTTATTACAAATACAAAATATTACTGTATTATCAAAAACACAATATTATTGATTGAAAGACTTGGGTACATTACACAACTAATAAAAATTAAACAGGGAAGGGGGGGGGGGGGGTAATGGGGGAGGTATCTTCGAACTAATTAAAAACGTGATTTGTCACGTAGGTACATATTATTTTCTGTTACAAGTATTTACAATCCATGTCATGGTCGCTTTGAAGGTTATCCAAGGTCAAAGAACACAAAATATGGTATAAATATTTTTGCATTCCCAAGTATTGTGAACCACAATGCATCAACACCACTCATATTCATTTCCACACCAAGTAAATGCAATATAACGTGTCTCCAATAGAATTAATTTTTAACAGACTTTAAAAATGAAGCAAGTTTTATAATTATGAGGAAACTTTGTTTTTATATAAAAAACTATAAGGAAAAATATACCTACGTAATTTATATTCGTATTTTCAACTTTGAAAATGGTTTGCAATATTTAAGATATAAAATGTCGTTTCGTAAAACCTGTTTACATCAGGTGCAATCACTGCATGCAAGTTACAAAGAGATAATTAATTGCATTGCATGACCGTTAACATATGAAGCAATTATTTTATACAAGTATCTTCAACATATAAATATAATCAACTTTTAAAATAACCCAACGATTCAAAACACAAATAATTTTATGGGGGTTATATTTACATTTTTATAAGCCAACCCATTTTTGACGCCTTTAACATTCAAAGCAACGTTATATCGATGGGATTGTTTACACTGTATTATGACGTTAAAATAACGTTGCTTTTATATTTAGTTCTTGTTTACTTTTCCGTGGCAAGAAAAGAACTTGAAAAAAATAATATTTTACTTTTCAGTACATAGTTTAGGTTACGATCTATAAGAATATCGGGTTGACATAAACAGGCATAGCGAAACTAGTGAATAAGGCGGGATTTTTGTATAAAATAGTTCTTGATTAAATCAAGAGTAAGTAAGTTAATAAGTGTTGTTATTTAGATAAATTGTCTACCCAGAAAAAGCAGCCGGTTAAAAAAATTATAGGTGTACATAAAGTCTTAAAATACAATTGTTACAAAATGATGTTATAACTTTTGAGTGATTGTGAATTTGGAGTATAGAAATCAATTTTACTTTAGCTTGAATAGTAATAATAAGATACATAAAATGAACACAAATATACTTTATACAAAAATGCAACTAGTATAAAATTTTACTAATGTTATACGATATTTTATGAACAGTCTTAATTTTTGTGTTGATTACTAAATGCAATGTAAAAGAATAATTTTGTTTACAAAATTACGTTTTTGTTCTCTTAGAAATTTATATGTGCTTATGCCTTCTTGTAATACCATACGGTTAAAATTCCGAAAATGCTTTATTTCAAAATTGCTTTTTTTGTCGTCGCCGTGTTATGTACAAGCATAGGGCAATTTTTGAATATTTCAATAGGAAAAAATTTTAAATGAATTTTTTTTTTGACATAATGGTTTTAGCCGGTAGAAGTAATTAAAGAAAACTAAAAAGGAAAATAGGTCGTTTTCATTTTATATTTTTACATTTTAAAGTAAAATGCATACACCTAAATACATCGATTTTTCCAAAAAAATTCATGTTGAAATTTTTTCTAAACTCCAGAAATCGGCAAATACAATTATCAGTTATCATATTTGGGAATCTTCTAACTACTATTAAGTAAAACGAATAAATATAACTGTTATGATTAATCGATAGTAACAGTAACTGTGTCTTATTATATTTATCCACCTTACATTAAGTACTATTAATGTAATAATAATTACGGTATACACCTCTTCTTATTATGTACAACGCTAAAATATGACAAAATGTATTCATTATAAATAAGTATATTATTTTTGTAGGAGGGTAAGCAATAACTAAAAAAAATAGTTATTGTTTATTCTATGTCAAAATAACATACTTACTTACCTTATTCTGTTCGGCATAATATGTCACATTTCTGATGAGACGTTAACCTTAAAATTTTGAATAATTGTACTTTAGCAAAGAAAAATTCTTAAAAGAAACTATTTTTGTCATTAAAACGTGTTGTTCGAGTATTGTAATTTTTGTCAAATTTTTTTTAGTAAGACACAAAATTGCACGTCGCGTCCATGAACTTGCATATAACGGGGCAAATTGAATTCGTTTTTTAGATTTAGAATTATTATATTATTGTTAATATTTTAAACCAACAATAATACCGGGTGGCCCGTATCGGGATTCCATATGGCATCTAAACTACTCAACTTTTTAATATTTTTCAAAAACCGAGTTAAAGCCCCTGCATTTTTGAATCATGGTTGTAACAGTTGAAATTTAATTTATAATTTTTTAACGCATACCTATGCATCAAAGTCCTGATATTATGTCCACATTAATGATTTTTTAATTTGAAATTTGGTAGTTGGCAATTTTTTGTCTTAATATTGGTGCAATTTGAGAGACTACAAAATCGGTTGGTTTTGATACAGTTCTATAAATGCAACGCCGGAGTTTTTGCTCCAGATAAGTCGTCCCTAAACCCAAAAAGCAGCAGAAAAACGCGGTTAAAACCACGTTTAAAACTGAAAACTGACAGATGTCTTTTGTCAAATGAGCGAAATTATATTTATAAATCAATTCCACCAACAGAAATTTCTAGGGAATTTTAACAAAATCACATGGGGGTGTGCAAATAATTAGAACTTGTTCTTTTTCAAGGGTAGAAAACGCTGCAACATTCATTCACGCTGTTATTTTTTTAAACATAGGTATGTTATCCAAATGTTCTTAAAATTCGTCAAACAATCTAAAAATAGCATTATACAGGGTTGGGCAAATGTTCCGGAACGGCTTAATTACAGGCGAACGAAAAGTGATATCGGATCCGGGTTTTGGGCAATCCATAGGACTAAAATTTTACTATTTGACTGTTATGCCATATGTCAGTAATGTCACCAACTGTCAAGTGTTGACGTTATTTTTTTTTTTTTAATGGAACACCCTGTATATTTTTACATTTTTAAATTCCACATAAAATTATAATTATTTGCCCAACCCTGTATATTCCATTAAAAAAAAGTATGTTGGATATGCAACGACTATTTGGAACACCCAGTATAATATAAAATGATTTTAAATGTTAGACCTAATGCCTCCCTATAAAAATATTAAAAAGTTGAGTAGTTTAGACGTTATGGAATCTTGCGTTCAAAGTGGGCCACCCTGTATACCTAAATACTATACGGGATAGCTTATACCTAGTTTTATCATTGGCAGGGATAATCAGAAATAGAGCGTTGTATAGAGCCGCTGGCGATGGAATGGCCAGTTGCCCGTAGAAAAGTCGAACATTTTTGCGCCTTAATCAAAAATATAGGCCCTTTGGATTGGCCAAATTTGTATTTTCGTCAACAACAACGTTTTATGAGAAAGAAAAACGGCCGACAATAAACCAAAAAAAAACGCAATCTAAAAAATTGAAAGGTTTTTCCACGAAAATAAAATATAATACACAATAGGTTTGTTTGCCAAATCAGTCTAAATTGTTAAAGAAAATCGAAATGTTTCAGTCTCTATTGACTATATTAAGGGATGTAAATGAGCAAATAATTTAAATGAATTTTAATGAAAACTTATGAAAATAAATGCACCAATTGTATTTAAGTACTATAATTTTAGTAAGACCATACGAAATAAGGATTGGTATTATCGCACTATCTATTAAACAGGGGCATTATTACATAGGTACGTTAAATGTATTTTGTACTATTGTTTCGCCCAAATTGTCTTCTATCTTTAGCTTGCACTTAGTACGCGTCAAGTACTTATTAAGATTTTTCGGAGTTTGTTGAATAAGAGTTTGGACAAGCGTCCTATTTGCTGTATCGCTTTTGGAATAATATTTTATTACTTTTTCGTGCAATCCAAAAATCGACCTTTAGGGCTCAAGAGGCTAAATTTTAATTTTGACCATACCATAAGGAGCAAAAAAAATGTTATATGATTTCAGTTTTTAAAATTTTGAATTACAATAGACCCGATTATCCGAAATCCGATTATGCGAACTCCGTATTATCCGAAACGACCCATGAACCGGATTATCCGAAATGATTCTTGCTATTCCTCCGCATTATCCGAAATTTCTAAGAAATTATTTGTTGGTTTTGTTGTTGCGGCCAAAAATCGACAGACTTTAAAATTAAAACAAGTACCAATTACCTCGTTCTTGAATTTATGAATATGAATACATACTAATGTATATACATAAGTATTAGAATTTATTATGTATGTATGTACATCTATAAAAGTACATTGATATAGTTACTTTTCCTATAGTTAATGATTTTACTCAATCTCCGCATTATCCGAAATTTCGATTATCCCAAATCGGTCCGGTCCACATCATTTCGGATAATCGGGAGTCTACTGTACTTACAAAATATATCCAAATACCGACGTCATCGCAGACCAGCGGATGGCGATCAACACGACGCGTTTAGGCACATTCTCACGGCGAATTTAGTTGACCTAACAAATGATAATCGTAAAAATGAACTTGAAAGTAGTCTACTTGAGCCGGTGGCCGGCCGGCATTCCGGCCATAGTGAAGAGCTACTGCGTGTGAAAACCCCCAATGTCGTAAGAAAAGTTGCAAGAACTCTATTATTATACTTGCCTAGTCTATGATTCCTCAGACAGCCATATGATACAGAATACAGCATGCACTAAAATCAATGATCAGAGTCGACTGACAATTGCTTAGAGTCGTGAAAAAATGAACGGAACCGTTTTTTTAGAGGTAGACAGGTCAGTGAACTATTGTGACCAAAATAACTGAACCGGTTCTTTAGATAAACTAACAGTCCGCTTGGAAAAGAACTGACTCGATTGAGTCTCGACTGTAAACCACCCGATTCTCAGTAACGTCCGGTCTTGGTCGAGTCCGTCAAGTAAATCTACCAGTATGATCAAAAACAGATGAACAGGTTTATGGAGCATGATCTCTAGTGGGAACCGAACTGTTCGCACTACGCAACTACGTTTTAACACGTTTATAAAACAAGGGACACTTCTGGAACGATAAAGTTTGAATTGGTCAATCTTTTCTGGTATCACTTTAACTCGACCAACAAAAATTCAAATATTATGTTCTCCGAACAATTTTCATTCGATTTTAGTTGATCAACCAAAATTGGTCAACCAACTTCGCCCCGTGAGAATGCTCCTTTACATATCCTCCAGTCTTCTCAGCTGTTTCTAAGCTGTTCGTTTCTATTCAAGTTATCGAAACAAAATATAACATAATCGGATGAGCCTCTGACACTGGCATGTAAAAGACTTGTTTGTAATGGGATAACTCGCTCTGTTTGTATTGAAACGAACACGAAAAAGTACAGAAATATTAATCAAAAAGTGAAGCGGCGAGAGCGCCACCAGTCCTAGCTCCTTACCGGTTACCGGATTTTTATTAGTTACTCTGACATAGAAGATGTTTTAAAGTAACGTATTATGACGTTTACCCAATTTCATGTTAACATGCGCTTGTGAAAATTATCTGCAATAAAATAGTGACAATATTAGCACTACGTTGATTTTTTAAATCCCTATTTCAACAAGGTCATTCCAAATTTATATAAATTAAATTAATTAAATTAACTAAATATTGTAAAAAGCACAATTTCGATATTTAATTCTAATATAGAACACTTTTGAGATCAATTTGAAATTTGACGCTATAATGAAAACGAAAACCATTATAACCGAACACAGATTTCTCGTGGTAAATATAAGATACTGTCCAATTACTCATAGAAAATTTGATAAATGGCACAGAAGTTTCAAAAGTAAACTGTCCTTGAAACGAGTATAGAGAAGTAACGGTCTGTTTGTTAATAACAACAGTTATGATTACTGACTGCTCCACCAGGTTTCTTGCAGTTCCACCATGAAATCAGGTGAAAATATACACCCCATTTTTATTCGACGTTGATTCATTCAATGATACGAAGAAGGAAATATAGGTATTAATTGTATATAATTTTAAACCGAGGTTATTAAGGCAAATGGCATATTTTTTTTAATTTTTAATGTATTTTTAGTTTATCAAAGGAATTTTTTAAATACTTACGTTGATGCATGTTTACTTTTAAAAGGATAGCAAGCAGATTGTTACTTCACTATACTTGTTCTAAATTTACAGTTTCTGATTTTTTATCAACATGAAACTAAATCTCCACTTACTAATTTTGATTTTTCATGGCAAATAGATATAAATAATAAGTTGTTCGTACTACATTTTGGCAGTTCTAATGGCAGTGAAGGTCAAAATAAGTCAAATTATTAAAATTATTATTTCAATAAGGCTATTGAAGGGAACTAGGCTAAAGCAGAGTGGTGAATACTATTTTCTTTATTTATCGCTTTAAGGTTAGAATGTTAATATTCAATTTTACAAATGTTGAATTTTTGGGTTTTTGTTGTTTCCTGTATAAGGATTTCAAATTCAGTTAAGGTTTTCTAGTGGCAAAATAAGCTTTATTTATATCCAAACTATTAGGTATGATAATATAATATGATAAATAATAGAAAAGCTAAACCTAGTAACCAGTGGCGTGCGGTCCGTGGAAGCAATGGAAGTACCTCTTCCGCTGCTTGCAATGCGCTTCTGGAATATGCCTATTTTCAAATAATTATCTGCACTATCTAATATTTGCCCAGTCTAATATCGAAATCGTTTGGTAGTTAACTAATTAATTATTGCATGTTTTTATTAACCTACGATGAAAAATAAAAAGCTGGTATGCACCCAGACTTTTAAACCCATCAAAAATATTTAAGATATTTTTGGGTGTTGGAACAGGTTGGTCGAGATACAAAACGCGTACATCTTCTGCACTCCCAGCCTATACATATAGCTGTATACTCGTATATGAATTCATATTCTAGTAGATAATTCATTAAATTACTTTTACTATCAATTTTTCTATAAATACCGTTTAGGTTGAGTGGTAAGTTGTCAGGTGTACTATAGTGGGTATAGATACCTGGCAAGCAAATATATTGAAAAGAAGATTTTCCAGTAGCAATTTTGCACAACAAAATGAGATTATTTCTTTAGGTAAGGCACATACCATCCATCGATTTGGGATTTAAAGTCGAAAAATGAGCAAACACATTTTACTAGGTGGATGTCACTCGTTGATAAAACTATTTTGTTGGCCTTATTTACTTTTTAATGCGAATAAAAAACGTCATGGAACTTCAGCCGCAGTTCTTCGGACCTAATAGGCCACACTAATATCTGAAACAAGTATTATTTTTTTAAAGCGCTTCCACACATAAATATTCCACCGCGCGCCACTGCGAGTAACATGGATAATATATTGAAACTATCTAAATACTTTCTTCTATTACTCTTCTTTAGCCTGATTATGAAATAAGAAGGGAATGTTTCTAGTGGCATATTTGGGGAGATGGTGTGGTCTCCTGTTGGTAATAGCGGTAACCAAGTGATACTTAGGGTAGATATGTTTACCCATACAAGATAAAATACTAAGGTTATGAAGTATACAGAATCAAACTACTGAACAGATACCTCTTTTAGTTTGTATTATCTTTAAATAACTTAATAAAACCTTATCTTGAAGAACCCTGTAATATAAATAGTTTTTAAAAGTAATACAAATAAAAAAGGCGTTCGTTTGTTTGTATCAATCCTTTTTGAGTTATATATAGGGCATCTCTAATTGCTAAATTGCTTATTAATAAAGTTACATTTTATTATTATTATTATTACTATACCTGGTGGCAAAAAAAAGGTCCTCGGTCGTATCATAGAGACAATCCTATATAAATACCTTACAGCATTAAAAAAAAATCTCAATGATAATAATTATTACTGCCAAGAAAAATTGCCGGAAATTATCGAAGTTCGTGCGATGACCGCTAGGGGGGCGTAACAGAATTGGTCAAATGGAAAATTAGGTTTTTCTTTATATGTTACCCAATCAAGAGGTACCAAAAATATATTTTCTTTATCCTTAGGGGTATGCTGAATATGAATCACTTTATTTGTTGATATTTTAGAAATCGCTCTCTAGCGGGAAAAGTAAGTTTCAGGTAAAAATTACTCAAAGCGCAATGGATAGAGAATGAAAAACTCTATCGAATAATACTAAATGTATTAAAATTCGTTTAGCCAAAACGAAGTACCAATTTATATAAGAAGCAAACTTTGACATTCCCCCACCATTTTAGTTTAAAAGATAGAATAGAATAGGTATTAGAAAAAAAAAGATTTGACACGCTAAGGATCCAAAAATAAATGTTTTCAATACTTCTTAATTGGGCAACATAAGAGAAAAAACTAGCATTCTATTTGATCCCGCCTGTTAAGCCTCCTAGCGGACATCTCACGAACTTGGAAATAATTTCCAGCGATTACTCTGGCATCTATCTGATGATATTTTTTCCGAAAGCTGGAAAGCACATGATCAATATATTGGTCAATACAGGATAATATTGATCAGTATAGTGACCATGGGCGGGGGTGTATTGAACTAGATATTGAAATCAATATCAAATATTGACGAAATTTAAATATTATAAAATCCGGACTTCCATTCGGTTCGTGGTTACATTGATCAGTATATTGCAAGTGTGCGGCCTAAACCTCAATATTTTCATCAGTATTTTCTTGTTGCATGTAGAGGATGTTGTTTGGTGATCATTAAAACATTTGAAACGATACCTATATTTAGAGATTCTAGCAACGCATAACGCATCCCTTAAAATTTTTAAAAAACATTGTGAAGCATTGGAAATACTACTTTCCGTATATCGACGTGTGAAACAGGATGCAAACGTGAAAGACGTAAGCAAAAAAATTAACAGCCTGCGAAGTAATTTCAGAAAAGAGATGAAAAAAATTATTACACCCAAAAGGGCTGGAAGTGCACCGGAAAATAGGCTTCTGCCTGTTGCAAGATAACGAAGAGTAACTGCTACTTTCTCTTTAACGGATAAAGTTTCTCGCAAACTGGTATCCTGACGCTTGACGTGAGGTTTAATAATTGCTACGAGTCTATCAAACTCATATGTCCATTCGAAAATAGTTGCAGTAGGTACCTACCTAATCAATTACGTCACGTGAAACGATTTCTCTTAGTAAATTCATGTGACGGTAATGTTATTTTTTTGTTATCTATTCTTTAACCCATTGCTTACGGTTAACATACGTTTCATCCCTAACTGTAGTAAAATAGCTGAATATGCTATTTTCTTTTTATTTATTAGTTCAACCCCTTAGAATCTAAATATCAAATACACGTAGGAGCATTTGCGGTACAAAAACTAAATTACACTGAATGAACACTAAACATAAATATTGACGAAAATATCGTCAATAGTAGTTAAGGTGTGTGCGGTGGTAATCATATTGATATGTGGATCGACAATGATATTGACGATTTGTACTGATCAATATGTTGACAGTATGCGGGCCGCTTGATTAACATTCTCTATGATACGGTCAAAGGCCGTTCTTAAGTAGCCACCGACATAGGTACTTAAATAAACATATAATTTGAAGCAGAAATCAAAAATAATTGATTTTAATAGTTCATTAAAAAAAATTGTGGTTGCGGTATTTAATTCTTACCCTTTAAAGTATAATTCTAGGCAAGTTAGCATAGTTTAGACTTACTCGGAGACACCCTGTATAGTAGGTGGGAGCCCAAGGCTACCAAGAGAAAACCACACAGCGTGATCTATTTAAGATTATTTTGCAGCATTTCATACTAGCCAAAGCCTGCAAAAAGCAAACTCGGTCACCAAATTGACTTTGGCTCGTTAAAAACTACCAAAAAATACTTTTATAAGGAAAAATCGCGTTAAATTACGTCGCTCTATGTATTACCGATAAGTTTTATCGTTTTATTGCAAACACTCAATTTTTTTAAATTAAAAAAAATGACATCTATATATACGAATAATATTTACCTACTTATGTTTCAAAATAATAGAAACCACAATAATGGCAGTGGTGTCTAACTGGTTGTTTAAATGATCAGGACCATTCTGAAAACCGCTCTAGACTTCAACTTAACTTACTTTTTACTTACACTATACATACAGCCTAGTCTGTTACAATTTTCACATTTATAATTCAAAAAAATCACACTGGTTCAACCCCAGAAAATAGAGCTGTCGAAATAAATAGGCAATAAATACCTTACTTATTACTTAATAATATTTCTACGTAAAAACAGACCCAACTTTGCCATAATTTGACTTACGACTGTGCGGGTGTATCTCGGAAAGTATTAGTCATATATTTTCGGGAAAAAATATTTGTGGGTAAACCGGCAAAAAGAAAACTCTGGAAATTATTTTTAAAGGTATATGATTGCCGCTAGAGTGGTTCTGTAAGGATATTTCGTATCTCCAATAATAAGGGTTGGGGAGCTGGTAAATAAGTTATTACTAAAAGCACTCTGTATCTTTTATCTCTTTTATGCAATTTTAATAAAATTGGGGTCGCTTGAAAGAGAATTTTATGCTTAATAAAAAAATAGTTTTGTTAATGGTCGCTAATTAGTATTTGCTGTTACAGAGAGCGCTATGTATAAAAGTTTAAGTTTTTCGTAATTTTGTTTAAAAAATAAATGGAACGGTATAACTTTCCGAACAATATCTTTATTTTATGTGTTTATTTAAAGAACTCACTGACTCCCAAGTATCATTGCTAGAAAATGTCTTATTTAAGAAGACACTATATTATTTTAAACTTTTCTTTTTAGGAGAATTCACCCCATATTATTATCTTAGTTAAGTCAGGTATTAAAATCATATTTTAAATGGCTGACATTAATTTGTGAAAATATTATACAAAATGTATACAGTTCCATTAATTTTTTTAAAGAAAATTAAGAAAAACTAAAACTTTTATACATAGCGACCCCTGTGAAACAAAATACAAACTAGCGACCATCAACAAAATTGTTTTTTTATTAAGCATGAAATTCTCTTTCAAACCAGATCAAACTTTTTAAAAATGCCTAAAAGATGTGAAAGAGACAGTAGTTTTAGTACTAATTTATTTACCATCAGCTTCCTCCACCGTTTATACGGAAAAAATCTTTAGGACCAAACTGCCACAAGAATGGATAAGCTTTTCGTTCCAGATATCAAAACAGTACCTTAATTGGGTTATTTTTAAAATAACTAGACTTTTGTATTTTGTCAGTTACGCCCTCTAATGGCCGTCGTACAACTTTAAAAATCATTTCCAGTATTTTCATTTTGCTGGTTTACGCATAAATATTTTTGTCCCGAAAATTTATGATCAATACTTTCCGAGATACAGCCGGTATATAGTTTCAAAGGTAAATCTTGATTTTGGGATACCCTGAACACACTTTTGGTTATAGGTGAAACGGGTAACACTCTATTTATCTGGGGAACAACATTGTGCCATGACATTTACAATAATTTCTGAACACTATATCTTTTCCAAAAATCCACCAACGATTTCATCATACAAAAACTAAACAGTAATAACGAATTTTGAACAGTGGTCTAATAAGGAATCAGCTATAAATAATTTGTACTTGGATATTAAGAGCATTGGTGCTAATTCCTGTATATTTCATTGTCTTGGCGGTTATTTTATTTGAAACGTTTTTTTTTAAACCAGTCTTTGTACCTCTCTTCTCACTTTACTAGAAGTATTTTCAATTTTCCGCGGTAAAAGTAACCAAAAGCAGCATGGGTGATATTTCTGGCTTTGCTTTATTTCATACTGTGAAGGTAAGTTTAGCTTGCCCACTTGCGGTGGTGGGTGTAGCGGCAGCCTACCAAACACGTAAAATAATATTAAAAAACTAATGGCACTAAAGCAGAGACTTTGCTGATATGGTTATGATAATTTAAACTAACAAAAAACAGCATAGATAGGTACTTTATTGTGGAGAATTATGCCTCAGCTACTCGCCTAAACAAATGTGCGCTGAGTGATCTGACGCAAGCAAGGCTGAAATTTGGAACAGCAGTAATTATTAACTAAAACAATTAGACGAAAAAAATAGTCAGCTGAGTATTTTGTTGTTTATAAGTTTTCAGCTGACGTGTTAAAAATGCATGGCAGAGCATCTCGATATGCTTATCCCCAAAAAGAAATGCCAGCTGTTTACGTTTTTTTAATAGTCTACAAGATCGTATACATGTCAGCAAAGTTTTAGCTTTAGTGACATTAGTTTTGTTAATACATGATTTTACATGTGTGGAATACTGACACAACTACACCCACCGCTACTATGCCAGCTGATAATCACTTTATTTACTTGCGACACTTAATGAACCTTAGGATGAAATATTAACTTTAGTTGGATCACCGACTTCAAACGGTCGCTGGCTCTCGGGCTATTACGAGAGAAGTACAAAGCCTGATTTAAATTAAAGTTAGGTACTAAATGAAGTAATCGCCAGTGCAACGAAATTGTAAAGAAATCGGCCACTAATACTTTTAAGAGCGCTTTTATAGGGATATTTAAATAAGTAAGATTTGAAATAAATAAATCCTACTGATACCATTTATATTAGTTTGTAATTTTCGGTTTCAAAAACATTTTAGGTACATGTTAGTTCACTTTTTTCTATAAAAGTGATGATCTAAATACCCCATTATTCGCGCCTTATTATTTTCAAAAAGGTTGCCTAACATCTTCTACTTTATCCTAATAGTTTCTGTATGATAAAGGGCATTACATTAGCAAGTAGTAACAACGGGTTATCAAAAAAAATCTTACTAAAAAGGGCAGTCTTAACTTACTTTTGTAACTTAAAGTAGACTTTTAACTATAAAGAAAATTACCTATTAAAACAGTCTTGTAGAAGTGTACTTATGTCAATTTGATTTAGCTTTGTATTAATTGAAGCTCTAAAATATTTTGGGCACTAATTTTCTGGAAGGTTAATATGCCCCAAAATATTCCGTGTTTCGCAAAAACTATAAGAATTTGAGAGAAACTGTTTTATTTTTATGAAAAACCATCGTTACTACCCATATTCTAAATTTGATCATTTAAAACAGATCACTGTGGTCAATAGTAACCACGGCAGCTATATAAGTATAAACCACTGAAGTGAAGGCGCTTACTAATCTATACAACGTCATTGCAGTAGAATTCCGTTAGATACTGTTATAAGGCAACAATATAGTGAATTGAATTTAGTGGAAGGTTATTTTGAGATAAAAAGAAGGAACTTATTAAAATAATTACAAGAAATTTAAGCTATTAAATAATATTTTATTATTTCAGTTAATGATCATGCTTCCGTACTTTTACTATCATCATTAGGGGTGGGCAAAATAGTCGATTAACCTATCAGGTATAATCAAAATTGATGTTCCCATTAATCCTCAAATAATCGATCTTGGACTTTTCGTAATTGCCCAGCCATAATTATCATTAAAAATTTGGATCATTTAGAACACAAAAAAAATTAACGGAAATTGGAAAAACCTTTAAGGAACTCTTTCCTGTAAGTGCGTTCCTGAAAGAAACCTAATTAATTTTTTAGTATACACTGAAAAATGTGCCTTAAATCCCAATCGCAAATTTAAAAGCGTTATGCATTATTGCCGCCCTCTGTTTTCTAAAGAAATATAAAGGCGGCTTTGAAAAAACAATGGAATGGTTTTGAAAACCAATTAAAACGTATTAAATTAAAATTGTATGTCATTCGTTTATTAAACTTACATTGTAAATCAGATAAAATGGTTAGTTTTACTAGAAATGAATAAATTGATATGCTCCTAATTTTTGGAGTGACCAGAAAAATTCTTTTGACGCCGCAAGATTGTATGTATTGTATGTTTTATAAAACTAATGACATTGCAACTTTAAATTAAAGCCATATTGGTTTTCAAAACCATTCCATTGTTTTTCAAAGCCGCCTTTATATTTCTTAAGAAAAGAGAGGGCGGCAATAATGCATAACGCTCTTAAATTTGCGTTTGGGACTTAAGGCAAATTTTTCAGTGTCAATTTTAAAAAAGCATAGAAGTGTATGTATCAAATTGTTGGAAAAAATGCTCGTTTTAAAAATCCTTGTGAACCACCATCATTTCATTTAAAAAAATGGAGTAAACGTCAAGAAGACAAAATTTCATTTTTTAAACGCTTGTGAAACTTAAAAAGTCAATTATTATGACATAATTTTAATTTTCATATACCTACTACTTGATTATAAATTAATATATTTAATTAAATTTTAGCACTCTAGATTGAAAATCAAAAATTAACATAAAAATGTTATATCACGTCAAAAAATGACAAGTGAGGTGTCATTTCACTCATGCTGAACCCAAATAAGTAAAAATATATCTACAAGATGTCCCATTGAAAATATTAAAGTCAAGGAACAAATTGAAATTTATGCCAATAAATGCAGACTCATCTCTTATGCATAATCTCAAAATTTCATTTTAATATCTATAAATACAGAAAAGTTATAGGGGTGAACGTATTTTGAGAAACACCCGGTAAAAGTCAAGTGAAGGATGAAAGGACTTTGACTTCTACCTTAAATACCTATAAGGAACTCACTTACAGGTGTTTGACAGAAAACAGCAATCTTGCTGAACAAATCGACAAAGTTGTTAAGTGCATTGTAATTTTCAATTTGAAAAAATGTTCCTTTAACTTGCAGTCTAAGCGACATTACGGTAAAGCTGCTTATTAGGAGTTTACACTGTGACTTAGCGGAAAATTTCTTGTTTTGCCACACGGGCACATTTTATTACTTTTGCCACAATCAACAAGTTTCTTCTTTGCAACTGATTCATAATGAACTTCCAGTATATTCTCACAATCCCCTCATAAAACCGGTTTCCTACGGACTTTAACTACAAGAGACAGAGAAAAAATATGTACAAAGTGTTTCTTATCTACTAAGTTACTATCACGTTGTCGATTTGAGAGGCTTTCGACTATGCTTTCGCCCCTTTCGTCTCTCGGTGCAAGGGAACAGGGTGCGGCGGAGAGCTTCCTGCGACTGCGGGGAGAGGGAGGGGATAGGCAACGTCTTTGTCGGTTTGTACTCTTTTTCGGGCACCCACTCGTCCGGAGTACTGCAAGAAAATAAAGTTTAACCCTTTGTTGACAGAATTATTTCAAATATTTTTTTTTTGTTTCTTTTTTTAATTGGTGGTGATTCTTCTACAGGGTGTTATTTAGGTATGTGGCCAAACTCCAAGGGGTGCTTCTTTAAGTGATTTTAAGAAGAACAGTTCATATAAACATGGGTCCGAAAATGCATAGTTTTTACGATACAGGGTGTCAAACTTAAAAAAAAGGGATGTTCGTAAATATCTCAATACCACTCTTTTATTCGATTTTGTTGAAATTTAGCAATTCTGTTTGTCATAACAAGAGGATAATTTAGCCTCAATTAGATTAAAATTATTAAATCCAGTGGCGTCCTGGAAGATAGTCCAACTAATTCATCTTTTGAGTTTTCTCATATGTTGCTTTGTTTTCGAGAAAAAAAATAGCCACCTTATTGCATGTTCCCGGGACAAAAAGAGCTATAGTTGTTACTTTTAAAACATGGCAGTAATAAATTATTACGTTATGCGATTATTTTATGTTAATTTCTTTTATCGAAAACAGTTTTAATCTGTGCGAAAAAAATTCAAAAGAGGACTTTCGTGTAATTTTAATTGCTTGATAGTTTGGTAAGTAGTTTACATTTTTTACTCTTATTGTCTCGGGGACATGCAATAAAGTGGTTTTTATTTTTTTTCTCGAAAACAAAGCAAGATATAAAAAAAACTCAAAGGATAAAATAGTAATATTTGTAGTTGCTTAATTCGAAAAAAATACATATTTTAAAAAAAGTCAGTGGCGCGCAATTTTTTTGTCAAAAATATTAGTTGAACTGTCTTCCGGGACGCCACTGGACTTAATAATTTTAATCTAATTAAGGCTAAATTATCTTCTTGGTATTACAAACAGAATTGCTAAATTTCAACGAAATCGAATAAAAGAGTGGTATTAAGATATTCACGAACATCCGATTTTTTTTTAAAGTTTGACACCCTGTATCGTAAAAACTATGCATTTTCGGACCCATGTTGATATGAATTTTTCTTCTTAAAATGACTTAAGGAAGCACCTCTTGGAGTTTGGCCACATACTTAAATAACACCCTGTATAAAGGGATCAATACCTTACATTACAGTTACGTTTACATTTAAGAAAAAACAGGTTTTATTACGTAAAAAGATCAAAAAGAAGTGGTTCCAGTGGTGCCACCATGGAACCACTAGGCCAGTAACTACCGGCAAACGTAATTAACACGCCGCGCGATAGACAATGTAAAGAGGAGAAATGATGCGCAAGCAAACAATCGTATGTGATTCCCTCCAACCCTTACTACTTCCCTACCTTCTATAACAGCGACCATAATGGGCACATCCAAAAAATAATATGAATATTATTATTTCTTTTTTTTTGTGTGTCTAACATACCTACCTATGAATTGCAGTAAAAATATAGCATTAGGTATTAGCATAGGTATTCTGGAAGGCATGAAGACACAAATATTTCCAACAAGAGTAGAATAGATATTTACAGCTAGACTGCTGCATGCTGCAGCAAATACCATAAAAAATTATAGAAATTTTTAAAAATTCTTATTTTCCTTATTGTTTTGTAATTTTTTTCTTCTAGGTAAAATAAATTATTTAATTATTTATTCATATTTCCTATTTTCAATAAAAAAAATAACAAAAATCACAACAAATTAAAAAAAAAACATAAGAGTATAGGTAGCAACCTAGCAGACAGACAGACATACAAATATAATGGCGAACACATAATATTTTCCTGTTTTTATCGGTAGGTACCTATTCGATAATTCAAGTAATTTTTATTATTTTTACATTTTTAGCAACAAACAAATTGATAGAAAATAAACATCAACTTAAAATAGTTACAGACAGTGCCAAACTTATAGAAGGCAGAAGTTTTATTAAATAACAAAAAGAATACGTAATTAATTTGTGTTGGGCAACATGGCTTGGTGAAACGTCAAACTGTTGTTCCATTGCACAGGAAGAAAAAATAATAACTACTTGTTATGTTTCACAAATTTTATCAGTTTCCTGACACGTGTTTCGGCCCTTTCGGGTCATTTTCAAAGGACCACAAGAAGATACTAAATTCTACGTGACATTACAAACGTTTTTATATATTATTATGGTAGGTAACTATAAACATGTCAAAAAATTAAAATTAGAATTAGAGGATTGATGGTCAACTGTGGGTTTTCCAAATTTATTAAAGGTAAAGATACATATTTAGTCCTAAATAAGTGTGCTATTAAGAATTAGGGAAGCACCTGAAGGTATTTCGGTTTGATTATTAACAACATTACATTTGTTTTTTATGGCTTCTTTGATAGCTATTGTTTCTAGTAGATTTAGTTTTCTGCTTTTATTGTGTAGGTATATGGGTTTTATGTTGTTAGAGATTGAGTGATTGTCTTTAATGCAGTGATCAGCTAACACTGTTTTATTTTGTTTTTTTTAAATAGTTGTTTTGTGTTCTTTAAGCCAGGTGTCAAAATCCTTTGAAAATGACCCGAAAGGGCAGAAACGCGTGTCAGGAAACTGATTAAATTTGTGAAACATAAGACGTAGTTATTATTTTTTTTTTCTGTGCAAAGAAGACGTAATATTTAGTCTTAGGTTTCGAGATGAACGTGTTTAAAAGTATTTTTGGCACATAGCTTTAATCAGCATTTTATTGTGTCTTGTTGTCTACTTAATCAAGAATTGCTCGGGTTTGTTCGCCTCTGTTGGATTTTCCCGCTATTGTAACCCTTCCACTGTTTTATTTACATCTTCAATAATTTAATTTTACTGCACCCCAATTTTTAATTGTCACCTTTATTAACATAACATGTAATTTTTCTAGTTAATATAGTGGAAATTTACAAGTCCAACTTTGTTTTACTGTTTCCCATAATAATATAATTATGGATTTCCACCTAGTATCGGCTGAATCAATTAATTTGTCTAATTTGTTTTAAAGTTAATATTTCGTAAATGGTTGAAGATAGGTATAGGGCATGATTTTTGAAAAATGTCTAGAATTAATTTTAGAATGAAAAAATGTAAAAATATACCATATGTTTCGTTAAAAAAATAAATTTGATACACGTAGTATGTTTATAAAAAAATGCAATTCAAAAAAATTAATTTGACGTGTTCGGATTCTTAATTAAGTGGGCGGTATTCTACAGCGTGTGCGTGGATTTGCTTGCCAAATGGAAAACTTCTTTATTATCCATTTTTCGAAAAAAAGTTATTCTTTATAAAAAGTTTTGCTGTTAAAATTATTAAGATTGGCATAAGAATTTATTTTTAATGTTGTACAGGGTGTCTCAAAAAACGAAAAACTTCAGTTCTAAATGTGAAAAACTTTATACCAATATTTAATAACCGGCAAATTGGAAAGCGCATTAAATCGTCAACTAATTTGTAGTACTATACAGGGCAAGGATAAAGTTTTTTTTGAATAGTTACTTAACATTTTTGATAAACAATATGGATAAATAAGCCCCCCACGTTGTTCATATAAATTAAACTTTTACCTGTAAATAATTAAATGTTAAGGTAAAAACCTGTAAAGGTACATTTCAGGAATTGACATAATATGTCAATAAATCTTTTCTAGTTTGTATTTTTTCCTCTAACAATGAGTTTAACTGATCAAGAAAAAGTCCAGATTGTTTTAATAGTTGGAAATAATTATCGCACAAATAGAGAAGCAGCCGAAGAATTTAACAATAATTACCCGTAAAGACCAACACCAATAACCCATCAAACAATAAGTAATGTTTATTTATTTATTTATTTATTTATAAACAAAAACATTTTTTTTACATAAAAACATAGTATCTTCATTCTAAAATTAACACAAATGGAAAATAGCATATCAAAACTATTTATAACACCTAGGTGTGGAACACCTGTATGTGCGTAATTTACATTGAATATACGTATTTAAATAATGTATTTAACAGTATGCACATTCAGAAAAAAAAATAATACATTTCTAATATCTAGTATCACTCTTTAGTGCAAAAACCAAAAGAAAGTAGAAGAAGGGCTAAAACAATTCTAGAAAGCTAACAATATTATTAAAAATATAGTTGTTCAGTTGTTTTTTAAATTGCCTTTTGTCAGTTAAGGTTCTAATATTTTTTGGTATCAAGTTATATAGTTTTGGACCATAGTATGTTACAAAGTGTTGCATCATTGTTGTTCTAGTTTTATAAATATTTATTAGTTTATTTGTGTTTCCTCTGGTCTGATGATCATGTGACACCTGCGATCTTTTGAAATCATTATTAAAGTGCAGAAATTGACATACCGTGATAATATACAAAGTTCTAATGTTACAGAGTTCTCTGGAATAAAGTTGATTTGTAGGAAAAAGCTTAGGTTTCTTAAGACTAATTTTTACAATGGAATTTTGCACAATTCGAAGTTGCTCAAGATTGCAGTTGTACATTCCTCCCCAGACCAGTATACCATATTTTAGAAGGGGTTCAACAAGCGCCTTATAGACCATAATGATAAGCTTTCTGTTAAGAAATTCTCTTAAAATGTAAAACTTGTGAATTAAGCATCTGACTTTTTTATGCAAATATAAAACATGTTGGTCCCATTTAAGGTACTTGTCAATGACAATGCCCAAATATTTAAGATGAGTAACTTCCATAAGTGGCTCATCAATACCCGGAATCACAATTTGATTAAAGTTAGGTCTAAGTTATGAGTAAATTCAAACGGTTCTCTCCAAATTTTTTTCGGAGAAGAGAAAACCAGGGTCAAAATAATCTTTCTCGCTTATACGATGAAAATGATGAACTTAATGTATTGCTCTACATCAACGAATTCCCTAAAACTAGTTTAAGGCAAATGTCTCGAGATTTGGACTTAAAAATCTACTTCATTAGAATGGTTCTAAAAAAACATAAAATTAAACCTTTTAAGCCAAAATTTACCCATACATTATTACCAGGGGACTCGGAATTGAGACTAGATTTTTCTGCGTGGTTATTAGGCGTTATGGAGGATGATCGCCGTTTACCTTTTAAAATAATTTTTTTAGATGAAGCTGTTTTTACAACCAACGGTATTGTAAGCACTTAAAACTCCCGTTATTGGTCAGCGGATAACCCTCATTGGGTTATACAGTGCCGAAACCAATATTCTGAAAAAGTAAATGTGCGGTGTGGCATATTCGGGGACCGATTGTTGGGACCAATATTTTTTGATGATAATATAAACGGTGAGGTGTTTCTAAATTTTCTAGAAAATGATTTTAGTGATATGCTGGATGACATACCTTTGGCCGGTATACGAAACTTATTGTTTCAGCTAGATGGGGCTCCCGGACATTTTGCATTGCAAGTAAGACATTGGCTGAACAGAAATTTTGCTAATAGGTGGATAGGAAGAGGTACAGATCAAGATTTGCGTTTTTGTCATTGGCCAGCGAGGTCCCCGGATCTCACCCCACTGGATTATTTTTTGTGGGGTGTCCTCAAAGAAAGGGTATATAAAAGGCGGCCCCGAGACAGAGAACACCTCAAGAGACGAATAATTCAGGAATGTGCCGGGCTACGGGGAAATCAACTATCGAATGCCGTCAGAAGTTTTAGAAAAAAAATTATTAGGTGTATGATGAACAACGAAATTTAATCTTCTATGTATATTTGTTCGTGTTTACTGTGTAATTACTAGTAATTAAAAAACTTGTTATGTGTAAATATGTTTATATGATTGTTTAATAAATGTTCAATTAGGTTGTAAATTATCTAAATATTTTAATCACTCTGTATACTAAATTAACCGGCAAATTGATGGCTTAATAATAAATACTGCGATGGTATTTATCCATACTGTTTATCAAAAATAATAAGTAACTATTCAAAAAAGACTTTATCATTGCCCTGTATACTACAAATTAGTTGATGATTTAATGCGCTTTTCGCGCTTTCCAATTTGCCGGTTAACAAATATTGATATAAAGTTTTTTCACATTTAGAATTAAAGTTTTTCGTTTTTTGAGACACCCTGTACAACATTAAAAAGAAATTCTTATGACAATCTTAATAATTTTAAAAGCAAAACTTTTTATAAAGAATAACTTTTTTTCGAAAAATGGATAATAAAGAAGTTTTCCATTTGGCAAGCAAATCCACGCACACGCTGTTTATGAAAAGGCTGATCCGTTTTTTTTTTACATAACTCTGTATATTTTCCACCTAAAATAAATAATAATAGTATACTTACACATCTGAGGGATGCCACCTGAGCAGCAGTTCCTTATTGCCCTTCAAGTCCGTTCTTCTGGCTACGATCTGACTTTTCATATTAATGGTCTCGCCTGCACAGTCAATTTGGTCCAGAGTCCGGGCCTGTGTCATCGTCAAAAGTTTGTGTTGTAAACCTTCCATGATGCCCGAATCAATAAAATCAAACATCCGCGCTAAAAATTTAAACATCTATTTTCAAGAGTGCCGATAGATTGTCAGGGGGGCTGTTACGATTTGCAATAAAACACGAACAAAATAGTACAACATCGACTCTATATTTACTTTATTTACTAAAGAAGTTTTAAATTTAGTATACTATATATACTATAGAAACCGTTTACCACACGGCTGACAGAAAGAAATATATATTACAAAAATGCCTTAAGAGCAATTGCTGCAAATTATTTTTTCTACTACTGTATAAATAAATTAACTTTCGGGCCCTAGCAACACGAAAGAAAACGAAAGTAAATGTTACAGTTACCTGAATATTATCCGTTGCTATAGCTTCGAAAGTAGGTTGCTAGCTACGAAAGTAATACTTTCGGTGCCAGGACAAAAAAATCGAACTGACAGACTCTGACAGTGCTCAAATAACTAGTTGTCAACAATACTCAAATAACTAGTTGTCATGGATTATTTTATAGGTAAAAAAAAAATTTATTTTATCATTTTAATTTGAATAAAATCAAAGTTTATTACTTAATAATATATTGATCAGAGAACAGTAGTAGAAAAAATTTAATACATTACACGATTCGAAAGCCTTTTTTGGTGGTCGGAGGTATTAAATCACCTCGGCTTTGCCTCGGCAATTCAAAAACCTCCTCACACCAAAAAATTAACTTTCGCATCTAGTAATGTAAATAACTATTTAAGTTTCGAGATTGGCCGCTAGGGGGTGTAACTATACTTTCCAAACAAATAGCGGGATGTTCTCAAAGGTCATCATAGTAAACATGGAATGGTAGCATTTTCTTAAACCAATAAAAATTCTGAATAACTTTTGTTTTTGACTTTTTGCTCTACTTTTTTGTTTGAGGAGAAAAATTTTGCAATGCAAAAATATTCCCAACATTGTTTTGGCTATTCGAAATTTGACATTTTTTGACCTTTTGCGACAAGAGGTACCACTAGGGCTCCGCCTTCGTGTGGTGAAATGTTACATATGGCTTATACTGCTATACGGGGTAGAAACCTGGTCACTAAAGGTCAAATCCCTTCAAAGAATAGAGGCCTTCGAAATGTGGATCCTGAGAAGACTACACTGAGAAAAAAGTTTATTAGATCTAGGTGAAAATACACTTACTTTATTTAAAAAGTTCACTACATATAGTGACTAGTGAAGGGTTCACTTGGCCTAAGTAAATGGAAAATGCTGAAATAGTTTACCTAGAACTAGTAAACACAAATAAACAGGTGTGCTTAGAAATTCGTTATCTGATCTAAACGAACTGTTTACTTGGAATAAGTAACCCATTTATTAAATTATGTACCTTTAACCAATAAATCATTTATTTAAAATAGACAAATTGTTTAGTTAGAATTAGTGAAAGGGATAAGGATAAGGGATACCCTGAAAAGCAGAAATATGATCTTTTAAATTCCAATTTATTAATAAATGCTCCATATTAGAACACTCCACAATATTATAGTGTACCGAGATGTCCAATACGGCAACACAAATATCACAGCAACAGAGCACCAAACAATCCGACCGACTTCGCCTAGGACGAAAAGAAAATGATAAATCGTATTGCGTGTATCCTGCCGAAGTGAAGCGAGAGCGGCTAAAAGCGAACCGAATGTTGACGAAAGGCCAAACAAGTGCACTGGACACTTTATTTAAGCAACCAAGTTTACTTAGGAGAATTATTTGGTTTACTTATTTAAAGTAAACTTTTTACATGTCTTAATTTATCCAAAACAAGTGAACACAAGTTTAAATTAGGTGTACAGTATACTAAAAATTATATGTTTACTAAAAACAAATAAACATTGTTTACTAATTTATTAGATCCAATTAAACCGATTTTAGCTAATTTGTTTTACTTGCTTTAAATAAATTTTTAAATTAAAGTAAATTTCTATAATAAATGAAATATTAGCCGGTGTAAGTAAACTTTTCCCAGCTACCACAGTTTACTTGGAGCTATTTTCCCAGTGTACTTAAAATTCCCTGGATAGAACATGTAACTAACGAGCAAGTCTTACAGAGAGCAAACACCAACCGACAACTGCTAGACATAGTAAAACAACGAAAAACATCCTACCTAGGACATATTCTCCGAGGCCCTAGGTACAACCTACTAAAAACTATACTAATGGGAAAAATCGAGGGAAAGAGAGGACCAGGACTAAAACAACACCCTTGGCTACGCAATATCCGGAACTGGTGTAACATCGCTGATGCCGCCACGATATTCAGAAGAGCCGAGGAAGGAACACTTTATATTGTCCAGTGAACATAACGCCAACGCGCTAAGAAGCGTACCGCACCAGAAGAAGAAGAAGAATAAATTTGACAAATTTGAACTTGCTAAATAAGGATTCTTTTGTTTTACCAATTTAATAACAAACGAAGTCATTTTGACTTCCGTTGCGACAGCTAGGTGGCGCTATTTAGCAAAATCAATATTTTCTTCATTTTTCTCAAAAATTTTAAATGCAACGGTATATCTATTTCAACTTAAGCTAAAAGCAGAAGATGTGTGAAAATCGCAAGTCAATATATTTGTTTAAATAGAAGATATGGAAAAAAATATAATATAAAAATCAATAAGATTAAACTGACATTTTAATACGCTATTTGTAGGTAAGAAGTTACAAATACCACACAATTGTGTTGTCTACAAAGACAATATATTCAACACAATACTTATTTAAATTATTGATCTTCTGTAAATTTAAATTATTTACAACAAAAAAAATAAAGGAAGGTTGCATTAATGAAACAAATTGCAGTAAATTATAAGTGGGCTGTAAAACAACAAAAAATGCAAGAAGGCTTTGACTTAAAATATGAAATAGTATGTGTCAAGTTTAAATGGGCTAAATTTTGATTAATTTTTTCTTCGTTTTAGGTCGACATTTTGGCCCTGTACAATTTTAAGGAAAGAAGTACTATTTCATATTTTGAATCAACGTATTCTTCCCTTGTTTTTCACAGCCCACTTAAAATTTACTGCAATTTGTTTCATTAATGCACCCTCCTTTTTTTTATTATTTTTGTTGTAAATAATTTAAATTTACAGAAAGTATGGTGTTGATTATAGCTTTGTAGAAGACACAATGGTAGTATGGTATTTGTAATTTCTTGCCTACAAATACCGTTTTAAAACGTCAGTTTATTCTGATGGACCCGAGGATGGACCTCTTTTTTTATTATATTATCCATATCTCCGGTTTAAAAAAGATATTGGATTGCGGTTTTCGCAGATATTTTTCTTATTTATTATTCTTCTTGCTTAAGTTAAAAAGATATAAATATCGTTGCATTTAAAATTTTTGATAAATATGAAATTTTTGATTTTGCTAAATAGCACCCTCTACGTGTCACAAAGAAATTATTATTCGACTTCTTTTTTATAAAATTGATAAAATAAAAGAATCCCTATTTAACGAATTTAAATTTGTCAAATTCCGATAAGCCAAAACAAAGTTATGAATATTTTTGCATAGCAATATTTGTCCCCTCCTACTCTCCTTAAACAAAAAAGTTGAGCAAAAAGTCAAAAACAAAAGTTATCTAGAATTAATATTAGATGGAGAAAATGCTACTATTGATACATGTTTACTACAAAGATTTTTGAGAAAACCTCGCTTTTTGATTGGTAACTAGAGTTACGCTCCCTAGCGGTCAACCAAGAAACCTAAAAATAATTACCAGCAACTAGTCACTTACTCACTTATTTTAATAAATATTTTTTCCCGCCAGCCGTTTAGTAAACGATTTCCAAGATACAGCGGGCGTCCCTTTTTAGTTTGTTGTACACCCGGTATGTGTGTATCCTGTTATTATCACGTCCAAATGAATATATATATCTGGATATTTTTGTGAAAGATGGGTTTATTATCAATAAGTTAAAAAATGAAAAGCTTAAAATTGTTTTTACAATGGAAAACAAAACGGAATTTTAAAATCATGGTTTTAAATTTAAAATTCTTTAGTAAATATGTCTGTTAAAGGTAAGTAAGAAATGTAATGACTAAAATATAACAAATTATTTTTTTTGCTCTGGGACTATTTTGCATTAGGGCTCAAAAAGAGGTTCTTGCAACTATGAGGAATGGATAAACAACATTTTGTGAAAAAAAATTAACCATCTTATATCGTTGTGGGTACCTAGGTA